>OX336390.1:443055281-443655281 GCA_946902985.2 Meconema thalassinum
GTTATTCTTGTTGGTGTATTTACTGTAGGTTTCAGTCCATAGGAAATTAGTAACTGGTTTAATAATTCACAATTTCTATCAAGTTTTAAGAAATCCACATTTACATCCCCACAAATTATTATATCGAAATTTACTTTGCTCATGTTATTGAGTAACAATTCTAGTTTATCTATAAATAGAGGAAACTTTCCTGACGGAGAACGGTATACGCATACAATTATTAACTTAAACTGCTGAATTTTTACGGCAGAGAATTCAAAATCCTGTTCCATAATTAGATAATCATAAGCTGTTATCTGTTCATGATCTAAATTATTTCTTAAGAAGATGCAAGTACCACCATGGCTAATATTAGATCTAGAGTATTTACTAGCTTGTATAAACCCTGGGAATTGAATTAATTCGAGTTGTTCCTCTTTCAGCCAATGTTCTGAAATACATAGTGCTGAGATGTCTTTAAGTTCATTTTTAAGCATTAGATTTATGTAATCAATTTTATTATAAAGAGACTGGACATTCTGGTGGTAAATTTTAAATTTGTTACTTTTGCAAGCTTGTGTTGGTGATTTATTTACATTATTATTATCATAATTGTTATTATTATTGTTGCTAGACAAATCCGAAATACCATTGTTGCACTCCGTTAAATTTGACTTCAAAAGATGTGAATGCCAAACCTCACGTTTGGCTTCTTCTACCAGTTTCCCTGCTTCCACTCTAATGATATTACTGTTGAATTATTCTTACCATTTGAATTTACAATTTTGCAGATTTCATCACTAAGATACTCTTTTCCTAATCTATTTAAGTGTAGGCCATGCCGAGTGTGGAACTTCCTGTCTAATTTACTTACATCTACAATTTGGACATTTGGAAAACTCTTACAAATTTTATGAATTTTTCCATTTGTAGCCTCTATTTCTACATTTACACATGACTTGGGAATTAAATCGTGTCTCTGCGGAATATTTACAATAATGACATTTGTTTTTTGCATGGATGGCAATGTACCCTTTAAATCTTTGATTACCTTTTTACTCTCATTTCTATAGACGTCGTTTGCTCCAGCGATGATCACTGCGTAGTCCTTTGCAGTAAGGGACGCACACTCTCCTATCATCCCGTTCGTGACTTCTGCAATCTGAGCTCCTGGCTTCACTGTCGAAGTGACCTCCATTTCTCGGCTTCTCTCCAAAACGCTTGCTGCTACATCTCGCCCGTGGCTATCCGCAAATATCCGCATCTTCCTGGATTTTCTCTTTATCACTTTCTTCTTTTCTTCTTGAGGAAAGTCATCATTTTCTTCGACAAGCACTCCAAATGAATTTGAGACGGGAATTTCAGTTACATGTACTCCATTTATAGGCCTAGGCTTATTCAATCTTACCTTACCAGCAATCACTGTCGACCAAGTTTCCTTGCTTTCCTCTCTGTTTCCTTTTAATTTATTCAACTCTTCCATTACCTTAGCAATATCTTCCTTTAGCAGCTTTATAATTTCGTCTTTTGAGGACAGTTCGTTTCTCAGGTTATGACATTCGCATGACGGTAGCGGTAGGCCTACATTACGACAATCGGTTTCACTTTTCTCCTCATTCAATTTTACCTGAGATCTTGTGATGATTTTATTTGCATTTTTTACTTTTATTTTGCACGACGAGCATAAATCCGTTACGGTTACACAACCTGACGAGATACTAACACTGTTTACTGTCGTCATACTAGAGATCTAAGTGAGCCTAGATGTTTACACCAAATTACACTAAATTTAATTTAATTATTACTACCTAATAGAATTAATCTAATAACCTACCAATAAAGAAGAATGTGAAATACGTATATCTTCCAATCGGGTGAAGTCTCGTAAAAGCACCACTGCTCTACTTGGTTCAAACAGTGATTGAAGAAGTCACCGAATCTTTGGATACACGTTCCCACAACTTAGTTTAAGTTTATTAAATTATTCACAAGAATTTCTAAATACTATCAATATTCCGTATTACACTTGATCTGAGGAAAGTAACTTTATAGATTTTAAGCCTCTGTTATAATATTTTACCACTTTTATCAAATATTTACACTAGCTGCTATTTCACTGCACTTTCACTGTGACGCCATCTTCCCTTAGAAGAAGATGCAAGTAAATGAGTAAGTAAATATATACGTAAATAAATAAGTAAATAAATAAGTAAACAAATAAATAAGAAAATAAATAATTGAATACATAAATATGTAAGTAAATAAACAATTAAGTAAATAAGTAAGCAAATAAATAAGAAAATACATAATTAAATAAATAAACATGTAAGTAAATAAACAAATAAGTAAATAAATGCGTAAATAAATACATAAATAAATAAGCAAATAAATAAGAAAATAAATAAATAAATTTGTAAGTAAATAAATAAGTAAAAAATAAACAATCTATCCAAAAAATCTGTAAAAATGTATAATACAGCCAGCACAATAAGGCGGGTTATCAGACAAATTCACCTCACACCCAAGTACATGGGGCTACATGACCACGATGAGATGATGATTTATTAATCATCAACTCATTTTTCGGGGGCCGGAGGCATTTCTTTTCCCTGTCTTTTATTGTCCTTATTCTTTTCTTTTCATCTCGCCAAGTATGTAAGTTAGATTTAAGTCAGTTAGAAGTAGTTATATTTTTATTGTCGTCTGCATAATTACGGGAAAATGAGCTAGACATTTCGCCCCTTAAAAACAATCGCCTCCACATGTACAGTATTTTTGCTTTCCTTTATACTGAAAATTTGCCCGTAAGTATGTGTCTGAATACTTTTAGATGTTCGAATAACAAAGGAACTAACTTAGTGTAATGTTTTCACGTCCGTCAATCTCGATATTAAGCCTTCAAACATAACAATACTTCGTTTCAGGTATCTTCCCCTTTAAAAAGCCGCGGCAATCTCAGTGCCTTGGTGCTGCACCTAGCGGTGAATTAATGCATATATCTTGTACGCCTGTGAGTGTCGAATGGGCAGGCAGTTTAAAGCAACCAGGAGTGTTGCGATCCAGCCGGCAGTGCTCTACTCTAATTGATCATGTATTGGTGAACGACTGTGAAAAAATATGTAATGTCTATAATATTGTTACGGCTGTGAGTTCGTTTCATCGCTCGCCGCATGAGTCAAAACTGCCCCAGGGCTGGACTGCTCTCCCTCAGTGTATTGCATGCGCGTTACGCAACGGACTGCGAAGTGAAAGGGATGGTCCAGAATCTTCGTGACACCACCAGCGAAGGAAATGTCGAGGAGCCGTGTGTCCTGGACGATTCTAGAATTTATTGAGTCACCAGCCTGCTATATAAGCGGCTTCAACAGTGAGGGGACCGAGTTTTCTGTTGTTGTGTTTTACGAGCTAGTGCGAGCGATTATCTTGTGCGACAGAAGTGTGGTGACGAAGTGCTGTGCGAGTTACGAAATCCAGTGGCATTGTTTCTCCCAGCTTGTGAACAGCGTACATCAAGTGCTCGTAAGTAACTGTATTTGTTGTACCTGAGGAAGAGGGGCAGGTTGCTTCTGTCAAGGCCCACGGATTCATTAGGACGGATTAACTTCTGTGGTCTGTTGCAAGTGAAAGGGGCCAAGAGCGCATAAGGAAGAGACTTGAGGAAACTGGAGTAAGGCTCCTAATTGCTTGCATTTGCTGATTAGTGTAATTTTCTGGCCACAATAAAGTTAATTATTTCTTGAAAGCAGTAATTGGTGTTGTGCTTCCTACCCACCGTAATCCAGTTAACAAAAGTGCCACTAGGGGGGTGGCACGTAACAACTGGTGTCAGAAGTGGGATTACGAACTCAAGCACAACACCTGACGGTCCTGGTTTCAAAACCTGAGCAGGTCATTTTCTCTAATTTTCCTGTGAGTGCATGCCCTTTACAAGACAAATAACTAAAATGGAGGAGAAATTGGCAGCATTGCTAGAAAAGTTAACTGGCATGGAAGACGGCCAGAAGAAATTAGCCAAGGACCTGAAGGATGACCTAACTGCCAAAATGGAAGACGGCCAGAAGAAGATGGAAGACGGCCAGAATAAGTTAGCAGAGGACCTAACCGCCAAATTTCTGGATGGCCAGAAAAATCTGGAAGAGTGTCTGCTGACGAAATTAGAGGAGAGCCAAAGGAAATTAGAACAGGGCCTACGTGAGGAAGTCGCAGCAGTGGAAAAGAAGTTCGACGCCTTACAAGTGGAAGTTGCCGAGCTGCGCCAACGCCCGCTGATGGGGGTGGAGGAGAAATTCAACGCCTTGCAAGTGGAAGTTGCTGAGCTGCGCCAACGCCCGCTGATGGGGGTGGAGGAGAAATTCAACGCCTTGCAAGTGGAAGTTGCCGAGCTGTGCCAACGACCGCTGATGGGGGTGGAGGAGAAATTCAACGCCTTACAAGTGGAAGTTGCCGAGCTGCGCCAACGCCCACTGACGGGGGTGGAAGAGAAATTCAACGCTCTACGAGAGGAAGTTTCCGAGCTGCGCCAACGCCCACCCACCGTTACACCGGGAATATCAGGAACGGGACATAGCAGAGTGACGCCCCCAACCTTCGACGGAAAGGTCCCGTGGAGCACCTACTTACGTCAGTTCGAGGCAGCCTGTTCCATAAATAACTGGAACAACACAGAAAAGGCTACAGCTCTCATTGTAGCGCTGAGAGGCGACGCCCTTAACGTCCTTCAGGCCATCCCGACTGGATCCCAGGACTACGCTTCACTAATCGCCCATATGGAGTCCCGATATGGAGATAGCCATCTTCAGCAGGCCTACCAGATGCAGCTCCGGACCCGGGTACAGAAGAACGCGGAAACCCTGCAGGAGTTCGAGATGGACATCGCACGCCTCGTAAGGCTTGCCTACCCAACAGCGCCGGCCGACTTTCTGGAGCAGATAGCGACGCAGACCTTCACCGACGGGCTACGGGACTCGGACACTCAACAGGCGCTGCAACTCGCGCGCAATAAGACCCTGGCAGATGCGCTGAGCCACGCACTTGAATTCGAGACGGCAAAACAGGCATCCAGAATGCACGCGCGGGTGCGTCAAGTGGACGTCGATGAACCAGCAAAAACCATCGAGACCAAGCCCCTGGCCGACGAATTGATGGAGGCGCTAAGCCGTTTCTTCGATAGACGCGGTACCACCAACATAAACGTAGCCGAAGGACATCCGGAGAGGCGGCCCGGAAGAGGACTACCGACCTGCTGGACCTGCCGCAAGAGAGGCCACCTGAGCAAGGACTGCGGTGATCGCCGCCGCCAGTCGGGACAGTCAGTCGTAGGGAAACCGCGCGGCCCAGGAAAGCAAGTATCAGCCAGCCTAGGGGGGCAAAGGTTGGCTTGTGGCAGTCGTCAAGCCCCGGCAGTCCAAGTTCGTGTGACGCAGTTACGGAGGGATAATAGCAGCCTGATGGTCGACGGAGTCGTCAACGGAGAGACCTGGTCCCTGCTAATCGACACGGGAGCATCGAGGACCATCGTCAGCCCCACCGTGATCCCGAAGTGGAGAGTTCAACCCACACAAAGGAACCTCCAGCTAATAACCGCGACCGGAGACACCGCACCGGTACATGGCGAAGCATCACTGGAGTTCGTCATTGGTCGACGGGCGATAAAGCATCCAGTGCTTGTGGCCGACGTATCAAATGAAGTGATCATTGGACTGGACTTCCTGGACTAGAACAACATCATCTTGGATCTGAGTACCAACACTCTGCACTTCGGAGGTGAGGAACTTGCTTTGCAACCAGCACACGAGGCCGTCACCGCACGACGAGTAAGGCTGAGAGAGGACGTCATCGTTCCTGCCAGGACGGAGGTCAGCGCCGCCGTAATTGTCGACGGAACTGCTGAGGGAGTGGCTGCTGTCATCGAGCCAAAATATGAGGACATCCAGGCAAAAGGATTGCTAGTTGCCAAGACGCTCATCAACACGACGCCTCGGCCGTACGTCCGCCTGTCCAACCTGAACGACTACGATATTACGGTTCACCGGGACACCAACCTAGGAGTCTGCGAGCCCGTTACCTGGATTTCCCGCATCACAGAAACGACGGACGGACACCTGCAGACGGACAACCGAAGAAGACGCGCCCTGCCAGAAGAACTACGGAAGCTGTACCAAGGATCCCAGGACCATTTAGACGAAGAGCAATCACGCCAACTTCAGGACCTGCTACGCGAATTCCAGGATGTCTTCTCCGTGGGGAGCAAAGACTTCGGCAGGACAAGCTTGGTCCAGCACAGAATCGACGTTGGGGACAGCGCACCGATTAGGGCCCCATTCCGACGTGTCCCGCTCGCCAAGCAAGCCGAAGTCGACCGGATGGTAGAAGAGATGAAGGAGCAAGGGGTGATCGAGCCATCACATAGTCCTTGGAGTTCTCCGGTCGTGCTTGTGAAGAAGAAGGACGGTTCCACCAGGTTCTGCGTTGACTACAGGCGGGTGAACGACGTCACGACGAAGGACAGCTACCCTCTACCCCGGATCGACGACACGCTGGACACCATATCAGGGTCAAGATGGTTCTCCACCTTGGATTTGAAGAGTGGCTACTGGCAGGTGGAGGTCCACCCTAAGGACCGCGAGAAAACGGCGTTCTCTGTGGGCAGCGGGCTCTGGCAGTTCACCGTCATGCCATTCGGTCTGTGCAACGCCCCTGCGACCTTCGAAAGGCTAATGGAGTCCATTCTGAGGGGACTACACTGGAAGACCTGCCTGGTCTACCTAGACGACGTCATCGTTCTGGGGAGAAGCTTCGAGGAGCACTACAGCAACCTGAAGGAGATCTTGTTGAAGCTACGGGCTGCCCAGCTGAAGTTGAGCCCCAAGAAGTGTCAGCTCTTCCAGAAGCGGGTCCAGTACCTTGGGCATATCGTCTCCGAGGAAGGGGTGCGCACCGACCCAGAGAAGACCGCAGCTGTGAGGGAGTTGCCAGTTCCGAAGGACAAGTCCCAACTACGAAGCTTCCTGGGACTCTGCACTTATTACCGTCGCTTCGTGAGGAGATTCGCCGACATCGCCAAACCTTTACATCGACTGACCGAGAAGGACCAACTCTTCACGTGGACAGCAGAATGCCACAGTGCCTTCGAACAACTCAAGCAAGCTCTGTGCACCGCGCCTATTCTGGCCTACCCCAGACCGGGAACAAGGTTCATCATCGATACCGATGCCAGTGACTTTGGCATAGGGGGAATCCTGTCGCAAGTAGTGGACGGCGAGGAGAGAGTAGTGGCCTACTTCAGCAAGGCCTTATCAAAGCCAGAAAGGAACTACTGCGTCACCAGGAAGGAGCTGCTCGCCATCGTGAAGACCATTGAACACTTCCACAATTATCTGTACGGGCAAGAATTTCTCATCAGGACCGACCATGCATCCCTGCGGTGGCTCCTGAACTTCAAGCAGCCCGAGGGTCAACTCGCGCGGTGGTTAGAGAGGCTTCAACAGTACAACTTTGAGATTCAGCACAGGAAAGGCCAACAGCATTCTAACGCCGACGCCCTGTCACGAAGACCGTGCCCCGAAGACTGCACCTTCTGTGCCCGAAGGGAGGAGAACACCGGGATACAGTGCCGAAGGACTACCGTGGAACTTCAAGGGAGCTGGAGCCCCGAATCTTTCACGCGGGCGCAAGCAGAAGATGATGACCTGGGACTGATAGCCGAATGGAAGAGGGCATGTGTCCCCAGACCCGGGTGGAACATTGTGAGTGACTGCAGCCCAAAGTTTAAGTCCTACTGGGCGCAGTGGGACTCGCTGATTGTAAGGGATGGCCTCATCTGCCGTACCTGGGAGAGCACCGACGGGAAGACATCTCGGGAACAAGTCATCGTTCCAAAGGCTATGACGGAGGAAGTCCTGAAGGAAGTTCATGGAGGATCATCTGGTGGACACCTAGGGATAAAGAAGACCCTGGAGAAGCTGAGAGAGCGGTTCTACTGGATCGGATGCCGAACAGACGTGGAGAACCACTGCGCGAGGTGCCACGATTGCGCAGCCAGCAAGGGCCCAGGACGAAGACGACGGGGTCCACTGAAGACCTACAACGTCTCCCATGGAGAGAGTGGCCATCGATGTTGCTGGGCCATTCCCGTTAAGCGAGGCAGGGAACCGCTACATATTAGTCGTCAGCGACTACTTTACCAAATGGCCGGAGGCGTATGCGCTCCCTAACCAAGAAGCCGCGACGATTGCAGAGACCCTGGTGAAGGAATTCGTCAGCCGGTACGGAGTACCCCTGGAGCTGCACTCCGACCAAGGGAGGAACTTCGAGTCGCAGGTGTTCCAGAACCTATGCCAGCTGCTGGGAATCCGGAAGACAAGGACAACGCCACTACACCCTCAGTCCGACGGGATGGTAGAGCGATTCAATCGCACCATCGAGAACCATCTTCGAATAGTCATCAGCGAGCACCAGAGGGATTGGGACAAACATCTTCCACTATTTCTCCTGGCCTACCGCGCCGCCGTGCATGAAGCCACCGGGTGCACACCAGCCCGGGCCATGTTTGGGAGGGAGCTCCGTCTACCTGTTGATCTTGCCTTTGGCCGACCTGGGAATGATCCGATCCTGGTAAGCCAGTATTGTCAAGAACTGGTCGACCAACTGGAGGACGTGCACGCGTTCGCGAGGAGGAAACTGCGGATTGAGACCGACCGAATGAAGACCCGATACGACCAGCAGACGGATGCCGGCGGATTCCACGAGGACGACCTGGTCTGGCTCTTGAACCCATTACGGAAGAAAGGCCTGTCACCCAAACTGCAGAAGTCCTGGGAGGGCCCGTACCGAGTCGTGAAACGGATCAACGATGTCGTCTACAGGATCCAGCGGAGCCCGAGGGCGAAGATGAAGATCATGCATCGAGATCGCCTGGCAGCCTACGGAGGGACACAGACGGACCAATGATTGATCGGGACGATCAGCCTTTTTAGGAAGGGGGTGGTGTTACGGCTGTGAGTTCGTTTCATCGCTCGCCGCATGAGTCAAAACTGCCCCAGGGCTGGACTGCTCTCCCTCAGTGTATTGCATGCGCGTTACGCAACGGACTGCGAAGTGAAAGGGATGGTCCAGAATCTTCGTGACACCACCAGCGAAGGAAATGTCGAGAAGCCGTGTGTCCTGGACGATTCTAGAATTTATTGAGTCACCAGCCTGCTATATAAGCGGCTTCAACAGTGAGGGGACCGAGTTTTCTGTTGTTGTGTTTTACGAGCTAGTGCGAGCGATTATCTTGTGCGACAGAAGTGTGGTGACGAAGTGCTGTGCGAGTTACGAAATCCAGTGGCATTGTTTCTCCCAGCTTGTGAACAGCGTACATCAAGTGCTCGTAAGTAACTGTATTTGTTGTACCTGAGGAAGAGGGGCAGGTAGCTTCTGTCAAGGCCACCGGATTCATTAGGACGGATTAACTTCTGTGGTCTGTTGCAAGTGAAAGGGGCCAAGAGCGCATAAGGAAGAGACTTGAGGAAACTGGAGTAAGGCTCCTAATTGCTTGTATTTGCTGATTAGTGTAATTTTCTGGCCACAATAAAGTTAATTATTTCTTTAAAGCAGTAATTGGTGTTGTGCTTCCTACCCACCGTAATCCAGTTAACAAAAGTGCCACTAGGGGGGTGGCACGTAACAATATTGATAATGATTTGAGTGATCACCATTTACTAATCTGTGAAATGAGAAACAAAAAGATAAACAGGAACTCAATATGTGATGATAGGCCAATAGAAAAGGATAAAATAAACTACAAAAAACTTAATAAATATTTAATAACTCAAGAATTTGTATGCAATGAAACTAACATCAATGACTACTACAATAAATTCTGTGATTTTATTAATAAAGGAATAGAAGCCTGTACTATGAAATATACGAATAAGGAGCCAAGTGCCCCACCAATAAAACCCTGGATCACACAAGATCTTTTAGCACTAATACACAGGAAACCAAAAACCAAAGTTAACAAACCATCGGCAGAAATTTTAGAAGAATATAAAATTATTAGCAACAATTAATATAATTGCAGTATATAATCCAAACATAAATAACGCAACAAAATTCATGCAATCTTTAGAGCACATTCTCTCGAAAAACAATGCCAATCTTTCCTTATGCATTGGTGATACAAATATTAACTTATTAAACAAAAATAATGTAACCAAATCATACCTCAATCTACTATCAAGCTATGGTTTCACACAAGGCAATACTCGCTATCCAACAAGAATAAGTGAATCAACAAGTACACTCCTTGATCAGGTGGCCACTAATAACTGTAAATATGCCTATAGAATAAGCAATATAAATAGTGATATTAGTGATCATAATATTCTTGTAACTGAGATTTTCTGGTCAAACTACTATCCAGGCAAAAGCCCAATCTCGAACATGACATTTAAATACGCCCCCAACAAGCAAAGGTCTAGTTCAAAAAACGTGAATAAAAATTACCGGTACATGAACAAAAACAAATTCTCTAATGATCTCAATCAAATAGACTGCTTAGATGATCTAAACGAAACTTACATCGCCATGAAACACAAAATCTTGACACAGACACCCAACAAAGAAAACACTGACTTACCTTTGAGGGAAATACACCAGAACCACAAAAACCCATGGATAACAACAGAATTAATTCAACTAATAAAACAAAGGGACCTACTACATGCTAAACTTAAAACTAGCATTCACAGAAACAATAACCTCTTAAAGGAAGAGCACATAATATGTAGGAACAAAGTGACAGCTTTAAAACGGAAACTGAAATCCTCATACTATGAACATAAATTAACATTGAATGCCAATAGCATAAAAGATACTTGGAAAGTAATCAATGAAATGATCTACAACCGCACAACTGAAAACAAAGATGGCCCCAGTGAGATAATAATTGACGGTAAATCTTTCACAGGAAAAGAAAATATTTGCAATGCTCTAAACACTCACTTTATAAACATAGCACACAAATTAGCCATAAACATCCCCCCAGGGAAGAACGTTAATGAAATTAATGTCAACATAGATTCCATATTTATGACCCCGACTAATGAGATGGAAATTCGCAATATTATATTAAGCCTTAAAATGAAAAGTAGCCAAGACAAAGATGGTATGTCAGTGAAATTGTTAAAAAACTCCATTGACATGCTAAGTAGCCCACTAACTACTTTAATAAATGTATCGTTAGAGACTGGTCTGGTGCCTGATGATCTAAAAATAGCACGAGTCATACCAGTCTATAAAGGAGGTGACAAAAGCAATCCGGACAATTACAGGCCCATTTCCATCCTCCCACCCATATCCAAGGTACTCGAAACAGTAGTAAAAAACAGAATTGTTAATTTCTTAAATAAAAATGATTACTTCTACAAAGGGCAATATGGATTCCGAGAAAACTCAAGCACAGAAATAGCCACAATTGATATTATCTCTAACTTGCAGGATGTCTTAGACAATAAGATGACAGCGAGTGGCCTTTTCATAGACCTGAGAAAGGCGTTTGATACTGTTGACCATGAAATTCTCTTAGGGAAACTTGATAAAGCAGGTATCCGAGGAGTAGCTTGGACATGGTTTAAAAATTACCTATCTAATCATAAGCAGTATATTGAAATAAATGGCTACAGAAGTGAGGAAGTTAATATTACCCACGGTGTGCCCCAAGGATCAATACTGGATCCTTCCCTCTTCTTAGTATATATTAATGACATAGCAACACTCCGTTTTCGTGGTAATATAACGTTGTTTGCAGATGACTTAAGCATCTTTTACAATGCGTACACCACCAACACGCTGATTACACACATGCAGGAGGACATGAATACCATACTTGGCTGGACCCAGTCAAATAAATTAACAATAAATGAAGATAAAACAAATTATTTAATAATATCAAAGCGTAGAACAAAGTTAGACATCACTCAGAATATAATGCTGAATGGAAAAGCAGTTAAAAGGGTCTCATCTGTCAAATACCTAGGCTTAATAATAGATGAAAATCTCTCCTGGCAAAAGCACATTGATGCATTAGTAAAAAAAATATCACCTGCCGCTGGGATGATAAAAAAATTGAGCTACTATATCCCAAAATATCTACTCAGGAAAGTGTATTTTTCCTTAATCCATAGCCACTTACAATATTTGAATACAATTTGGATAAAATGCTCAAATTACCTAAAAAAGGAAATTGAGGTAATTCAGAATAGAGCCATAAGAAATATTTATAACTACCCTTTTTTAACACCAACCAAACACCTTTATATTACGAGTAAAATTCAACCAGTAGCCCTAAATGCAGAAATCAAATCAAATGTCCTAATATACCAAATCCTACACAACAGAATACACACAAATTTAAACTTCACTAAACAATCTGATTTACACGCTTACAAAACTAGACATGCAGATGACATAACACTTTTCCATATCAATTCCAAACAATATGGCAGTAATAGCATTAAGTATAGTGCCTTTGTAAAATTCAATGGACTACCAGAAAATATAAAAATTGCACCTAGCCTACCAATCTTTAAAAGGAGGCTAAAACAGTTTATGTGGAATGATTATAAAATGTCAGTTTGAAGAAATTTCATAATCTGAGAAGACAAAAGAAGAACATATTGTGTACAAAAACTTATGAAAGCTACAAAATGTTGTATATATTTTCATACTGAAAACTTTGTAAACTAAACATTTTATTGTAATTTGTCGCCAACAAGATAAAACTGTACAATTCCTTTGTATATGAGTCCTTGACTCGTTAAGGGATTAATAAAATGCATTATTATTATTATTATTATTATTAATAAAATGCATTATTATTATTATTATAAGTTACAAAACTTAAGAGAAACCTACAAAGAAACTACTTTGACCAAAAAATTCAAAATGCAAATAATCAGAAGGAAGTGTGGAGTGTTGTTAATGAGATGTTAAATAGGCCAAAGAAGGGGAAAAATGAAATTGTCAAACTTACAGTCTTCGTACAATCATTCATGGTTCCGTATTGATTAAAAGTCTAATATAAAGGGAACAGAATTCCGCCTGATCAATACAACACTTTCAGTTAAGGGGCTATATTAAACCCATTTGGATGGTACATGTTTCGAGGCTTCCCTTGGCCCCTTCATCAGCCATACATATAAACATATTGTCAGTGCCATTATCAGAATAAAATTGAAAAGGTTAAAACTAACATGAGATAACAGGATGAAAATAAAACATAAAAACCATGAGGACAGTGTACAAATAAATTAAGTAAAACTTATCCTAAGAAAATTTGCGAATATCATAAACAAATGGAAAAACACGTTAAAAAACAGTATATGTTAAAATGTGAACTTAAAATGTAATTTGTATGACTCTAGTAAAATTTTCTAGTTTTGATAAAGTAAAATAGCAGAATTCCGTGCCCGAAAATCTAGGGAATTCGACCCATAGAAAAAGTTAAAAATATGTAAAAAACTGATAGTCATAAAATGACTTTGTTGACTTCATATGAAGGATCGTTGGTGGAAAGAACAATACCGATTTGACTTTCATCATGGCGATGTATTGTTCTTTCCACCAACGATCCTTCATATGAAGTCAACAAAGTCATTTTATGACTATCAGTTTTTTACATATTTTTAACTTTTTCTATGGGTCGAATTCCCTAGATTTTCGGGCACGGAATTCTGCTATTTTACTTTATCAAAACTAGAAAATTTTACTCGAGTCATACAAATTACATTTTAAGTTCACATTTTAACATATACTGTTTTTTAACGTGTTTTTCCATTTGTTTATGATATTCGCAAATTTTCTTAGGATAAGTTTTACTTAATTTATTTGTACACTGTCCTCATGGTTTTTATGTTTTATTTTCATCCTGTTATCTCATGTTAGTTTTAACCTTTTCAATTTTATTCTGATAATGGCACTGACAATATGTTTATATGTATGGCTGATGAAGGGGCCAAGGGAAGCCTCGAAACATGTACCATCCAAATGGGTTTAATATAGCCCCTTAACTGAAAGTGTTGTATTGATCAGGCGGAATTCTGTTCCCTTTATATTAAACTTATAGTCGACGGCACAAATATCGAAAAAAAGGAAAATATATGTGATGAAATTAATAAATATTATGTCAATATTGCTAACAGTATATGGGAAAATCAAGGAAACGGTTCTACCTCGGACATTACAAGCTATAAAAATACTACTAGCACTAAGACAATCTTTATGTTACCTACCGATGCCAATGAAATACAATCAATTATAAACTCCCTAAAACACAAAAACAATATAAGTGAGGACAACACTACTAATGTCATGCTACAATTGTGTCTTGAGGGCCTTACACCATATCTTGTCAAAATAATAAATCTTTCACTGATGACTGGTATATTCCCCGATGCCTGTAAAGTCTCTAGGGTGGTCCCGATCTACAAAAAGGAGACAAAACCCACCCATCAAATTACAGACCCATTAATATTATATCTGCCATCAGCAAGGTTCTAGAAGACTTATGAATTTCTTCATGAAAAATGATTACTTTGCAAACTGCCAATATGGGTGTATTCCAAATAGAGGAGCTGATAGTGCTATATTTGAAGTAGTAACTGATGTAGAAAAGGCATTAGATGAAAACAAACTAGCTGCTGGTGTACTAATTGACCTTCAAAAAGCCTTCGATCTGGTTAACCATAAGATTCTCCTTAATAAACTAGAATTTGCAGGCATCAGAGGAGTGGCACATGATTGGTTCAAGAACTACCTCACAAACAGAAAACAATATGTTGCAATCGATAATGTAAAAGGAACTCAAATGAGAATTGACACAGGAGTACCTCAAGGTTCTGTCTTAGGACCAATTCTTTTCTTGGTCTATACTAATGATATAGTATTAAAGCAATTGAAAGGCAAGCTTAAACTATTTGTAGATGATATTTTTATACTCTATCTGGGAACATCTGAACAGGAAATTATGCTAAATATTAATTATGATCTCAATAAGCTGGTGGATTGGTTGAGAGCACACAAAATGGTTATCAATATCACTAAAACAAAATATTTATTCTTCCATAAACCATCATACAAGATTGAGACCACAAACATAGTCAACATAGCCAACAAAGAAATAGAAAGGGTTAAATCGGCATCACACTAGATAGTACACTAACCTGGGAAAATCATGTAGAAAATGTAAAACATAAAATCAGCCCTATAATTGGTATTATTTTCAGATTAAGATACAGCTGTCTTACTAGCCAACAATTGAAAAATATATACTTTGCTCTGATACATTCACATCTAATGTACATGAATTTCATATGGGGATATTGTAAGAAGGAGCTGATAAAAGAACTTGAGATACTCCAGAAACGTGCTATAAAATCTATCTTTGGATTTCCTTGGCTCACACCCTCAAATGAATTATACTCAAGAACAAAAATTATGCCACTGCAAAAACAAATAGCTATGTCAGCAACAGTATTTGTATACAAATTAGAAAACAAATTGATACACACACACACATCCATTTTACCCATGCAAATGACATTCATCATTATGCAACAAGAGGAGTAAATCAAATATTCACCAGCCATTCCCAATCTATTAAATTTGGAACTAAAGGAATTATGTCCTCTATAATAAAAGAATACAACTCGCTACCATTAGGCATAAGGGAAAGTTTCTCTATAAAAACATTTAAGAGGAAAACAAAAGACTTCCTATTAAGGAATGAATAGCCCATATACAATAGTCTTAAGCAATGCAATGTATCATACCGAATCATCTCTGTAAAGTTAGTCACTAGCAATCTAATATAAGTTACTATTTAATTAAACAATAATGTTACAAAAATTGTATGTATGCCATGCTGTAACTATGTTACTTGATTGTCCCTAACACGAGCTCAGGCTCATTGGGACCTATGTAAATAAATAAATAAATAAATAAATAAATAAAGAAAGAAAGAAAGAAAGAAAGAAAGAAAGAAAGAAAGAAAGAAAGAAAGAAAGAAAGAAATGAATAAATCAATCAATCACCTGATGACTAAATTTAAAAGTAATTGTTCCTTTATTTTACTTGAAGTTCTTTTTACAATTTGAAAAAATTGTGATTACATTAAAACTCAGCAATTCTTCTAGGTTTGTGCCGTGTCTTGTGTGGGGTTTCGCTTAGGACACCAAACTGGCTCATCAGCGGGCTCCTGTACAGCAGTGTGACAGGATATAATAAATTACATTACTGTAATTTTGTACTACTACTATTACTAATAGATCTTTCTTCAGTTTTTCCCAAATAATTGAGGTCGCCGGAGCCAACCAGGCTCATTTTGGTTTTGGCCGGGATGGACAAAGGATAAAAGCGATCACAGACATGTGCAGACAGGAATTATTTCCACAGGCAGACATGCCACCATCTTCAAAGGTGGACATTCATGCCTTCAGTGCTATAGCCCCTAATGAGGTTGTTTGGTTGTATACACTCTTTGTTGAGTTTTCCTAAACATTTCCTACATTCATTTACATTCAACCTACGTATATTTTGGTAATCATTTCTAAATTTTAAAATTGTAAAAAGATGTTTATGAGAAGCTCTGTGTTCCAATTCTTAAAATAAAAATTACCACCACCATCATCTCCTGAAGATATGTAAGATTTTAAATACCTATGATTTCAGTGGGAAGTTATGGCGACGAAGAAGGCGACGGCCAGAAGCACCTCGTGAAATGGAGGAATCTCATCCACCCCAGTCAACATGGGACTCGCATCCTCAGCAGGCTACATGGGTGGCATCTTACAGGGGTAAGTTACATTAGAGACCATCTACATAAATGTGTATGTACATTAACCATTCTAGGAAATGTATGGAAACTAACCATATTGACCTTAATTAGAATAATTTGAATTATTAAGCAATATCTAAAAGAAAAGTTAAGCTGAAGTTAAAATTGCCAGATATCCTTACAAACATGAAAATACACTAGGAGACAAGGTTGAGTCTTTAACATGGAAGTGTACTAGAAAATATAATACATTTACTTATAGTCAATATGGATAGAAAGTATACTTCATATACATCAGTACGTAAGACACCTACCTGCAAGTGACCATGGATGAAAGGTAAATTTCCTCCAACAGTAGCAGAATCCAACCAAAATCTGTACGGGAATGAACATTAAGTATTTTATTTTAGCTATTAAGATATTTGTGCTGATAAAGAATCCATTGTGTACTGTATCGAAACAATGTACATGATTATACTTGTTCTTTGAATTATAAGCTTTTTTTAAATTCTAAGTATTGACAGATATGATATCAGTTACTCTTCTTCTGCTTTTACGGCCTCATTGGACTACTTCAGTCAATCATTTCTTGGTCCTCTTCTTCATCAAGTTTTCTTTCCGAGTTGCCCAGTAGCTTTTCATTCGCTCTGATCTTCTCAGGCGTTCCTCACATGTAAATACCCTTTTTACTGTAGGACGTTTGTCTATTTTTGGTTGAAATCTTGTTTTTATGTCTTTCAGTTCTTTCAATTTGTTTTGTTTTGCAAGTCATCCAAGGTTATTTCTAATTCTTTCATATCTTCACTAATTTTCTTAATTCATCCTACTTGTTGTTTCATATTACAAATTTTCTCAACAATTTTTCTAGATAATCTGGTTTCTGGTGTCCTCATGATGTGACCAAAGAAAGAAAGCCGTTTCTTCTGAATAGTATCAGTGATGGGCTCCAGTTCTCTGTAAACCACTTCGTTTGGTACTATCCGCCACTGTCCATCTTTCTGATATTTTTTATTTATGCATGTTCTAGCTATTCTTCTTTCTACTTCTAAAATTTTGTCGATTCTGTTTTTCTGAGTAACTTTAAAAAGAGTTTCACTTCCATATGTCATCTCTGGTTGAACCACCGTCTTGTAATGTTTTAATTTTGTTGTGATTGATAGACTTTTTCTTTTATATGTAGACAATGTTAATTTTTGGGCTTTTATAATTTTATAAGTTCTTTCTTGCCGTGGAGGTTTCTCATCCAAGTTTTAAGTTATAATTTCTCCTAAGTATTTAAATTGCTTAATTATTTTAACTTTCTCATTATTTACTGTTATGTGGTTGATTACAAGTGGATTTGCTACCATTACCTCAGTCTTTTCAAATGATATCTGAAGTCCAATTTTTTGTGCTATATTTTGTAGGCTTATTATTTGATTTCTGGCTTCTTGAATATTATTAGCCAGTAATGGTCACCTGAGAATCCCAAGCAATTTAAGTCTACAGGGTCTTTCATATAAAATAAGAACGGCAAGCGGCAGTTTTGTTATTCGCTGCTACGGCGGCCTTGGCCAAACTTGTGGCGCGCCATGGCCCCCTGCTGTACTATTGAAAGCGCGCGCATAGTACATATATGAGGGCTGGTTTTCTTTTTCAAGTTCCGATGTACAAAATAACAGATTGACATACCAAACTGATTTTACTACTAAATGTTTGCTTGTTTTATACATATGTCTCAACATAATCGCCAAAACGATTGAAACATTTGTCGTATCATTACACCAGCTTTCCAATGCCCTCGGCAAATAATTCTGCCACCACTGACGTGGATACGTCTGGACAGTCTCCTGAAGTTTTTCCTTTTTGACGAGACGTTGCCCCCAACCATACCTTCAATTCTCGAAAAAGGTGAAAATCATTCAGTGCTGGTTTGGACTAAACGGTAGATGGTCCAAACTTCACACTTGAATTCTTTGTAAAAGTCTATCTTAACATTGGTACAGTGTGGTCGTGAATGATTTCCCCCTTTTTTAGAATTGAAGGTATGGTTGGGTGGCAACACCTCGCCAAAAAGGAAAAACTTCAGGAGACTGTCCAGAGGTATCCACCTCAGTGGCGGCACAATATTTTTCCGAGGGCATTGGAAAGCTGGTGTAACAATACGACAAATATTTCAATCGTTTTGGCGATAATGTCGAGACATAAGAACAAAACAAGCAAACATTCAGTAGTAAAATTAGTTTGGTATGTCAATCTGTTATTTTTATACAGTCCATCGGAACTTGAAAAAAGACACACCAAAAAAAAAAAAACAGCCCTCGTATGTAAATTACTATGCGCGCGCTTTCAATAGTACAGCAGGGGGCCATGGCGCGCCACAAGCTCGGCCAAGGCCGCCGTAGCAGCGAATAACAAAACTGCCGCTTGCCATTCTTATTTTATATGAAAGACCCTGTATTTCATCTTTCTTGGTTCCAATTCTTATGCTCCTAGGATTTTCCCTGTACCATTCCCTCATCCCGTATTCCAAAGCACAATTGAAAAGTAAAAGCGATAAACCATCTTCTTGTCTTAATCCTGTTTAAATTGTAAACGGCTCAGATATTTACTTTAGATTTGGCGTTTGTTAGAGTTAGTTTTATAATCTTTATTAATTTGGGATGAAGTACGAAATTCCTTAGTATTTTCAGCAATGAAGATCTATGTATGCAATCATAAGCTTTTTTGAAGTCTACGAAGGTTATGACTTGTTTTTGTCTACGTTTGTAGTAGTCCATTACTAAGCAGACCCGACCAGCGGTTGGAAACTGCTCAAGATGATGCTGATGATGTAGTAGTCCATTACTAATTCTAAGGTGATTATCTGTTCAGGGCAGCTTCGCCATGTCCGAAATCCACCCTGGTATTCTCCTATTTCCAGTTCTAATTGATCTTTACAACGATTATATAGAATTCGTGACATGATTTTATGTGATATCCAAAAGGGAAATTCCTCGATAGTTGTCAGGATTTGATTTTTCTCCTTTCTTTTGTAATCGATGTATTATAGCTGCAGTCCAATGGTTTGAAAGTTCTTCTTTGATCCAAATTTTTGTGAGTTTGCATTCACAAATTCTCATAGTGTGTTTCTTTTGTTTTTGTATTTCTCATAGTGTTCTTCTTTTGTTTTTGTATACCGTACAAGTCAAATGTACTTTTTTGAATATAACCGTCTGTTTCCGGTTGTGACCAATGGATGTCGGTGTTTGTTTCTTCTCCCATCAATTTGGAGTTTAGAACTGTATTTAGTAAACCCTTTTTGCTAATTATTTTATGACAGGTTATGAGCCCAGTTAAACGCTTATTGCTGTTAATGTGTGGACTTTGTGATGGGAGAATGTCGGTCCTTAAAGGGTGTTGATATGTGCGGCGCACATGTGGACAGTTAAGTGTGCATCCAAGATAGTTTTTGGTGAATTTTGTGGACGATTTTTCTATTGAGGACTATTTGTATGCTTTATTTTAAGTATACATACTAACATGGATTCAGCTACGGGAAGCAGCGAGCGAGTAGTTGCAATAGTGAGGTTACAGGACGACAATTGGGAAGCGTGAAGCACCCGAACAAAGGCATTGCTTCAAACAAGGCGTCTGTGGGACGCGGTTCAAGGTTTCCCACGAAAGACCGATACAGGAGAGATAGAAGATACACCCGTTGAAGAGTACTCCGAGGCCCAACTGGGCAAAGATCAAGACGCAAAAAACTTGCTCATAGGTTTGGTCACCGACACTTTCCTAGGTGATATCAAAGAAGCGGAGACAGCTAAGGAAGCATGGCAGAATCTTCTGACTTCATGTTGCGATACCGGAGTCCTTCAAATTGTGTCTTTTTAGAAATCTAGTGACATTAGCATGCGTACATTTGTTGATAAAGTGCTTACTTGGTGTGCACGGTTGGACGATGTAGGTATAAAATTTACGGATAAGGCCAAAGCTGCTTTTATTCTCAGAGGACTGGAAAAGCGGGAGTACGAAAATTCGATACGTTCATTGGAAAGCAATGAAGAAAACTTAAGTGTAAAGGTAGTGCGAGCCAAACTATTGTTAGAGGAGAGAAAGAACAAGTTGGACAAACTAAAGATGGAGCGAGAACAGGAGACTTAAGCGAGGCTGAAGAAGGAAGAATCTGAGGGTGAAAGCGTGAAGGCAATGGTGGCAGCCATGCGCTTAAATTCCAAGGGGGTCGTCAACAGCAGCAAAAGTGTCAACAAGCCAACAGGTAGTGGTGGATTCATGTGCTACAAGTGCCAAGAACAGGGGCATATTGCGAAGTTCTGTGATTTAGTTCATGAAGCAAGAAAGAAAGGTTCAGTTTTGTGTTTTAATTGTGCCAAGATAGGTCATACTTCCCGGAATTGTAGTAATGGACGCAAGGAAAATGTTAAGGTTAAGAATCGTGAGGTTATTGCCATGGTAAAGGACGATGAGGCGGCAAACGAATGTGTTCAGGTTAATGCTAGTAGTGTTAAGGTAAAGGCTTATGTGACAACTGAAAGCAAGGATGATGCATCTGATTGTGTATGCAGGTGGTATGTAGATTCAGGAGCCACTGAGCACCTGACACCTTATAAGGATATTCTGTATGATTACACCCCAAAGGTTTCTGGTAGTGTAGACCCAGCTGATGGATCCGTAGTTAGTGTATGTGGTATGGGAAGTGTGCTTATGAAGCTATCTGACAAGTGTGGAGGTTCTTTTCTGAAACTGAAAAGAGTGTTGTATGTCCCAGGTCTTCAAGACAATTTAATATCTGTAGGTCAATTTGACAGGAAAGGTGCAGTCGTAACCATTAAAGATAGCAAAGTTGTATTGTCAGATCATGAGGGTATATTCCTTACGGGTGAGGCTGTTGGAAATATGTATGAGGTAAAGTGTGATTATTTTATGGTAGAACAAGGGAAAGAATTTGCTTGTAATGACGAGGTGGAGGTTGTGTATGCTAAGAGCAACAAAGCTGTAACTAGCGGAATATGGCATCAGCGTTTTGGCCATGCTCTGAACATTCCAGATCGTGATTTTATACCCAAAGAAAAGAATCTTGATTGTGATACTTGTAAACAAGGTAAAATGAAAAGACTTAAATTTAATGAAAGAGATCATGTATCTCAGAAGCCATTAGATGTTGTGTTCTCTGATGTATGCCAGTTAGAGCACCCATCGATTGGAGGTAGCAAATATTTTATTACATTTACTGATGATTGTACCAGATTCTCATATGTAAGGTTTCTTAAGCATACGAGTGATGCATTTAATGAGTTTCTGAAGGTTAAGGCCCTAATGGGGACAGCACAAGGGACCAAGTTGAAATATTTCCATTCAGACAACGGTGGAGAGTATTTAAGTACAGAGTTTTGTAACTATCTTGAAAAGGAAGGTATTGTTCGTAGGTTAACAATGGCTTACTCTCCCCAACAGAATGGCGTTGCTGAACGCCTCAACCAGCAAATTCTCACCACTAGTAGGTGCATGCTCATTCAGTCAGGCATGCCAGTTCAATTTTGGGGGGAAGCCATCAGCACAGCCTGCTATATAAAGAATAGGTGTGTGTCATCAACTGTAAAGAACATCCCATTTGAACTGTGGACGAGTAGAAAGTTGTCAGACCAGGAATTGCTTATGTTAAAATCATTTGGTTGTAAAGTTTGGATCCATAAACGTAATGTGGAAAAGTTAGTGCCAAGGGCAAATGTTGGTGCAATGCTAGGGTACCCCGATGACTCGAGGGGCTACCGTGTATGGGACATCGAAAAGAAATGTGTCATTAAATCCAGGAATGTAGAATTTGTTGAAGATGTATTTCCGTTTTCTGTAAAAGCCCAGGAAAAACCTGTAACTCAGATAGATTGTGAACCTAGAACAGTTGGAGAAGTGTTTGCCGAGCAGAAAGATTGTGGAGGTGACGTGTTTGAACACGAAGTAGCCGAATCAGGAAATGAAAATTCTGTAACAAGTGATAGTGATGCCTCTTTGTCAGATTCTGATGTCGTAATAGACTCTCCATTACAGCCTGAACACACAGTATTACGCAGGTCGAGTAGAGAGAGAAAACGTCCCAGTAAGTGTGTGTGTTGTAATGAAGTCAAGGTCAAATGTCGCATTGTCATGTTGAGGTCAGAATATAACGATCCGGTGTCTTTTCAAGAAGCCACCTCACGAGATGACAAAGATAAATGGTTTGAAGCAATGAACCAAGAGATTGCCCTCTTGGAAAAACATAATGTGTGGACACTTGCAGAAGATTCAGGTGGCAAGACTGTCATAGGCACCAAATGGGTGTATAAAACTAAACGAAACCAAGAAGGTGAAGTACTTAGGTATAGAGCACGTTTAGTAGCTCAAGGTTTCAGTCAGATAAAGGGTACAGATTTCCTTGAATCCTACAGTCCTGTGGTAAAAAGGAAAACTATTAGGACCCTTATAGCCATAGGAGTAGAGCGTGGATGGGATAATTGTCATTTGGACATTGTATCGGCATACCTTAATAGCAAAATTAAGGAAACTGTATTTGTAAGTCAACCAGAAGGTTTTCGCAGTGTAGAATACCCAGACTATGTGCTAAAACTCAACAAGAGTATTTACGGTTTGTGTCAAGCTGGTAAAGATTGGCACAATTGTATCACTGCACAACTTGTGAAGCTTGGCTTAAATCAAAGCAAATGTGATCCATGTCTGTATTTTAACCCAGATCATGACCTGTATGTTGCCCTTTGCTACCATACAAGGAATGATATGCAAATGTTTGTTGTTAGTGTAAGGCTAGTTATGTATTTTTTGTTTTGTTTTAAGTTTTTTTTTGCAATTTGTGAATGGGGGGAAGTGTGAGTTTGCATTCACAAATTCTCATAGTGTGTTTCTTTTGTTTTTGTATTTCTCATAGTGTTCTTCTTTTGTTTTTGTATACCGTACAAGTCAAATGTACTTTTTTGAATATAACCGTCTGTTTCCGGTTGTGACCAATGGATGTCGGTGTTTGTTTCTTCTCCCATCAATTTGGAGTTTAGAACTGTATTTAGTAAACCCTTTTTGCTAATTATTTTATGACAATTTTCACTATGCTTTCGTGTAATGAAATATTTACTGGTTCTGCTGCATATTTCCACAATTCTGCAAATGTTTGATCTTCTCCACTTGCTTTGTAGTTTTTGAGCTCTCTCAGAGCTTTGTAGACTTCTTGGATTGTGGGAGGGTTTATGTTTTCTGATGGTGTTTTAATTGTGGTATCTGTATTTATTTGAAACAGATCTGGTGGATCTTCATGATTTAGTAACTTGTTAAATGTTTCTGCTAAAATTTCTGTATTTTTTTTTGGTTACTATGAGCTAACTCGCCATTTTTGTTTTTTAACATTAATGTTGGAGGTTCATATCAGTTACTCTAATATACATAAATATTAATATAATTTAAGTTTTGTCTGTATTTTTTTTTAGAATAAAGAAATTGTAAGTTTTCTATGCATTTCATGCCAAAAGAGTATAGAAAGCTGCATTGGTTCAATTTCTGTCTGTATTTATGAATGTCCATCACATGTGAACAGGTGCATATCTTTTTGACATCGAAGGCCATTAAGGCACCTATCTAGGTTGGACAATTATTGTTTATAGCTCAATGGTAAGGGGAGTTTTATGGGGGACTGTTTTAGTTTGTCTTGGTTTGCCTTTGTAATTATTTGCTCTATAAAAGGATCACGTACAACAAAAATAGTTGGAAATGAAATTTTAAGCATTATATTTCTATTCACTTTTTTTAACAGAACAACGCGTTGAAGAGTTAGGAAGATGACCAAGCAGTATTGTGTGGCGTAGTTCATAGATATTACTAAATCCTGTACCCTTACAGTTTCCCATTATAGTAGCTCCATGAATAGCCATTTGCCAACAGGCGGTGGAGTGATAGGTAATTTATGAATCTAGAAATAAGGGAGCAAAAGCATTGAATCTTCACCAATTGCCTCCCTTTCCAATAACTAGAAACATAATTTGTTATACAGTAGATTCATATCAGGGGATTTCTACAAACAATAAGTAAAAATTATATTACAAAATTTTCTTAGGGAGGTTCGAAGAGTGCTTTTTGTGCTGTGTTTTAGGAATGTTTGACATTTCATATGTAATAGTGGGAAATCACAGAAAATCACTTCTAGTATGGTTGATGTGGGAATCGAACCCACCTCTTCCCAGTTTTGCCTCACTAGCTAAGTGTAGACCGTTCCAAACCTTAGACCAGTATTTAATTACTTGGCAAAGATGGGAATCAATCATGGACCTCTGACACAGGAATCTCAATATGTACCCTGAGACTGCAAAAGGTGGCTCATTATATTTGAAAACTGTCATTTGTTTGTTGAAATTCCATTTTAATAATTTGGGTGCAAAACATTTCATGCCTTTTGCAATATTAATGTTTTTATGCACTGTTTTTTATCCTGCAATGGGCCAAAACTACAGGTTTCTATTCACCAAAATATATTGCCTCCACCAATTTATGGAATGTGAGGTTCTTAGAACTAATCAGAGTGTGACTCAATTTAAAGAAATATCTTTTACCTTCGTTGAATAGATTGCTAAAAGTATCTTCACCTTAATTCTACATGTGATTCTGATAAGAGAAACTTTTGGTGCAATCCTCCCCGCGTTGTGATTGTGGTGTTGAACGTCAAACGGTTCAGCACATTGTCCAAGCGTGCCCCTTACGAGCATTCCATGGTGACCCGCAGGAGTTCCTCTTCTCAACAAATAAAGCTATTGAATACATCACAAATCTGGATATCTGTTTGTGACTCAGTGTATAGATAATTATGTAAATATGTATTATAGACTATAATTATCTTTGTGCAATGTGTTTCCAAAAGCTAAATAAATAAATTATTATTATTATTATTATTCTCTTACTGCCTCTTGAAAATATATCTTGTCTCTCTTTCAATTTGTATAGTGTTCAGCTCGCTGAATGGTGTGGAGTCTCGGTCCTCACCCGTGCTGTCTCCAAGCTCGTCGTTTCCACTACATCCCACGCCATGCATGGGACTGTTCCTGCCAACGGGCTCCCTGGCCGCCACATCTCCGCCCTCGTATGAGGAGTCGCTCAAGCACAAAGTGATCCTCAGCAGCTACCCTCTCACAGTGGTCCTACCGCCCGACAGCCCACCCACCACATCAAGCACCAACACCAATTGAAAGTGAGAAAAACATCAACTACTATATATCACTGACTTAAGCTAAAGGCCATATCAAACAGCAAGTAATTTCATATTGTAGCAGTTTTGCTAGCCCACACTGTTGGGTGATAAATGTAACTGTTTACCTTTGCCTAAGCTATGTTGTTTTAATGGGCGCCAAGACCTCAATGCAATGTTGAAATCTAAATTTGTATTTAACAACGTCTAGCTCTGGCAGAACACCTTCAAGACTCTATTCACTCAGATCGTGGTATGATTTGATCATTAACCCAACAAACAATTGTATCAGGAGAAGGAATTGGTCTATATCTAATGCTACCTACTGAAAGCAAAGATTGCATTGTAAAAGAAATGAATTTATTATATAAAACAAGTATAGCAAAATTAATAATAATAATAAGAACAAAATTTAAATTGGAGCGTTGTGATTTGAATATTACCGATAGAAAATTACGTGAAAACGGAGTCTGATAAATTGATTTTACTCTTATTTCCAAGCTATGAAGTTACTGAAATATGAAATGTAAAACAAAGAAAAATGAGAGATTGCGTATTTCTGCGTCATTTGCGCTTACCACTGGAAATTGCCAAAGCATTTCCCTCGTACTTGATGATGCCGTGAGCTTCCCACAGTCTCCTGGACGTCGTCATCTCCGTCGGAATTTGATGATATTCTGGTAGATTAGAGAATTCTATGGTCCGTACCTCGGACCCAAACACTCGTACAACCGCACTGGTTAAGTTTTGCAAAAGTTAGTCTTCAACTCCACTGAACATCGGAGCGACACGCACTTCCAACCGTACTCCGCAAGTTCTACACAGATAGTCCTCGTTTCACGGCGCGTCGAACGATATATCCACACGTTGCATCCCCTCTCCGGAGCCGTCTTCCAGCTTACGTTGTCTCCCCTGATTGGCTGAGCACGCCGCCAGTTCCCCTCCTCTGCCTCATTACACTCGGCGCGCGAGAGGGAGAAGTCGTTTTCCGTTCCAACAATTCGCCTTTTCTAGACCTTGCGACCCAGCCTTGCGTAATACTTCTCGACAGGAATCAGCTTGTATTCGAATTCCCAGTGAGTCATGTCTCTCAAATACCCTAACTGACAAAACTCCGTAAAATTCCGTAATCACATAATTTTCTATAATATTGTCGTTCGTAATAATTTGCTTGATAGCGTTTTCTAAGACATAGAAAACCTATCTGAATGCTAATAATTTTTATAAAATGCTCCGAAAATACCTTAATAATAATTATAATAAATTAATAATAATAATAAATTACCATGAAAAATTCTCTTGGCTGAACAATTTGCCGCGTAAATAAATATAGAATGGCTTCCTACTGACTTATGCCAGTTGCATAAAACCCCTCGAAAAACACGTTACATATTCGCCTCGGATCATCGGATGATTTACCGTGACGACGGTCCATTATCCGATTATCCCAGACACGTTAATAAACCCCATCCAAAATACATATTACATAAACGAAATCACCCTAAATTACAGATATATACACTCATATTTTTTCTTCACGCACTTTGCGTCAAAGTTTGTTGTCACTATGGATTGCACTTTGCAACCAGTCCAATGTTTTACATATGGAATAGTGTTCCACGGATATTTCCGCCTCTCAAATTTCTCTATGTTGGAGAAATAGACATAATTAATGTGTGAGCACTATGTATTTATGATGTCATATCACACGCATTGAAGGTGTTCTGATATATTTATATCACCATAGAACTCCCTAATTTCACTGGAGGTCCCCTCCTTATGGTGAAATTTAATCTCACTTATCACTGAGCACACGATCACACTACTGTGGCAGCGCCTCGTGACCATAATACTTAATCTCTCTTTAAAGTAGATTAAATTAATATTGACTTCTGAAAAAAAAAACAGTAAATGCGCATTACATATAACACCAAATATTTCTGTGCCGTAAATATGTGCCCATCTTGTTAAGTTCCCGTTAACCATATTCTACTTAATACTAGTTCTCAACACAGACCATTTCTCCTCACACAAATAATACCATTGTACAAATTATCTTAAATTACACACTTACAAATCTTACATGGCGAGGCCGTAAACAGAAATCACGTGTGCTGATATGTATGAGTTTCATGAAGGACTGTCTCGCATTCTGATGGCCCATCTTTTATCTCGTGGACGCCTTAAGCTAACAAGCCCTATTCAAGCGCTCCCCCATCTCTTGGAGATAAATGGGAACCCATCAGCGCTGCCAAAAATGGCCTTGGTGCATCGAGACAATTTAGTGCTCAACAGCATCCGACAATCCCGTCATATTTCCCTGTACCTTAAAAACTCTCATTTACTTACATACTACCCCCCTGTGTGACTTCTGATACGCCTGCCTTAAGACCAGATCTTCCACGCACCAGACACCACACTTACTCATTTGATAGGCCGGCTCGCCAGCTAAACACACTCACTTTATGACACATATTTTCGTAGACTATGTATATTATACGTTCCGTATAATCTGTTTCCCTCACTATTCTCCAGCACATATGCTGTTTTCCCAATACGTTTGGAAACTATAAATGGGCCCTCGTAGAGATAAAAGAACTTGGACATGACTTTCTCTAGCTTATTTGACTGTTTCGGCACTCTAAGTAAGACTCTGTCTCCCGGCTCGAATAGGTCAAATTTAGTTTCTTTTTGTTGGCGAATTCTCTTTTGTGCTGACTTAGATAAATTCTGTTTCGCCAACTGGACAGTGTAATCCATCCCCGGTTGCTTACCCTCATTTAATCCCAACACCCTCGCTAGTTCATTTTGTGGTCTTTTTCCGAAGTGAACTTCGTATGGCGTCAATTTCGTGCTCTCATGCTGGACAGAATTCAGCCAAGTCTCGACCTTGGGAAGATGTCCAACCCAGGCCGCATGCTTGTCATGCACTAGAGTCCGAAAAAGACGAGCCACTTCCCTTAATGGACGCTCTGCAGAATTACCCTGAGGGTACCTTACAGAGGAATGAACGTGTGTTATACCAGCTTCCTGCATACTGGTTCTCCATTTCTTTGCAGTAAACTGTGGTCCACTGTCAGATAGTATCCTGAGAGGAATGCCAAACTCAGGTACATACTTATTAATGATCAGACGGCTACACGCTAGTCCCGTGGCTTTCCTTAGCGGATATAGCTTGACATACTTACTAAAAGCGTCAATACTATAAAAATGTACTCGTAGCCGTACTGTCCTTTAACGATCGGGCCAAATAAATCCACACACAGTAGTTCGCCGGGACTACTGGTGAGAACTGCAGATCTCTCCCCCACTAAATATTTAACTGGATATTTACTCCTTTGACAGGTGTCACACTTAGCTAAAATCCTCCTAACGTCCCTTCCCATTTTACTCCAAATGAAGTCACGACCAATTTCATAGAAGACCTTGGCAGCACCAAAGTGTCCTAATTCCCTATGAATGAACCAAATTAGCTCCTCCCGCAAAGTGGCAGGAACACATATTGCCCACCGATTATTCCTACATTTCCTTGCAAGAAGCCCATCCTGCATCTTGTACGTGAACCGTCCTACTTTCACATACTCTTCTTCACCTATTTCCAACCTAGCCAGTGGCTCCTTTAACTTAACGTCATCACGTTGCTCCACTAGCATATTTCTCAGTGTCTGTAACGATGCCCTGTTGCTACTGTCCACACATGCACATATTAAAATACCGTCCTCTGCTTTAACCACAGGATAATCCCTACATAAATTAGTGTCCCTCGATAGCATGTCTGCAAGAATGTTATCTTTACCTTTAATATATTTTACTGTGAATTCGTATTCCTGCAGAGCAAGAATCCACCTACTAACTCTGTTAGAACTGAGTTTACAAGTCCTCATATACAGTAATGCATGGTGATCTGTGTGGATCTCAAATTTCCCCCCTACTAAATACATTCTAAATTTCCCTAAACTGAAAACAATACCTAAAAGCTCTAACTCAGTAATCGTGTATCTTTTCTCTGCTGCAGTCAGTCCTCGCGAGGCTAAAGATACAATGCACAGATTACCCTCATCATCTTTCTGACATAATACTCCAGCAATGCCTATATGTGAAGCATCTGTCATAACCACATATTCCTTATCTTTTAACGGATATTTCAGCACTACAGCTTTCTCAAAACCTTCCTTCAGCGCTCTAAAAGCCTGTTCATGCTTGGACTCCCATCTCCACCGAGTCCCACTTTTAAGCAATTCCCTGAATGGTTCTACCAACCCTGAGTATTTAAGAACGAACCTCCTGAAAAAGTTGCAAATTCCCAGGTAAGTTTTTAACTGTTTAACATTCTGTGGCACCTCTGCGTTAAGTATCTTATTAACCCTACTTTCTTCTGGTGTTACACCTCTACTCGACACTCTATGACCTAAAAATGTCACTTCTGACTGACAGAATGACGACTTAGACAGCTTCAAAGTGAACCCTGCCTGATCTAACTTCTGAAAAACTATATTTAAATGACGTAGATGCTCCTCAAAACTGCGTGAACTAATTACCATATCATCTATGTAAATGGTTACAAACTCTCCTGTGTCATCCCCTAATGCGATGTTTAAAGCCCTTATTAAAGCTGCTGAACTACTCTTTAACCCATAAGGTGTTCTACAAAATTGATAAAGGTTATATTTATGACTAAAAGCTGTAAATGGTCTATCTTCGTACATAAGTGGCACTTGCCAAAAACTGGAACTCAAATCTACACAAGTGAAATACTTCTTCCCCTCAAATGTTTGCATTAATTCTTCTATTGACATAGATTTCAGCTGATCTGAACTAATTCTATTGTTAACCAAACGAGCGTCTAAACAAATACGAACAGTGCCGTCGGTCTTGGGTACCGTTATCAAAGAATTAACATACGGACTGTTAGAGTGCTCAATAATCCCATCTTCAAGCATCTGATTAATTTGTGCCTCAACTGCACTCTGATAAGCGAAAGGTACAGGATATCTATGTCCTGTGAATACAGACCTATCAATAACGTTCAATGAATGGGTATAGCAATTGGCCATACCAATGCGATCCTCAAACACTCTCCTATTACACCATAACACATCATAGAGCCGAACACACTGTTCATCCTCTATATTTCCCTGAAATGCAGCCTCACGTAACGAGTCCTCTAGACTTCCGTTCGTAATCACACTGCCCACAAAACATGGAGAACCCCGCTCTACGGCTGGCGATATCTCATTTAAAGTACAAATCACACCTACAATACTACTTCTCTGAATATGGTCATTGAACGCTACTTCTACTTCAGAATCTCCCCATTTAAATTTCAAACTCCCTACATCATAACATAAGTTACCAGACACTCTACTTAGCCACTCTGAACCCAAGATAACACTGAATACTAAATTTGGAATTACAAGACAAATCTGCTTCTCTACATGATTATTAATTTTAATGTCTACTAAAACTTGCTTAGAAATTACTTTAGACCTCTTCCCAACAGCTGTGATAACAAAAGTGCTTTTAATTGGCATCTCCTCAAAATTTACTCCAGTTCCTTTCATTTTATCATAAAATGCACTACTTATGCAACTCTTCATACAACCACTATCAATTAAAACATCTGTGTACGCCTCGGACACGTTAAATTTAACTATGGGGCTCTTACTAACCACTTCCTGAATAATACCTTCATCATTTAGTTCATGTAATAATTCATTTCTCACATTTAGGTCATAGGGTTCCTGTATAATTGTATGGACAGGGCATGCTACAGACTGAGATTCTGACCTTACTTCGCAGCCTGGTTCGCGTTTAAAGAACCGCTACAGCTGGCCGTAGTACTACTAACTACTAAACTGGTCTGGTTGTTCTGGGCTGTGTTGTCATTGTTTGGCTGTATATTACTACCACTAGGCTGTCCTCTTCCTTGACCCCTATTCTGGTTGTAATTATTGTCATTATAATTTCTCCCTTGATTTCCCCTGAAATCATTGTTTCTCCCTTGATTTCCCCTGTAATCATTGTTCCTCCCTTGATTTCCCCTGAAATCATTGTTCCTCCCTTGATACTGATCACCATAGCCATTTCCTCTGTTCTGATTTAGCTGATTATTATTATTTCTATTTTCAGCGTTGGCCCCTTCGCCACCGTTCCCTTGAACTTCTTGATGCCTGGCTTCATTAGGTCTATTATTATTATTACCCTGGTTCCGATTGAAATTGTCCTCATAACCCCCTCTCCCTAGTGCATCAAATGTGCTTAACAAATTTTCTACTTGTGATATAGTCTTTACATTCTGGATACAAGCAGCCTCCTTGATCCTATAGGGAAAGTGCCTAAGTAGCAACCTTACCACATCACTTTCCTCCTTCAAGCCATCCAGATATTTACACACTAATACCTGCCCTAAAAAGTATTCGGTCATGGTGGAGCTTCCTTTAGGGTTATATTTACCACACACTACTCCCTCACGATGCTGCGACTGAATAACCTCATTCCAGAACTTTTCACAGAATTTCATTTTAAAATCATTAATATCAGTAAACTTGTCTCTGTAGACAGCAAACCAATTCCTCGTTTCCCCCACAAACACTTGTTCTAAAATTTCAACTACCTGGCACCACTCAATACTACCATTTTCCAACCTCTCCCCGAATTTATTTTCTATAGTGTTCATGAACTCCATTGGGCACCCCTGTCGATTGCTGAACTTACCCAGTTCTACCTCCCTGTGTGTGCTATTCACAAAAACTGGCCTATTCTGACTATTTTCTTGCCTGATCCTAGCTTTTAATTTTAATTCTAATTCTGCAATTTTCTCCTCAGCCTTCCTCTCAATACTGTTTACTGTTAATTTAATGTTTCCTTCTGATTCTTCTACTTTATCATATAGCTTTGCTTGTTTCTCCTCAATCTTGCTAATGCTCTCTCTATTACTCTCTCTTAAATCATTTACTTCTGCAAATATTTGCGAGTGGACTTTCTCAATTCTACCCCCCAGCTGTTCCTTAACCTCTTTAGTTGCTACCTGAATTTTGTCAATTTCTCCCCCCAATTGCTTTTTGACCTGCTGTGTTTCCAGTTGCACTAGTTCTTTTAAATTTTCAGCCTGTGTACTGATTCTAATTTCTAACTCCTCCTGTACTTTTCCTAATTTCTTGTCTACATCTGCAATGATCTCTTTAACCTTCTCTTCCATTACTCCTCTGATTTCTCCTCTAATCTGCTCCATTTTCACACTAATTTCCTTGTTGTTCTTATCTAATTTTGCATTATTCTGTTCTAATTTTGCATTTAAGGCTTCTGTACTTTCTTTATTTTCCCTACTGTTTTGTTCTAATTTAGCGTTGTTTTGTTCCAGTTTAGCATTTAAAGCGTCTGTACTTTCTTTTTTTTCCCTACTGTTTTGTTCTAATTTAGCGTTGTTTTGTTCCAGTTTAGCATTTAAAGCGTCTGTACTTTCTTTATTTTCCTTACTGTTTTGTTCTAATTTTGCATTTAAGGCATCACTACTAACTTTGTTCTGATACATGAACTCGAGAAGTAAAGTTTTTAATTCTGGTTGGCCGCCTACACTCCCTGTTTCAGTATCGGGATTTACCTCCGCTACCCCGGTACTACCATCACTCGACATACTGCTCGTATCATCACTCTCCAGTTGATGACCACTACGTAACCTCATCTGTCTTTCTTTCTCATCCCCCATAATGATATACACTGATAGAGACAAATAACCCCCAAAATACAGGCACAGAAATATATACCCTTCTCCTTCCACAAATGTTATTAGGTTTTCATCCCCACGTTGTCGGCGACAAATGTAGTAGTTTTGCTAGCCCACACTGTTGGGTGATAAATGTAACTGTTTACCTTTGCCTAAGCTATGTTGTTTTAATGGGCGCCAAGACCTCAATGCAATGTTGAAATCTAAATTTGTATTTAACAACGTCTAGCTCTGGCAGAACACCTTCAAGACTCTATTCACTCAGATCGTGGTATGATTTGATCATTAACCCAACAAACAATTGTATCAGGAGAAGGAATTGGTCTATATCTAATGCTACCTACTGAAAGCAAAGATTGCATTGTAAAAGAAATGAATTTATTATATAAAACAAGTATAGCAAAATTAATAATAATAATAATAAGAACAAAATTTAAATTGGAGCGTTGTGATTTGAATATTACCGATAGAAAATTACGTGAAAACGGAGTCTGATAAATTGATTTTACTCTTATTTCCAAGCTATGAAGTTACTGAAATATGAAATGTAAAACAAAGAAAAATGAGAGATTGCGTATTTCTGCGTCATTTGCGCTTACCACTGGAAATTGCCAAAGCATTTCCCTCGTACTTGATGATGCCGTGAGCTTCCCACAGTCTCCTGGACGTCGTCATCTCCGTCGGAATTTGATGATATTCTGGTAGATTAGAGAATTCTATGGTCCGTACCTCGGACCCAAACACTCGTACAACCGCACTGGTTAAGTTTTGCAAAAGTTAGTCTTCAACTCCACTGAACATCGGAGCGACACGCACTTCCAACCGTACTCCGCAAGTTCTACACAGATAGTCCTCGTTTCACGGCGCGTCGAACGATATATCCACACGTTGCATCCCCTCTCCGGAGCCGTCTTCCAGCTTACGTTGTCTCCCCTGATTGGCTGAGCACGCCGCCAGTTCCCCTCCTCTGCCTCATTACACTCGGCGCGCGAGAGGGAGAAGTCGTTTTCCGTTCCAACAATTCGCCTTTTCTAGACCTTGCGACCCAGCCTTGCGTAATACTTCTCGACAGGAATCAGCTTGTATTCGAATTCCCAGTGAGTCATGTCTCTCAAATACCCTAACTGACAAAACTCCGTAAAATTCCGTAATCACATAATTTTCTATAATATTGTCGTTCGTAATAATTTGCTTGATAGCGTTTTCTAAGACATAGAAAACCTATCTGAATGCTAATAATTTTTATAAAATGCTCCGAAAATACCTTAATAATAATTATAATAAATTAATAATAATAATAAATTACCATGAAAAATTCTCTTGGCTGAACAATTTGCCGCGTAAATAAATATAGAATGGCTTCCTACTGACTTATGCCAGTTGCATAAAACCCCTCGAAAAACACGTTACAATATGACTGCGAGTACTAATATGAACTTTTTCAACCAAACAAAAATATAAAATGATGAAAGACATTTTGTATTTACAAAGAGAAAGGAGTCATAATGAAATAACATATTTTGAATTCTTTAGCCTATCTTGACTAGTACAGGGTCCTTTCTATCGGTCTAGCAACATAGCAGCACAGCAATATCTCTCTTGGCAGGGAGTTACCTGGCTATGCATGCATTTTGCTGCTATGTTGTTAGACCAATAAAAAGGACCCTGTATATGAGCCAATTGGGAAACATACTCCTTTCTGAAGAGACCTATCAGTGGGTATGATGCATCCTATCATTAGCTGAGTGTGTGCATATGAAAAGCTACCAGTTTCAGTCTTCTAGTTAAGGAAGTACAGTACTTCTTGAAGTAGAAACTGACATATCTTTAAAACTATGTATGATGCATATTTGCATTCTTTTGATTCAGAACTAAATGGAGACTGAACAAGAAGATTAAGGGCAAGTGTCAACATATGAATTTTAGGCATTTGAGTTGATTTCTCAAGCTAATTTTTCAAATTATAGGTGGTTAGTCCATTTTTCTAGGTGATAAACAACTGTAAGTACCCTACTGAAAAAACTTCAGTATTCACTACAGTTCATATATACATGTGAAGGCCTGTACTACCTTCAAAAGGTGCTCAATACCCAACAACTGGCCCTTTTTTATATTTACACAAACAAATACTACTTCCATTAAATCATGTTGGCTATTTTGAAACACACAGGATCTTGCGAGATCTCTGAAGTAAAGCAACATTGGGCACAGTCAGATCGTGGATGGGAGACCACATGTTATTGGTTGGGGAAGAGAAGGAGGAGCAGAGAGGAACTGGCCACACTACTGCAAGTTAACTCCGGATCAGGATCGCCCCTTCAGAGGTGCAACCCAGCCTTCAGGCTGAAAACCCTTCTTCTCTTCTTAAATTAACCATACACATGTATTACTTCACTTACAATTATGCTAAAACCTAAAATGATGTTGGACTGTGGATACTTTTGGTGGTCAGTGTGCATGTTATAAAAGATACAGATCATTCATGCAAGTAATTAATACATTATCTGTATTGTGTTAAGGTAGAAATAGATAAAACTTAAGTTTATGCTTACAATGACAGCAACATGTACTGGTAATGAGTTTACAAGCCATTTTAATATAGTGTGGTTTACTTTTCTTTATTTCCAGAGAACGGGACACAAGCTGGTATGCTATTGAACACAGCGATGTTACAAGTGTGTCTTGAGTTCTTCATCGTCTGCACCTGGAGTTTCACAAGGTGGACATTTGGTGCTAGCAGTACGAAGGACTTTACATATGACAAGTCACTAATGCTCCATTAAGATGCAAATAGTGATTTATTCTTTGCCAGCTGCTGTCGGATAGCCAGAAGTGTGCATGGCTGCTGTTAGCCAATCCAGCTTGGACCGCTGCTTCTACCTTGCTTATTGGTGCACAAGCACCAGCCCAAGCTGACTTGGCTAATGGCAGCCACAAGTGTCCCTGACTAGTCAACAGCTGCACTCAGCAAAAATTTCACCCTGTATATTGTCAGCTGCAAGAGATGAGAGCATGACGTTGTATGGTTTCAAACTATTGGAACCTCAGCACATTGTTTTTCAACCATTACCAGGTAAATCAAATAAATTGAAACAATAATGAAAACAAAATGTTCAAATAAACATTATACTATTGATGTTGTTTGAGAAATTAAAGATAAACATCTAACATGCTAAATAACCAGCATAAACATATACCGTACACCCATGGGAAATGAAAAAGAACACTTTGAAGGACCTTCAGTTGTTGGTTCCGAATTATGTTGACAGAACCAATCCTGCACATTATTAATAAAATTTAATCATTGTTAAGGAAATCTAGAATGCCAAATATGTTCTCCAATTCCTTGACACCTCGATCAGTGATGTAAACCAGTGCTGAGCAGCAGTGGCGGCTGGTAATAATTATCTTGGTGGTGCCAGCAAATTCAAAATTTGCAATCAAATCGTTCAAACGTTGCAAGTATAGACACTGCATATTTTATGCTATAGGCCTAAATTTCAGAATCACAGTATTTAACCGGTCCGCAATACAACTTTTACAAATTTCAGCTGCCACCCTTAGTGTTTTCGGTGGCGTAGTTGGTATCATGCTGAGCTTCTATGCCCAAGATCGCGGGTTCAAACCCGGCCGAAGTTGTCGGATTTTTTAAGAGTATTAAAAATCCCTCAGTATGCCTTCCTTCGGAAGGGAAGTACAGCCAGCGGTCCCATGTCATAGATGTATGGCATGTTAAAGAACCTTCCACTAATTACACCTGTGTGAGGCTAAATTATAGGTTAAAAATTTGACTAACGCTCTTATTTTCCAACGTTCGTCGTCAGGAGCCGAATGCGATGGCATCTGGTAACCAAGTTCTGAACTAGTAGTCATTGACGGTGGTGTTCGGTGGCAAAAGTAGGAACTACTTGAAAAAAAATCAATGTCTGCAGTCCTTACTTGAATTAAAACAGATACACACACTAATACAGTCATCACAATTAACACCGGTTATCAGACAGATTCTACACATACCCAAAGTACATGGGGCTACATTACCGCGTTGTCGCAGCTCCTAAACTGAGGAACCAACAACCATCAGTTACCACCGCGAAATAAACATGTAAAATAAAATGAACTAGATGCACCTGATATAATTAAACCCAAAAATAATTTAACGATGCTACTATTAAACACTTGCAATGCCACCAGAAAAGTTAAAAAAAAAAAACAGAATTTGTATCTGCGTTCTGGTAGGCGTAACTGTGTCGACAACTTAAACTGTAGCAGATTCTAGGCCCTCACGTTGAGCGACACTTGTAACGTTTTCACTTAGGCTGGGATGACAAGTGAAACGGTATTTACTTTGCTCCACGTTGAGCGTACAAATGTAGCAGTTTTGTTAGCCCCTCATTTGCCTAAGCTATGTTGTTTTAATGGGCACCAAGACCTCAATGCAATGTTGAAATCTAAATTTGTATTTAACAACGTCTAGCTCTGGCAGAACACCTTCAAGACTCTATTCACTCAGATCGTGGTATGATTTGATCATTAACCCAACAAACAATTGTATCAGGAGAAGGAATTGGTCTATATCTAATGCTACCTACTGAAAGCAAAGATTGCATTGTAAAAGAAATGAATTTATTATATAAAACAAGAATAGCAAAATTAATAATAATAATAATAAGTTTAAAATTTAAATAGGAGCGTTGTGATTTTAATATTACCGATAGAAAATTACGTGAAAACGGAGTCTGATAAATTATTGAGTTTACTATGAAGTTACTGAAATATGAAATATAAAACCAAGAGAAATGAGAGATTGCATATTTCTGCGTCATTCGCGCTTACCACTGGAAATTGCCGAAACATTTCCCTCGTACTGGATGATGCTGTGAGCTTCCCACAGTCTCCTGGACGTCGACATCTTCGTCGATATTTGATGAGATTCTGGTAGATTAGATAAGCGCGTACTTGAATTCCCAGTGAGTCACGTCTCTCGATTTACCCTAACTGACGAAAACTCCGTAAAATTCCGCAATCACATAATTTTCTATGCTATTGTCGTTCGTAATAATTTGCTTGATAGCGTTTTCTAAGACATAGAAAACCTATCTGAATGCTAATAATTTTCATAAAATGCTCCGAAAATACCTTAATAATAATTATAATAAATTAATAATAATAATAAATTAACATGAAAAATTCTCTTGGCTGAACAATTTGCCGCGTAAATAAATATAGAATGGCTTCCTACTGACTTTTGCCAGTTGCATAAAAAACCCTCGAAAAACACGTTACAAAACCAACGAAACAAAGCAAAACTTACTGCAAAAAGTCTGGATTGTTACATTATAAATAGAGAAATAAGTATTCCTGCCACCAATCGTATGAGTGTGAAAAAGTTGTCAAATGTCTAACAAGAAAGAACTAAAAGCATCTTGTATATATTTAATAGTCGCCAGATATAGTGACAAAGTATTAAATTGGGAACCCTGGAGCTGCGTCCTCTGCATTGTGCTGCCATATGGTGGTTGAAATAGAATTCACTTCAAGTAATTCTAGCTTGCACTTGCAGACTGCACTCTGGTGAACGCGCCACGCAGCTGTTGGCTCTACCTAGGTTAATCTGTGGCCCAACACAACACAACACATGCAAAGCCAAGCCAAACTGGCCTTTATTGGTGCTGAGTCTTATTTTCGGAGGTGGAGCCATGTGGCCTGGCTCACTTATTCAGGAAAGTGCCGCCAGGGCTTATGTCAGTTCGCGCGCTCATTCAAATGAATGCACATTGCCATTTCCTTGAAGTTTAAATTTAATATAAACTGTTATTGACAGGGCATATTGGTGGTGCCATGGCACACCGGCACTACCTCGCGGGTCGCCCCTGCTGAGCAGGTAGCATCTTACAAGTGATACGGGACAGTAGAGTGCTTGCTCACATCTGGCTCATGAGTAAGCGAGTGTTCCTGTTCATTTCTACGGCCTTTACTTGGGCCCAACTTAGATAATCCTAGATGTAACAAATAACATTCTGATTAATATTATTCTAAGCACATTCCAAATAACTATTCAGTGGTCAAGGGTTGTGGCTGGTGTTGGAGGCCCAGTTATATACAGTAAATACACAGGTCTGTGGATTGTACTAATGAACAATTGAAAGAGTACCATATACAGTATAAGTTGGTTGCTGCTACGGTGTGTGTAGGCATTATCCTATTGGAAGAGTACCTTACTGTCTTGTCTCGGGAATGACAGAAGAATGGGCCGAATGACATTTTGGATATACCGGTACCTGGTTCACTTTAAAGTGTCTTCTATAACCATCACATTTTAAGGGGAATTGTGATTATTAGTGCCCCATATCATAATGCCAGAGGTTTGAGTCTTATTGGCGTTTCCTGATCACCAGGTCTTCACCAGACACATTAACAACCTCCAACCGAATCTACTTGTCACTGATCATGATGGAACACTATAGAATGAGACAATGATAGTCGTCTCTTACCATTCTGATTAATAATATTCTAAGCACATTCCAAATGGCTATACCGTGAGCATCCAGCAACACCTACAGATGTGTGCAATTCAGTATTCTAGCCTGGGGCAGATGAAATCATGTCGATACTCCTCGTGCAAGATCTCTGTAGATGTCAGCAATCTGTGGTGACTAGTCTTTACAGAATGAGAATATTGCAACACTTTCGTGTGACTGCTGCCCATAAGCAAGAGTATGTGTACCTTCAGCACAATGTGCTCTACAATGTTTCAAAATGACCAACTGTCCTATCACAGGTACAAAAGAATTAAGTCTTCATCTTCTTGACACAAGAGCAACTTCACCACAATGTTAAAAACAAAACACAGATAACAAGTTGTTCTACTCTGCTTACTACACACCATTTTAATGCCTTCTCTTGCCCCATGCAATTACTGTATGACTTTGCACACATACTACCTTCAGGAGAGATTGTGGTGTTCTCTTTTTCACTTTCCATGAATGTATTTACCATAAATGGTCTTCAAACCTCACTTCTACACTATTAATGGGGCCTAATATAAGGTGATGGCACAAGTGCTCACTATAACAGTATGGCATATGTTGAAAGGGCTATCAGCTCATCAGATCCAGGTAATGCCAAACATGCTGCCAAAACTTTCCATACAACAGTTATGACTTACACTGAAAAACCTACCACTGAAGAAAATAAAAATGTTACCGGTATATGCTACACCTTCTGAGCCAATCAAATTATAATTATGATCCATGTTACGTTGTTGGCTTGTCAGTCACCATATTACTACCACATGAGTAGACACTTTTGTGTATAGGTCTTCCATCTCATTTCTCTATTCATCATTCTGTAAAGCAATGTGAAATATCTAACAGAAAGTATACCATTGTTGCAAAAGATTTGTACATTTTATAAGGCATTCTTCTACTCCTGCTGATATGATACTACAAAGAATGCCCCAGTGTAAGGACAGCAATAAAGAAATAGCTTAAGTGTTGAAGGCTTGTCATCTATTATGGGCTGTCAAGTGAGGTGTTCTGGTGTTGCAGGTATAGTTAACTCTAAAGCACTCGATTCATCCAAGCTAACTGGCCATCTTGTTTAGCCTAAAACCAACACAAGTTTTATTAATTTCTTAAGAACTACAAGGCTGATTCATGTGAAACCTGCTTTAATATCAAATTTGAACTTACAGTTAAACCTTTCTAGTACCAACAAATTCCTTGAGCCAATAAATCCCATACATTTTCAGTATTCTAAAAATAACTATGTATGAAACAATAATGTACAGCATTATCGTAATTCTATGCATTTCCAGTACACGAACAGTATTGTGTGGTTCAATATGTGAAAGAATAATTGTGATTTGTCAGTTTAGTAGTAAAATTGTCTCTTTGATGCTTTACAACGAAATGACTGACACCTCAGGATTAAGAAAGCCGACCCCGCGTAACGGGAAAAGGCGAGGAAGAAGAAGTAATAAAATTGACTCTGCTGTTATGATCAAAGATCTCTTGGATACAAGATGTCCTGTTTGGGTAATATAGTGCTCTAGTTAGCACTGTAGCATCACTAAGTCTAAGAACGAATTACTTTGATGAATGTGGAATTTGTAGCAGGAGTACCGGTAGTGGTCTAATGTTTTCTAGTAATTGTCATTTCACGACAGTTCCATTGTCACTCACAAGTCCATGGCTAGGGTGCTTAATCAACAAACTGTCAGTAACCTATCACTGAAGAGCACTGTGCTGTCGCAAGTGTGTTAAGTCAGAGTGACCTGGCCTGCTACAAATATCTCTGAAATCGTATGTCCTATGGCCTGAAAAGTGGTTTTCAGGAACCCTTCTATGTCAAGTTTTGTTTCTTGCATTGTATAGCTTACCATCAGCTTTGTCTGGTCTTTGTTTGATAATTACAATGATTAAAAAGATAATTAAATTAAAAGAATAAGAATTGTTTCCTTCTCATTGTGAATGACATTTCACAATTATACATGGTTGTTATAATTCCAATATTTATATGACAACCCATCAATTTTGAAGGGGGTTCCCTCATAGACACACTTTCAATGACTGATACAGTGCAAAAGAGCAAAGATTGGACCCATTCCTGTGTTGGATACAACACAAAATTTCACGATGATTCACTAAGCCGTTCTCAAGTTAAGTATTCAGACAGACAAAAACTTTACTTTTGCACAAGAAAAGGAAAGAAAAACAAACAAACAAACATTCTTTATTTAAAATACCATATTTATACATAAACTTTGAACAAATTATTTTAGGAAGTCCTTGTGAACCAATTGCATTTCAAGCATTTACATTGGTCATAAATAAAACATCTAATGGAATCATATAAAAGCAACATGCTGCATATTTATAAAACTATCAAAGTTTACAGAAATAGCCCATACTGTATTTGAAACAGATTTCAAGAATGAATATTTTTTATTTCTTGAATTTTGCTTCAAGTTCATAGTTATTATTTGAAAATTACCAGGAATATGGGAATCAGAGACTTTGCTCATGGGCCTCAGATTGAAGACCCGTGGTCTAATGTTTACTTGTTATTTCTCATAATTTTTGCCACCCAGGATTGTTTAAATGATATTATTAATTATGGATTTGAAAATTGGTTCCTCTATTCAAAGCAGTGTTGCACAACTAGTTAAGTGCGGAGTCACTACTCTGTTTTGAAAAAGCTTCATGCAGTACAATTAAAACTAATTGATGAGGCACAAAGGAGAAGAGAGAGACTATTGAGTGATTCTCTGTCCACTTGTGTTTTTGAAAGTCCTAACATTATTTTTGTTTTGTTTCAAGTACTATGGTCGTCAACTTCCTATTAAATCTCTCTTTCACAAAAGAAACATATTCTTCCTAAATACAGTATAGGCCCAAATTTCTGAGGAGGAGAAAATTACAGATTCGATTTCAATGTCAATGCTGTTCTTTGTTCATATCTTCGTTTCACAACATCAAACATACCATATCTTTTTGTATCATGGTGCATCAAAACTGAAAGTATGATTTGCCTAATTCAATTCTAAATAACTTACAATTTAATATTCCTTGAGTGGTTTTAAGATACCGGTAAATTAAATGAAAAACAAGAAAATCTTACCTTTTTCTATGCACATTTGATTTGTGTTCTTGTTGTGACTTGGTTTAATGTGGCCCTTAACCTTGCAATCAAAAGTAAAGGGGCCTCATTTATATATGGAATCTGAATCACAGGATCTAATTATGGAAATCTTCCGTGCAATGTCAGGAAATAAAACTTGGGCCCTCTTGGTGAGAAGCGAGCAGTTAGACCACTCTGCAATCTTTTCCCCATGAGTTTTACGGAACTACTCCTCAATATTGCTGTTGGTCATATAATGACTATAATAATATAATGAAAAGAATTCAGGTTCTTGTCACCGGTACACAAGATGTAAGTACCGTACTCGACTATGGAGACATATCAAGATGTTGCTTTCTTCATATATATTGAACTCCCTAAAGCTTTCACAATAAATGTGCAGTTGTTAACAATATATTATAAACAACTAACTGTTTCAATGTTTAAATATCTATTTATTAAATATAAATGTGACAGATGATAATTAAAAATACATGTAATTTAATCATGTAGTTTTCCAGAGAAGATTTGTATATCTTTAGTCAGTAAATGTCCTGAACAGTTTCAGAGCAAATGTTGCAATATGTTATTTGAAACTAACAAGGGAAGCTACTGGACCTTTCATAAACACTTTCACACAACCTATTAAATGATAAAAAGGACACCCATACACTCCTCATTTCATTTTGCAAGCACTTGGAACAAACAGTTTTTGTTTTAATTCTGAAAGTTTAAAATTGGTGCATGTTAAATAGCTTAGAAGGGAGCTCAAGATGACCTACTTGCTGGAACTCCATAGTGGAGCATCAAGTATCAACAAATTTCCACCATCACACACTATTCTGCACTACGGTCTTCCCTCCCACCTTGATACCTCCCTGGTACAAGAGTTCTGCCTTACAGATTCCAGCTCCAAGTGATGGTGCAGTGTATGCCCAATTCACCTCCACTTCCCATGGCACATTTTGATGACAGTGGGTGCTTAGTTTGTTCCGTTCCACAGATTCTCCTTGGAAATAATCTCAAACACCTACTGACAAAGGTCTGGAGACTACAGGCTTGGTGCTGGTGATTGTTGTAACATCTAGGTTATCTCCCCCTAATGATAGCAATAATAATATTGTATAGCCTCGGGTGCCGGGTGCAAGCTTTGTAATTTGAAACCAGAGGCTAGCTTGCATGTCGAATTTCGTTGTTCCTTGAATCACAATGAAAGTCAATGAAGTTAGATATCTAAGATCCTTGAACACTATAGCGCTTTCTTGTACAGAAATGAGGAACTTTGTGTTGGCGGAAACTCCCGAGATTAATTTTGCCATTATGAACACGGCCTACTGAATTCAAATGGGTTATTTAACATGCTAACATCGTATGACATGAGTATCGTATTTTTGCCGCCTTTCAAAAATCACTTACCACGGCCATGAGCGAACCTGCAATCTTGGGGTTAGTAGACCGACACGCTATCCACTCACCCACCGTAGCAAGCTAATGATAGGAATGATAATGAATATTAACATGAAAATTAACACTACCCCTACTACTAACTTACTAGAAGAAGTTGTTTGTTTTAGGGGAAGCAACATCGTGATCATAGAGCCATGTATTTTTGGGTATGTGTGGAATTTGTGTGCTAGCCTGTGTTATTGTGCTGACTGTACTACGGTAGTGTATATTTGTAAATTGGGGATAGGATGTCTTGACTTTCATAGTGATTCAAGGAACAACGAAATTCGACATGCAAGCTACCCTCTGGGTGTCAAATTACAAAGCTTGCACCCGGCACCCAAGCCCATACAATATTATTATCATGCCTGGAATAGAAGTGGGGAAACCTTGGAAAACTACTTCCAGGATGGCTGAGGTGGGAATTGAACCCTCCTCTTCTCAGTTTTGCCTCACAAGGCTGAGTGAACCCCGTTCCAGCCCTCACCTTTAACACCTCCTGAAACTGGATCATATGAGTGTTATTTGTTTTTGATTCCAGCAACCGAGTTTTGACTACCGGTACTAACATAAGCAGACGAAAAAGGTTCTTATCATCTAGTTCCCTTAGAGATAAATGAGAAAAGAAAACTTATGAAATGATACAATATTTATGGCAAGCTTTTGTTCACTGTAACATATAGCTTGCCACGGTGGGTGAGTGGATAGCGTGTCGGTCTACTAACCCCAAGATTGCAGGTTCGCTCCTGGCCGTGGTAAGTGATTTTTTTTGAAAGGTGGCAAAAATATGACACGCATGTCAAAGAACCCATTTGAATTCAGTAGGCCGTGTTCATAATGGCAAAATTAATCTCGGGAGTTTCCGCCAACACAAAGTTCCTCATTTTTCTGCTAGAAAGCGCTCTAGTGTTCAAGGAGCTTACAGTTAGATATCTAACTTCCTTGACTTTCATAGTGATTCAAGGAACAACGAAATTCGACATGCAAGCTACCTTCTGGGTGTCAAATTACAAAGCTTGCACCCGGCACCCAAGCCCATACGATATTATTATCACTGTAACATATTATTGCTTTCCCTTCTTTTAAACATAGCCTGCATATCACAAATAATTTCATATAAAGTACCGGTAATAATCATTATAAATGATAACAAAGACTGAAATGCTGGGACGGTACCTTCCGACAGGCCACGGCCGCTTCCTTCCACATCCTTGCCCAGTTTCATTCACCATCATTCATTTCATCTCTCATTAACTCCTCTCATGAGGTTGGCATCAGGAAGGGCATCCGGCCATAAAAACCATCGCCACGAGGACTTTCATCGCATCTCATGCCCGACCCCGTTGGAAAACGGGAATAATAAGGGGTAGACATACATACATACACAACAAAGACTGAAATATCTAGAGTTTTGAACTAGGTTCTGCAGCCTCACAAGTCAGTACTTGCTAAGCTATAACAATAAACAATGTGCAGAGCCCCTCTGTAAATCACTAAACATGTGCCAATTTTAAGCTAAAATTATTCAAACTAATTAATGTATGTCCAGCCCCACGGTGCAGAGGTAGCGCACTTGCCTAGGCCCCGGGTTTGATTCCTGGCTCCATCAGGGTGCACTCGGCCTCATGAGGACAATTGAGTAGCTGTCAGATCAGAGGGGCTGTGTAAGTATCACCCTGCATCTGGAGGCCAAATAGCTGAGCAGTGGTCGCTTGATAAGCCAAGGCTCGTAATGAGCTGCGCTGCCCATGGGGTTTATATTCATGTACAAATCAAATACTCGTGAAACATGTAAAATTTGCACAACGTGCAAACATTTCACAACATCCTTTGAAAATCTTGTTATGTTTGTCATCAGGAGGTTATTTCATACACAATTTTATTACCGTACTGAATAATTTAGGCATTAAAGACCTCTTGCATTAAGTAGAAAGTAGGTTTTCTAGCTACAAACTGATTTCAGTTCATTTACTGTTTAATGCGATTATGGATAGGCCTACTCAGAAAACAAAGATCTTGGTCTTCAAGAATGTTGTACACTGTAAAGAAAAGTCCATTTACTCAGAGGCATAACTAGGATGGGGCAGCCTAGGTATGTGTCCAGGACGGAGCAGCCTAGGTGTGTGTCCTGGATATCATATGACAACACAATCCTTACTTTTACCTATTATTAGACTTACTTGAAGCAAAGTAACTAACTTTGATATATATATATAGGCCAATTTATATATGGGCATGATTAGGTGCCACTTCCCTTAGTTATGCCTCTACACTTAGTACCTAGGAGAATCCAATGATTGTGTAGATTTAGTACGGTATTGTACCAACCTGCCCCTTATACTTCTCGGTGTTACTACCTGTAACATAAGTGTGAATAAGTGTCAATAAGAATGTGTGAGTTACTAAGACTGAACTGAACTACTTTATACTCATGAGTTTCTGTATTTATTAGCAATGGTATGAATGGAATTATATAATTTACTGTGGATTTTGAAACATATTGTGTGATATTATTTAAGGTTGCTTATGACTTAAGATAAAAGAATTTCCAATATCAAGACTTACATTTAAAGAAACAGACCAATAGAAGGTTTAATATAATTATGGTTGTTTTCTTATTTTAAAACTGTGATGGAGATGTACTTCACTTGTCCACACAAAATAATTATTTGGCCCTGTTTTCTTTATATACCCAGGACATAGAGATGAAACATTCCAAAATGGCAGTATATTGCATCTTTACTTTGTACATGTTTTAGTAGGGATGACAATTTCTTTTTGTACTCATCATATTTTCTCCCAGAGATAACCCCTTTATTTCTAAAAATGTAATATTTTTGGACACTGTGTCTGTTATAAAGTGGTGATGTGCAAACTCAACTCTACCTCTTCTATGGGATGTGAAGACCCTGTACCGATTTCCATCTCCTGTTAACCTTCCAAAATACCAAGTTGGGTACAACCATGGGTGCCCATACGGGGGGCAGGGGGGGGCCATAGCCCCCCCCTGGATTCTTGAAAAATAAAACAATATGAAAATCAGACTGAGAACAAACTTTTTTTTTGCAAAAGTGCTTACAGTATTCTAATTAATTTGTACTAAATATAAATACTTAAGATATTTAACATTCTGACAGGCCAAACATTAAATACTGTATAGTGGCAGTGGGCGCATTAAGCCTGTCTGACACACCTCAGAAACCTGCATTTTAAAAATTACAATATGTGCTGAAGAATAGTTTTGCTTCAATTAGTGAAACACTCATTCGTTCTCTACATAGTCTATTACTTAATGGTGCTCGATCAGGCGCAATCTGCCTCGCATATCACTTTTGCAACAACAGCAAATGTGTAGAAGGTTATTGACAAACTGGCCGATATGGACTTGAATGTCATGTGGAAAGACGTAACTTCTGTAAGGTAGTTGACGAATATGTTGATGAATATGAGATAAGATCAGTAGCACCCACCGGAAGGTTAAAATCATCCTACATATTATGTCAGTTATGCAATAGTTCTGGTGTGCTTTCGCTTTTAAATTAGACACTTGAGTAATATTACAAGGGAATATTGTAATTTATATGCGCACAGCCTACATTCCATTCGTGTGTATTGTGTTCACTATGAACGGTCGCCTAGGCTGTGTCTGTGTGCCGACAGTATTATTTATTAATTTTGTGTACTTGGTCTACGAATGTATTTATATTTAATTTAAAGGTACGTAATGCAATCTTACCTTATTATATATAATCCAAAAAGGAGGTACTCACTCGTTAATCATCGTATCTTTGTAACCACAAGGGCTATGAAACTGAAATTTTGCATGTTGATTACTCTCAGTTTGTGGGTGCTGACTAAGAATTGTTCTTAGAATATTCAAGCTTTAAGTGGGTCTGTTCGGCCATTTGGTACTCATGCATGGGTTAATATCGTGGGCGCCCTTAGGGGGCCTGGATTTCCGAGAATGTTGAAATAAGTTTGTTCATTGTCACACCAGTTTATTTCATAAATGGAAGTTACAAATAGTCAACTGACAACTGTTACAATAACAAAATTCTGTAATGTTGCTGACGTAATATGTATTTACAATTGTTAAATAAAAATATGGTTCTAATGATGCCATGCACTCTGTCACCAATGGATGATGATGATGATGATAATTGATGTTTAAAGGGGCCTAATATCTAGGTAAGCGCCAAATTTCAATACGGTTATGCCTAGTGTTAAATACCGTATGTTTCCCTATCACTATCTTGAGTGGCTACTACTTTTGACTACTACTTTTCGGCAGTGTCGATATGAAAAGCACGTTCTGGAGATATTTTTAGACATCGCAACATCGATAGAGTTTCTTAACTGCTAAAATAAGCTTTTCTATGCTGACTAGTAAAACACTGGTCCTGTAAGGTCGTGCTTACAATATTGGATAAGTTACTATATTCAGACCCGTATTGACGGGGGGACAAACTTGCAACTGCTAAGGCGGCAGGTTTTAGGGACGGAAAAATTTCTGGAAAACTGTACAAAACTGCTTGGTCATTAAACGTCAAGTTGATTAAGTTTAAGCGCTCCACAAGAGAATATACTTTGGGATTGTTGATTATTTAAGGACATAAATGAAAGGATCGCCTTAGTCACCTTGGTGTTCTTGCTGTTGATCTGACTTGAATGTGAAATTGTACCAATGAGGAAATTCCAAACTTGTTACCGGTATTTAAATAATTGTTTTTGCACATTGGTTGTGTATGATGTCTGTTAAAATTTAATCTACATTCTTTGTATTATTTTTGTAAATTTGTAATTTTAGCAAACGCATATTTATAGTGTATGCCACTCATAGTTAAATACACACTCAGGCGAAGAAACAGCCTCATATGTTATGGAAACTTTGTAACTGCTCGGCTTCACGGGTTGCTTGAGGGTTAAACACCTGTACGGTATGAGCAACAGCAATAAACATTCACTCTTAACCACACTGGTTACCTCACACATAAAAGCACTATAGATCTGGTAAACTTTACAATATATTCTGATACCAGACATGAAATACACTTCGCAGGATCCTCGTCGTACAGACTATCTAACACTCCCTATCATATTCACATAGGCACACTTATGACATATTGATGACCCTCGGAAATAATGATGACTGGTACTTACAGGCGTTGACTTCAGCTGTGACGACTTAACTCTACTGATTCGAGAGTTAGTTTCTCCCAGAGAATCACTCCTACTTACTCGCAGCACAATTACTATATATTTCACACGCAAGCCTCTCAACTATGAATATTATGTACATTATTACTTTGATGGTCAGCATCCAACGATTTATCTAGTTTCGTGGATCTGATTATACAAAGATGCTTTAAATCCATGTGTTGGATTATCGCATCTAGTTCGCTCCTGAGTTTACTAATACATAGCATATTTTACTAGTATTTGTCGTATAACAATTTACCGCTATGGTCTCAGAATTTCGGTAAAAATACTTTAGTTTACAATACTTCATGCGATTCGAGACAAACAATCTAGACTATTTGTTTGAAACTAGGCTCATAATTCCCTTGAGAATGTATAGCCAGCAACTCAGTAATTGCACATCGAACACCAACTTGTGATCGTCTGAAATACCTTCCTTCTTCACCAAAAACACACAAGTCCAAAATACAAGTTCCACTCCCTCACGGAGTCTTACCAAGAATACGAACCACTCCACACGGAGTCCAAAGGATGAGTACACCGCCCTACATGCGGTCCAAAGAATGAGTACTACTCCCCACGGAGTCCTAAGAATGAGTCGCCCTCACAGCTTCGTCAAGTCCTAATAACATTCATCTCCCCTCCACAAATCACTGGCCTACCTGGCTTCCCTCACGGGTCCAGCCAATCAAAACAAAACATTACCATATAAGGAGTGCCTTCTTGGTCTTCAAAATAACCTAGACACACTCCTAGCACAGGGTTGCCAAGCCTCCTACCTGCATGAGTCATCATGCACTTGAGCTTGCGAGAGAAAAACTCAGGCAACAACAAGCCTACTTCCTGGTTCTTGCACACACTTCCAGACTCTCTGACTGAAGATTATTCCACTGTTAAAATATTCACATACAACTAGACTCAGATCCTGCCAATTACAATCCCTTAAAACCTAAACAAATTAATCGGAAATAAATCACATAATATTATACACTTCATTACATAATTATAAAACACAAAAAGGCATCAAAAAAGTATGTGGGCATTATGAAAATCGTACGTCCCAAAAGTAAGGGTTCGATCCCTTGTGACCTGGGAAGGTTACAACTTTAATAAATCTGCATATTCCAAGTCGGGGGCAGCAACGTAAATCCATCGTGGCATGCATTTTAAGAAAGGACAGAATGTAGTAATTTGATCTTTAAGCCCATCTGTGTAGTTGAGTACCTCAATTTAAGCTCCACGATGACGACTGGTTACCTAAATATTCGAAATTTGATTGCCGACGCTGACAGCAGCCATCCCTAGTAGGCCTATGATATTTTCAACACTACCTTCAGGAAAATACCACGTACATATCATGTTTCATATTCCGGGGCACTCATCTCAAAACTATGCTATCGGTACTCTGAAATAACATTACATATACACACTCACCTAATGACACGTTATAACATAAACCAGAATTTCACTCACTGTCAAGTACAAGGGATGAAGTTTAAACCTGTTTACATTTACAACAATGCCAGTTATTGAATATAAAAAGGTTAATTTTCCCCTCTTCAAGGGTAGCCTTAATACACATAAATTTAAAAACTCAAAAAGTATTTGTATTAGATTGGATAGACAGTATATTTTTTACGTCACAGGTACAATAATATGGCGAAATATATCACTTGTTATTTTATAAAACTCAACGGAATTGTACGATATCTGTTAGTTTTATTTTATCGTCTATTATTTTCATAAACAGAGAAAAGCTTGAGCATAAGGCTCAATTACACATTGAAAGAAGTGGTTTGTTTACGTTCGTATCACCATTCCTGTGTCACAATTCCTCTTGTTTCAGTCGAAAATGCGAATAATGGTAGTAAGAAGTAAGTGATATAGTAGTTTTTATCCATTTTATTTAGTGGTTATTAATAATCAGGCGAAATATTTTTTATTGACAAAACTAATTTTTACTAAAACCATAGGCTCGAGTTTATCAGTTCGTAAACTACAAGTGTTTCATGATTCTAGTAAGAGCAATGCGAAGTATTTCCGATTGGATATTTAGAAGAGGAAAGACGTGACGATCTGCTGTAATGGCCAGTACAAACTAGATACCGTAGCCTACCGTATTTGGAAACAGTGCTATTTAAATAATTGTCTGATTCAGATCTTGGGATATTTCCACAGTTTAACTCATTGATTTGGGATCATGTGAAAATATATCCAGTAATTTAGAAAGTTGGCGAACTGGATTAACGATACCATTTTAATGAACTACGGTACTTGATTTTTATTTTTGTCGATACCACTAGTTTTTTCCTGTTTTTAAGAACTGAACATTACGACGTTGAATCACGAAGAAAAGCGAACGTTAACGGACAAAAACTCAAAGAAAACATTCCTCCCAAACTTGCCACAAAGTAGCCAATGGTTTCAGAGCAGTCAAATAATGAATATCACGAAGACGAAGTAAGTAAGAAATGAAACTTTTTTTGTGTGTGGGGGGAGGGGGGGGCGATGGGGAGGGGGGGGGGGTGACAGGTAGGCAATGAAACGAAAATATTTACTTGGCCCCCCCCCCTGGAAAAAATCCTATGGGCGCCCATGGGTACAACTGTATCTGAGCTGTAATTTTTTTTATTATATTTATTAAAAATCTCATTGATTTTTCATCCATGGTTACATTGTCAAACAGACATTGGTTGGTTCCTCAGTTTAGGGGCTGCGACAACGCGGCCATGTAGCCCCTTGTACTTTGGGTGTGTGTAGAATCTGTCTGATAACCGGTGTTAATTGTGATGGCTGTATTAGTGTGTGTATCTGTTTTTTATTTTTATTTTTAAATTTAAGTACAGACTGCAACTTAGAATTTTTCAAATAGTTCCTACTTTTGCCGCCAAGCACCACCATCAACGACTACTAGGCCAAGTTCAGAACTTAGCTACTAGACGCCACCGCAGTCAGCTCTTGGCAATGAACGTAGAAACCTAAGAGCGTTGTTTACATTCTCAAACTATCCAATTTAGCTTCACACAGGTGTAGTTAGTGGAAGGTTCTTTAACATGCCATAAATCTATGACATGGGACCGCTGGCTATACTTTCCCTCCGAAGGAAGGCATACTGAGGGATTTTTAACACTCTTAAAAAATCCGACGGCTTCAGCCGGGTGTTTGCTGAATATCATGTACCGTACCGTATTGGCCCGAAAATAAGCCAGCCCCACGTATAAGCCACACCCTTAATATTCGAAGAGGAGGAAAGAAAGTTTATGCCCGAAAATAAGCCGCATCCGGATTAAGGGAAGACACATTTATTTTCTTGTGCTTACCAACATGTAAGTCCCCTAGAAGTCCAACCCCTCGTCCACATCGTGGGGGACGGGCAACATTATGAAGTGGGGGATAGCCTGTATGGGCGAAGTACAGTGGGGACCTTGTGCCTCCAGGACCGCTACGGTAACTGTGAAGGCCTTACAGGAACCCTGAAAAATAATGGCTAACGGGGCTCTGGTGAAGTCCTAAACGGCAACGGAGGCGGAGAAGGAGACCTTTGGTACGGCGAAGTTGGCGGAGAAGGCAACTCTCCCTCTTGGGGTAAACAAGGAGGAAAACCACTGCCTTGTGGTGAAGAGGGATCTTCAAAGGCTAAGGGAGAAAAATCCAACAGAAAACCGCAAGCTTGGAGGCGCAGGTGGCAGCCCCACCACCAAGATCGGGTGCTGTGGGCTAATAACTCGCACACCTTAAAGCAACTTATTAAAGAAACATCAATGAAGAGAAACCGGACTGATCCTAAGATGACGACTTTTGGCTTCAAAAGGTTGACGAAAATTGGATTATGGAATGTGAGAACTCTGCGAGAAAGCGGAAGACTACGGCAAGCAGTGGCATGTATGAAGAATTACGGTCTGAACGAAGTAAGATGGAGAGATTTTGGGGAGCTGGTCACCCATGATGGAGTTACATTTATATACTCTGGAAGGCCCGAAGGTGATGGAGCAAGTTGTGAAGATGTAGGTATAATGTTGGATAAGGAGACCAAAAGGAGCCTTATAGAGTGGTATCCTGTGTCGGGAAGGATAATTGTGGCACGTTTTAAGTCCAATATTAGGAACATTGTGATGATTGTTTGCTATGCACCCACAGAGGCAGCGCAGGAAGAAGATAAGCAGGTGTTTTATGGACATCTAAATAGTACAATTAAGAAACAGAAGAGGAAGGATATCATTATAGTTGGAGGAGACTTGAATGCAAAAGTGGGCCAGGAAAATGAAGGACTTGAGCATATTATGGGAATGCATGGTTTAGGAGATCGAAATGAAAATGGACAACTCTTTGTGGACTTCTGTGCCAACCATGATTTGATTATTGGTGGTACTGTATTTCCGCATAAAGATTGCCATAAAGTGACCTGGGTATCACCAGATCATAAGACAGAAAGCCAGATAGATCATGTAGCGATTGAAAGGAGATGGAGACGTTCTTTGTTGGATGTGAGAAATAAGAGAGGTGCAGACATCGACAGTGATCACCACCTTGTTGTGGCTACCTTCAGAATGAAGATTCAGGCACAGAAAAGGAACCGGTATGATGTGGGAAAGCTCAAGGATGACATAAAGGTGAAGGAGGCCTTTAAGATAGAGTTAAAGAATCTATTCCAAGCACTTGCTCAAGCGGAGGATGAAACTGTGGAGGAAAATTGGATGAAGATTAGATCTGTCTTTACCAAAGCAAGTGAAAACATCCTCGGTTTTAAAGATAGGCGGAAAAAAGAGTGGATGACTGGACAGACATGGGATATCATCAGGGAAAGGAAACAGATAAAGGAGGAAATGAACACATGTAGGACACGAGCAAAAAAGGCAGAATTATAAGCAAAATATGCTGCAAAGGACAAGGAAGTTAAAAGAAGTGCAAGAAGAGATCAAAGAAAGTGGATAGATGACCTATCCAAACAGCCAGAAGAGGCAGCCAAGAAGGGAAATCTTAAAGAACTATATACAATCACCCGAGTACTGGCAAGAAAGCAGATGCAGAGAAATCGGCCAGTCAGGAACAAAGATGGTACCCTTTTAACAAACCCTGAGGATCAACTGAAGCGATGGCAGGAACATTTTTGTGCAGATTTAAACCGCTCCCTGGAAGATCAACTACCTATAGAAGAGGGAGAAGGAGGAGATGAAGAGATCCAGCATGATCCAAGGATTAAAACCTGCATACCCACAGTGGAGGAAATCAAACGAGCATTGAGAGAGTTGCATATTGGTAAGGCAGCAGGAGTTGACAATATTCCAGCAGAAGTCATGAAGGTTGATATGGACACCACAGCAAATATGTTGCAGCCGCTATTTGAGAAGGTTTGGACAAATGGAGAAATGCCGGCGGACTGGAGATGTGGGTTGCTGGTGAAGTTGCCAAAGAAGGGAGATACGTCAAACTGCAATAACTGAGGAGGCATTACACTTCTCTCAATCCCTAGCAAAGTCTTCACGAGGGTTTTGCTAAACGGAATCAAAGAATATGTTGACCGAAGGCTCCGGCGAGAACAGGCAGGTTTTCGTCAAAATCGTTCGTGTGTCGACCAAATAAACACCTTGAGGATAATTCTGGAGCAGTGTGCGGAATGGTCTTCTCGCCTCTATGCAGTGTTTGTTGACTTTGAGAAAGCCTTCGATTCGATCAATAGAGAAGCCATGTGGAAGGACGTGAAGCGCTATGGAGTGCCATCACAGATTATTAGTCTCATTCAAGAAACATATGGGGAGTACACATGCAGAGTCATTCATGAGGGCCGTGTATCCGAGCCTATATCTGTATGTTCAGGAGTACGACAAGGTTGTATCCTGTCGCCAACCATGTTCTTGATTGTGATTGATGTGGTGATGCAAAATGTGATTAGAAATTCAAAACGTGGTATCCAATGGGGATTTACCAATAGACTGGAAGATCTGGATTTTGCTGACGATTTGTGTCTCCTGTCTGAGGCACACGGTGAAATGCAAGCAAAGCTTGAAGACCTGGTTGTAGAAGGGAAAAAGGTGGGGCTAACGATAAACTCAAAAAAGACCAAGGCCCTAAGAACTAACACCAACAAAATTGACCCATTTGTCTTCGAGGATGAACCTATAGAGGTGTCGATAGCTTTACTTACTTGGGCAGTGTGGTGACCAAAGATGGAGGAGCGGCAAAGGATGTAGAAGGGAAAAAGGTGGGGCTAACGATAAACTCAAAAAAGACCAAGGCCCTAAGAACTAACACCAACAAAATTGACCCATTTGTCTTCGAGGATGAACCTATAGAGGTGTCGATAGCTTTACTTACTTGGGCAGTGTGGTGACCAAAGATGGAGGAGCGGCAAAGGATGTCTCCCAAAAGCAAACGGCGCCTTTGTGAGGCTCTATCCGGTGTGGAAGAACAGCAAAATATCCATGAAGACCAAACTTCGCATCTTCCGAAGTAATGTCAGGTCCATTCTGTTATATGGATCTGAGACTTGGAAGGTAACTAAGGAAATCACCTCCAGGCTGCAGACCTTTGTCGACCGCTGCTTAAGAAAGATCTTAAACATCTACTGGCCGGAAGTAATCTCCAACCAAGAACTTTGGAGAAGGACGGGTGAAACGGAGATGGCCATACAAATTAAGCGACGGAAATGGAAATGGATCGGACATACCCTGAGGAAGGGAAATGAAGCCATTGAGAGAGAGGCACTGGATTGGAACCCACAGGGTACGAGGAGGAGAGGGAGACCCAAGCAAACGTGGCGCAGATCTGTCCACTTGGAGGCTATAGAGGAGGGAAAGACCTGGAGTGAGGTGAAGAGATTGTCAGCAAACAGGACCAGATGGAGATGCTTCATTGATGCCCTATGTTCCACGAGGGACAATAGGAACTAAGTCAAGTAAGTCACCAACATGTAAACATTTTTTTTCTGACATCCGTATTTTCTTCCAGCCTCTCTGTTGGTTGTGCTTTTGGCATAAACGCACAACTGCAAGTTTGAAAACTACATCATAAGGACACCAAATTCCTTTGCTTGATGAAGCTTTTCGCTCTACACGTAAATGATCGATCATTTTTGTGTTAAACAGGCTTTCTTACAGATCTTACCGAGACTGAGCTACTGTAGATTATTCACGCTTACAAAACAATATCGTGTTACCGAATAACAATGTCACCGCCAAAACAAATTTCGCATAGTTGTATTAAATGCTGCTAGTTTCTCTTACAGACTGTATTATTGCTGTGTTCTTGCTAATGAGCATTCCTTTTTAAACAGCACATTACATAATATGTCATATTTTATATTATAAAAGTGTAAGTAGCAAATCTAAGTTGCACCCAGATTTTTACCCAAATAATTTTAATAAAAAGTAAGGTATATTTTTGGGCCAATACAATAATAGCCAAAAGTAAAAACAAAGTGAGGTTTATTTATTTAATCCTCTGAAAATGATTTTGGGTACATTGTATCCAGCTTGGTTAAGTAAACAGTTTGCTCTCTCTCTCCTATACCACCTAGTAATATTATTTTTTATTAACTGTTTCAACAATACAAAATGTGTTTCTTAAATGCTAACAGTGCATACCCCAAGAGCATCAAACTCAAATTGGTGCCCTACCGGTTTGAGAATGAGCATTAAGGAATGAAATACAGCAAAGTGAGGAAGTATTAGTGATTTATTGCTAACAAACTAAGTAAGTTAAGAAGAAAACCAGTGGCAGCCGGGCAAGGACATTTTGAAGGAAGCTAAGGAAGCTTGTAGTTTAACATGACCATTAATCTTGCAATCATGAGCCACAGGACCTCCTTTTTACATGGAATCCAAACCACAGGCCATGGCATTTCACTTCGAAAATCTCACATGCATTGACCAGGAATTGAACCCGGACATATTGACGCGCTAGGAGGTTCTTGGGTGTGATTCCAGCCATAGAACGGATACGAGGCATGTAAGCATATCGTACACATGTGTTGGGTTTGCAAAGTGTGTATGACAGGCGAACGCATGTCAGGACCGGCAGGGTGGATGTTTTTAAAAGGAATAAAATAATTACTTCGACTTCAAAGGAACATAACGAAATCTATCACGGGAACATAACAACGTTCAGCAAAATGAACATAACGTCTCGTCAGTGTATTTGGTATCAAACCAGGAACCTGCTTGCGCGTCAATATGTCCTTGTCCGACTGCACGCTGTCTGATGCAGCATGCACAACAGAGCATGCTGTTCTTAATGATATCTCAAAAAGTACTGTCCGATTTTGAAAACACTTACATATTTGAACTTGTAAGCAGTTGAACTTTTAAGCCAGCTGTATGAATTTGTGCCGTTCCATTTAAAAATATATAGTTAGTATCAATATCTCGGTTATTACTCCATCCCATGAGAATATGTAGCACATTATTTTCCAAGCCCCTGGGTATTATTTACGAATATGAAAACAGAATACCGATATCTTTAATGGTTTAGATGTTATTTCCGTGTAACATCTTAGGTGAAAAACCCCGTATATATATATTTACGAGGAATTGTAGAAAATATTACATCAGACGCCTGAGACGCACTCTTCAAGTGCGTGGGATTCCTACCTACTGAAAGCCAAGTACCCGTTTCGTCATTACATTCCATCCTGGAACCGCTCTCGCATTACTTCAAGACGGTGTTAATTTAATAAACCTTTTGAGCCTCTTCTTTTTAATTCAATATACGGTAATGCTGAAATTCCTGAAGAGTATGGTACAGAAGATGAGGAGAGAGAGAGTGAGAAATGAAGACATTTAGAAGGAAGTGAATGCACAGAAGCTGAATGATAAGCTGGAGCAGAACAGATTGAGATGGTATGGACATGTGCAAAGGATGAATGATGAAAGAATGCCGAAACAAGAGATGGAGGGACAGATGACTGGAAAGAGAAGATGAGGAAGACCTAGAGTACGGTGGATGGACTTGGTGAAAAACAGTGAGAGAGAACAGAACCTAGAGTGGAGTTCAGTGGTTGAGGTAGGATGATAGACAGAATTAAGTGGAGGAGCGTTTTATTTGCTCCGACCTGGCTTAGGCTAGAAAGCAGAAAACGATAGAGATAACGCTGACGCTCATGAGCATCCAGTTTCCTCTTCCTCTGGTGCCAAACAACTCCCCCATCTGGTTAAAAGTTTCAACAGGTTGAAGAAGTCACATCAGGAATGGCCTCGTAACCAGGAGGTTGAAAGATAGAAAATAATACCGTAATAAGAATTGTTTTGCATTTTATACAACCTGTACTTACCTACACCCCGTTGGCAGGCAAGTAAGGCCCATAGCATCCAAGACGGCTGCTACCCAGCTCACAAAGCCTACAGAGGAAGTGAGGTCATGTGGTCAGCACAAGACTTCCCTCAGCTGCATTTCTTGGTTTCCTGACTGGTGCCGCTACTCACTGTAGCTCCCCAATTGTCATTACGACACTGGGTCAACGCAGTTCCAGACCTCCAGGCCAGTACTGAGAATATAACCCAGGCCGCCTGCGCAAGGTGCTAAAACGCTGCCCCGAAACCACGACGGTGGTCATACAAAGTCTACCAAACCTAATTTGTACACTCACCGGCAAAAAAAAACACAACACTTGTATTTTTTAATTATTCTCATAATTTAATGCATTGAAATTATTCTTTTGTAAAAATTATTCATAATTAATTGTTTTCTAAACATTTGAAAACCACTTCACATACAAAATAATGCTTCAAATAAAAAATCTGTTTAATTTTCTAGAATAAGAAAAGAACAAAAGCACCAAACTTTTGTTTACTTAGGCAACACTGAAAAATGGCTTCAAACCTCACAATAAGAAAAAAAAGTGAAAATGTCTTAAATTTTGAGTAAATTACAAAGTCGTTTAAAAATGTTAATCTGAGTTCCAAAATTTATCATTACAGAATTACCGGTAATTAATTTCTTTGGGTATTCCACCCCTAGCACGAATCACCTCACGTAACCTCTCTGCCATACTTGCGATGATATGTGAAATGCTTTCCCGTGGGATGCGTTCCCACTCCTCATGCAGAATCACCCGAAGTTGCTGGAGAGTCTCAGGAGCACGTTGCCAAACATTTCTGGCCAACATATCTTAAACATGTTCAATTGGATTGAGGTCAGGGCTCCTAGCTGGCCAGTCCTGTGCGTAGATTCCAACCACATGCAGGTACTGCTGGACACATCGGGCAGTGTGTGCGCGTGCGTTGTCGTGCATCAGGCGAAATTCATCCCCGACAAATGGAGCAAATGGTACAACATGGTTTTCAAGGACTTCCATGATGTACCAGTCAGCTGTGAGAGTCCATTCTCAATTACGTAAAGTTCAGTCCTGGCATCCATACTGACCCGGCCCAGGCCATGACAGAACCCCTGTGGAATGCAGTCCTGGAGGAAAAAGTTACGGAGAAACCCTTTCTCCAACCCTCCTCCACACTCTTTCTCTTCCGTCAGGCGATCGGAGACCGAATTTCTTCTCGTCTGTGAAGAGAACGGCTTGCCATTGCCGTTGTGTCCATTGCTGATGGAGGCGAGCGAAGTGAAGACGTGCCCCGCGATGTTGAGGTTCCAATCTGGGGCCGGTAGCAGGTCTTCTGGAGAAGATTTCTACACCTCTTAATCTTCTCCTTACTGTCCTCTCACTGACATTCACACCTGTCGCCTGCTGAAGCCGATTTCTTACTTCTACAGCTGTGGTGTGTCGGTCCTTCAGAACTTGGAGTCGCAGATACTGGTCATCTCTGTCTGATGTTGCCCTTCTGTGGCCTGATCCACGCCTCCCGGAGTATGTTCCAAGTTCCCTATACCGTTGGTATGTCCTTTGGATAGTCAAAACATTGACATTTAACTGTCTTGCAACGTATCGCATGCTTCTTCCATCTTCAATCAAGGCTACAGCTCTTGCAGCTTCTTCGCGTGTAAGAACCATGTTTCCTTTGCAAGAAGAACTTAAAAACTGATGAGAAATCATTTGAAAAATACATTTTATCAAACAGAGCAAATTTGGTTTGTGGGGATGAGACTTATCACCCAAGCACTTTAAGTTTATTGCAGGAAATTAACTAATGGAAATGGAGGTGTATCGTCTGCCTGGTTAGATAGCGAACTGGGGTGACATAAATCAAACTTTATATCGATAATTTAAAGGAAATGGATGGTAAACAAACACTCTGAACAGAGAAAGGTCTGATAATAGTATAAAGTGACATAATTGAGACAGAATGCAGCTACTACGCAAGTTTTAATTATAAAAATCAAGTGTTGCATTTTTTTTTGCCGGCGAGTGTAGTTCGTACTTATATATCGGAAATTGGCTGGTGGTTTCATATCAATGACTTAACAATTTTATTTATTTTTGACTGTTAGGTATTTATTAGAGCAAGAAAAGGTACACACTTGGTTCCAAACAGCGATATCTGCCATAACCGTTAATCATCATCATCCTCCTATTCAGTCTCCAGTTTCTCGGGTGCGGTAGACAAGCCCTCGCCACTGATTTCTGTCATTGTACAACTTTCGTTCTATAACTTCATCCCATTTCATCACTTTTTTATCCACTTCTGATTTCACAGTCTCAATCCATCGTTTTCTGGGTCTTCCACTCTGTCTTTTCTCTTTCAGTTCTCTATTGAAGTAGTCCCTTGCTGTTCTAGTGTTATTCATTCGCATCATATATCCATTCCACTGGAGTCCATGCTTCCCTATAACATTTGCAACAGTTTCCTGTATCCCAGCTTCTTTCCTATTTGTTTTGTTTCTGATCTTGTCTTTTGATTCATGGTTCTAATGAATCTCATTTCTGTCTGTTGGATTTTGTTAAGGTCTTGATCCAGTCAAGTACATGTCTCCAGTCCAAACACCAGAATTGGTACAAAGTATTGAACATGGTTAATTCTTCTTTCAGGGGTATGTTGTTGTCCCATAGTAGGTTTATAACCGTTAATATTAATAGTAAATTTAAATCTATGCTTGAATGATATTTGACATGGTCACCTTTTTCACGGTGACTATGCCCAATGTTGCTTAGCTGTGTTAAAAGTTTAATTGAAAATTTTAGCAGCAAAATCATAATCTAAGTGAAATATGAAATAGAGAGCCCTCTAGTGGGTTATTTGATATTGTACAGTCCCCCAGGGGTCTGCACCCCCTGGAGGCCATCCCCCTCCATCATCTATTTAAACCACCCCTAACTGGCAAATCTCGTAAGTCCAGAACAACATCTTTAACACCGCAAGGGCAGCTAACCAGCCTGGAAAGCTTGCCAAATACTTGCATCACACCACAAACAGCTACACATAATTAACTGGGGCATCTATGCCAGCGGAATGCTGACAGCACAACACCGAAGCTTATAAGAAGAGGACCTTAAGGAGGACGACTCTCTCTCAATTACCAGTTATACAGTGCGTCTGCCGAAGGCCCTAGCCGTTATCATCAGGTGAGTCAGCAGTGTTCAGAGTTCCTATATTTTGTGACCTACCTCACAGACTTGTACACTTATACTTATAAGATTCATTACATTCCCCTAAAAGGGACTCATAATTTCATATTAACTGGCCAATAAATACTTGGTCAGTACACTACACTTGTCTTACTGTTTACACGCCTCTTTACGTCCTAAAGTCCTTCCTGACTCCCGTCACGATTAGACGTGACATACAGTAGCCAAACAGTTGCTAGCTCAGGTATCATTGTATTTCCCGTAGCGGCCCGACTGCCAGAAGCAGCGTGCCGCCACATAGCTGACGCGTGCACGTCGGTTATATAACTATCTCCAATCAGCTGGGAGACTAGCACGTTGACCTGCACACTAAGTTTCATCCCCTGAAATACACCTACGTCTTTTATAGGAGCACCCCCTAGCATCCTAACACTAAACAACACTCTACACTGGTCGGCTTACCCAGCTACGGGAAGCTACCCCCTTATAAATTAACACAATAACACATCCGTTTTAGATCTAACTACCCCCCACTAAGGGATCTAAAACAGATGGTGGAGGCCGGGTACCACGCACAGTAAAATAGGGCTCATACAACGAGTTCTCGTGGTCAAAACGGCCCGTACCGCATATAGCCAAGCGAGACTGAATTTTTTTTTTCTCCTCTCAAACAGAAGGCATTATTTTTTTCCTTCCCCTAGCTACACGAGAGAAATTTTTCTCTTCCCCCCTTTATTACACGAGGACTCGGTTACTATTAACAACCCCCAACCAGAATCATTTCTTTTTTTTTCTTTCCTTTCTTTCGTCCTCAACATAATATACAAGCATGAACTCACATGCACGACAGGCTAGGCTGAGGAATATTCATTTTAAGCTGACAAATGAAAAACTCACGAACCACACAAACGTCACCTCTATAGACGCATTAACGCAGCAATTTGCGAGAGCGTCCCTCTCGACGCATACCGCAACACAAGGGCGGGAGTCTACCGTGGCCACAGGCCAGAGAACTGGCAGACCACCCTCCAACACGTTGCGGGAGCACACACACACACACACCACCAATTCCCGGAACCGGCCCGGAAGCCTAACAAGACTGAGAACAGGCGAAGCCGGGGACATGTACCCCCAACACCAATACAGGGAGGAACGGGACTACCCACCCCGACGTCACATAAAAGGACAGACAAGCAAACAACCTGGGAAGACACAGGAAGACACAGAAGGGATGAGCGGGCAAGGGCCTACAGGCGAACACACTCCCGGGACTATAGGGACCCAACTAGGACGACAACAGGAGTACACGCCACAACAAGGGATGAAACCCGCGATCGGCGGCGAAACGACCGAGGGGGCGGGCAAGAGCGACACTTACACGACATTTGGATATCCACGGAACGGTATGATGAAAGGGCACACATGTTCGCCGGGCACTCGGGCCTAACTAGCCACGCAGGGGCTAATTCAATGCCAGGACCCCGAGTGCGAGTGCAGACGTGGACACACACAGAAATCCACACTCGGCGCACATACATAACCACACACAATTGGTAGCACACTATCCACACGAAAACACGTTCAAAATTTATGATGATTACCGAGAAACCCAGAGTAACTAGGCCATTTTTTTTTAGTACATGGTAGGGCCACAAGCCCAGCCGAGAGAGGACATAAGCGTAGATACGCTAACTCGGCAATTTGCGAGGATGTCCCTCTCGCCACGTACTGCCACACATGGGAAGGAGTTCACCGTGGCCACAGTCCAGAAGACGGCCAGGTTAGACTCCAATACACTGCGGGGACAAAGTTACACCATTACACATCCCTTAGCTCCGGTTCGGAAGGCAATTTTGCCAAACCAGGCAGCAGAACCTAGGCCAACCCCCTCGGAACGGACGAACGAGAGGGAGTTGAAGCCAGGACCCTCAGACACACATGACATGACAGGGAGACAACGGGACGTAACCACGTCATGGGCTGAGGACGTAGAGCCCGCCCTACAGCACATTAAACCCACATACACCTACACAAATAGGCAAACACAATGGCAGGAGTCTACCGTGGCCACAGGCCAGAAAGCGGTCAGACTACACGCCACTACATCGCTAGGGCATACACAAGCAATCAAACGGACTTTGCCGCTAGTCCAAAGGGCAATTTTGCCAGGGCGAAAGCGGGCACTGGCATTCGTACCCCAGGTGCGAATGCCTAAGAGGGTGTTGCCTTCAGGCCCTCAGGATGCACAACACACACCCACACAATCTGACCAGGCGCTAACACACAGTACACGGGGCATAAGAAAGGTCCTATTACCTACCCCATCAGACCGGTATGGCAAAAATACATACACCCCCGTAAACTCTACTACGGTAGCGCAGAGCGCAATTAGGCCCTCGAACACGGGCACACTCAGACCAACAGTCAGACATTACGGGGCAAGGAGGCCCAGACTTACTTTGCTAGAAATTCCGCCGGAAAATAGCAAAGGAGCACCTCAGTGGATTTCAGGGGCCTATGCCCTAGTAACTGGGCGAAAGTATTCACCTTTCCGACCAAGGACGCGCGGACGGGAATAACGACTTTCACCTGCAGTACAAAAATAAACTAATATCACTTGCACCTGCATTATAGGTACACGTAAGCTCGTTTACACGTGAGAAATACGACAATAGACAAACAGAGACTCACAAACATAAACTGCACATTTTTTTCATGTATATGCAGTGCAACATGGCTACATCAGAAGTGCATAATTCTAAATCCTTCTTGTTTTTTTTTTGGCCCCTAGCATTTTTTTTCTCAGGCCATCAATGGTTATTTACCATAGGTGGTCCACATTATAACTTGGGGAGCGTACAGTTTATAACATGCAAAGCCAAGCGGAAGCCAATCAGGCGAACCACGCGGCTTAAGGCCGGAAAGGGCTATTTTGAACACAGCTTAAGCATCAAATCACAGCATAGAGCTTAGGCGGGTCTTTCTAAGTAGAAATTACTAAATGTTCTATGTTCCGGTCCCACAGTTTGATAGATTCTCTTGTGACGGGCGAGAGCCCTAATTGTGGCAAGAATTAAGAGTCGCAAACTATTTTTCAAAAATTTGATGAGGTGTGCTTGAACCAACTGAAGAGCCCAATAACACACCGGGGCGAAACGCTGTCATTTTATTGAGTTATGCCGGAACATTTAGCACTATTTGTGTTTAAATATATAATGGCTCAACGGGCAATACATAATTTTCTTTTGAAAATTATATATTCAATGCCAAGGTAAGGTTATAATTGCTTTGGAGTGGAGTTTCGACTCCCATAGTGCACTGGCTTTGCTCGTGACGTGGATACACATGTATCAAATACGTCTTGCAATGGCCTTCCCAGTGTATACTAGACAGTGTCAGTAGATTCCCCTGAGACGTAACTAGATTACTGTAGTACTAACGTCACCAAATGGGTGAGTAGTACACTCAGGTCCCACTTCTCATTTTTAAACATTTTTGATATTGTTTACGATACAATTTTTACAGACTACCGCCGCCTGGCAACCCGCTTTAATAAGCATAAAGCAGTGGGCAGGCGAGATATAATATATTTTCCATATTTTTTTCAAAGTGCTCTCTTAATTCGGAGCGGGGCATAACGCATTTTTTTTTGCCTCATTCATTAAGCCCAAGAAAGGAAAATTAGCCAAGTGAACTGTATGTATTTAATCCATAGGCATACGTAACACATTACACTGCCTATAACATGACTTTTTTTCACCTCCATAACAACACGCAAGCTAAAACGCAAACACACCATAGGGTGAAAATCCCAGACTTTGGGAAACCCTACATATTTTTGGAAGATACACAGTCAATTTACATTGCCACATAACAGTAATACACTACCAAACTGTCCCGGAGACACAGCCTAGGATGGCACCAGAAACAATTACTCTGGTTAAAGACGGTCTCAAAACCCGCAACCTTCTGAATACCAGGAATGTAAGGTCGGGTAGCTATCCAGTTGCAGGATAGGAAACTAAGGAATCTAAAACAGTTTGGTTGCAGGATAGGAAAGTATGGAATCTAAAACAGATGGGGACAATTACTCTAACAGATATCCATAAGCGGAAAACAACAAAATCACCTCCGGCACCTAGTCACCAAACACGCGACTAGCGGCCCGGAGACACTCGTGTATAACGACATTTTGTACCATGGATAGGGATATATTCGACCCACGTCACAGTTAACACAAAATTTGGGGACACGAATGTAGGTAATGAAAGGTTCTTTTCCATTGCGGAAAGCCTCACCCGCAATTACAGAGACAGCACTCAAGTTCACACATACACGTGCCGGAAACATGAGCATGGTCAGGACAAGTAACAAATGAGTGCGCACGCCATTGTAATTTAACACTACCGCTGTCAGCGATAAGACCCGCGTGACTGGGCGACCTTCACGCATATAGACGGACTAAGCCAACTCCAAGTGAACAGGAACAAACGCCATCATTCGCGTCAGATCCAAAGACCTCATAACTCCCCAAATTACACTACGAGGAGAATTCAAAAACACACAAACTCTTCTCGGCAATGCGTACTTTCATTTGCGCATTGCAAATACACGATACATGTGCCATAGTATAGACGGCACAGATATGGTCATACCAAGTCCCTACAGCAAGCCGGGTCCGAATTCATAATCACACACCACACTCGTACCAAAAACAAACTAACCAACGGTATTTTTGGTTCGAGAGACACAAGCAAAAACCAGACTGAGGACACCGCAATCCCAGAAACACAACGCAGACACAGAACACAGAGAATCACATGAGATCACGGGTCCAAATCCCAGTAAAAATTGGACACCATGGAAAACAACTATCCGGGCTTCCAATCACACCGACATCGGCCCATACAAGTACATAAACAGGGAATACCACATTTCCTCCAGCCAAACACCGTGCATAAATTTCAATTACACCTGACATAGAAAATAGATTTCCCAGACACAGGTATGAAAATTTCGTAAGGCAAAAGTCTTATGGAATAGTGGCCACACAACAGTACTAGCTAAATAGGACGAATTGCTACATTGGTCCGCCCGGAATACCGAACAGTGACAACACTCACATACTGGCGAAAGGTCACGTACGCAAACAAATGAAAGCACAACATGACGAAAATACTGACTTGAAGGTTTCACCGCATTGCCACACTGCTGCCGACAGACACTATTGTTATATCGGCAGTGACCGTGAAATCACAAGCGCAAAGCAATCATAATGCCACACATTTTTTAGCACTGCAAAAACAATCGTGACATTTAGCAACGTATAGACATCTTTAACACCGGACTTATCGTAGGGCCATAGGGACATATCTCAAAGATGTTGACAAGTACCCACGCCATCTGACACTCAGACACGCGATACACATTAGGACTTAGCCTATAACAGACCAACCGCCCGCATGGTGTAGCGGAACATAGTCACACACACACGCGCTCACTAATCAGGAGCGAACACAGACAGGGGCTCTGAGGAAACAAGACCCCCCCCCTAATAACTTCCTTTCTCGATTTTAGTTCTCAAAAATCATTACAGGCTATCAAGACATGGACCAAGGGAGAATGACAGAAGCATAGGTGGATAATCCCAGCGGGATTACCGACATACCACCCACAGGCTACCATTTTTAATACCTAATTCCCCTTCCATAGCCTTCCCACTTCCAACATCAGCCAACACAGACACGATGAAAACAGCTACACTACACTACAAAGTATACAGCGGGGTTGATAGACTTCATGCGTTTAAAGAGAGGGCTTACTACGCCCTGGACCCCAATGCTAACACCCGAGTATTAGGGGTGTGTCGGACAACGATAATTAAGCGTAATGCGCATCTCTGAGAGATGAGGCCAACTTTACATATTAACAATTCTTTTTTTTCTATTAAATAATCCCGCATGAAAGGGACATATTATTATTATGCCTCACCCTATACCTATCCTTGCATGAGTGCGGATATGCCTCATATCCAGATACATGCATGGAGTATCCCATCCATAGACCAAGGGTTATTACTATCAAACCTGCATGGCACTTTATAAATATTTTTTGCAATCCCGGGAATTACCTGCCCCCGTCCACTCATTGTAAGAGCAATCCTAGCAGCATTACCGGCTCAAGGCCACCATTTAGTGGAGCCCAAAGATGCGCAACCCCTTCCTAACATGCTTTCAGCCTACTCTACGAATAACTACCCCCAGATCCTAATAACAGGGTACCTAACACCATAGACCCTACTAACGCCTCCATAAAAGTAACAGAGCATTATCGCTGGAAATCCGACGTAGCAACAGGAGGCCTAAAGTAGTCTATGCACTTAGAAGTTCTACAACCCCAAAACACTTGAAAAATTTTACATTTTATACAAAATAAATTATTTACAGGTTACACTTATATTTTATATATAAAAAGGAATCTCATAACACTCTGATTGGTGATAGCGGCACGAGCAGAAGGCCAGAGGAACCACACTGGAGCAGAGCTGGGGAAGGGGATGTTGACCCTTACCCCAGTTGGCTCAACAGCTTACTGACCCTAGTTAACTTAACGACTAGACCAAACAGACGAACCACGTAAGGTTGAGGCACTCACAGCCTGGCGCGGGCAAGCTTCGGAATCCTAGGGGGCCTAGCCTGTTCCCAGGACGAAGAGATGCTACACCCACTATGTGCCACGGTCGTCGAAGCCAAGACCTGCAGGGGAGACTTTCTGAGGATGGTGGGAGAAATAGCTAGCTCCATACCGGACCCAGGAGTTGACCCTAGGGACGACCAAACTAGGACTAGACTCTTAGTTAATTATAAGTAAGTAGGGCTTCTACAGCGGGAAGCAAGACTCCTACGCGCGGGAGTGAAGTATTATTGCGGCCAACAGTGGCGAAGAGATTATTATTACTGCGAAAAGCATACTACGGTTGCCAATAAAGGCGAAGAGATTATTATTACTGCGAAAAGCATACTACGGTTGCCAATAAAGGCGAAGAGATTATTATTACTGCGAATAAACGCGAAGAGAATACTACTATTGCCAATGAAGGCGAAGATAATATTATGCCATTGGACGATGTCCAATGCCCACATAAATGGCGACGCAGCGGGCAGCCTAGGGCATTAAATGAGTAGCATAGCGAGCAACTCAAAGGGGTTAAAGTGGGAGACCCAACTATGACAACGTATGAAAGACAACAGTAATGAGCAGGGAGATACAGCAGGCGAGACGGTTTGCTTTGTGGCACCGTAAGCCGCCTGTGACTATATTAGTACTAGTTAGTAAGACCTAGAATAGACGTCGACAACTAGAATTAAGGGGGCGGAATCCGGCGGTTCTAGAGACAACCGGTGTTTCTAGAATACGTACGGGTGGTGATCTGAGGACGTGAATTGCCTCAGGCAATCGCCCTGGTCAAAATTTTAGCTGTAAGACAGTTGCATTTGACACGCAACTTAGGATTAAGCAAATTCACTAACCGCTGATGCTAAATAATAGCACAGCACATTTCGGCAATAGAGTAAGGCCACCCACTCGGCTTAGTTATAGCAACCATTTTTTTTCTACCATAAGTAAGATAAATAGTGTTAAGATAACGCCGCTCGGCACCTGATGACCGACAGACCCGTCATCAGGGTAAGTCCGATAATACATTAAAATAAGTATAATTGAGGTAGAATATATCGGCACCCGGTAACCAAAATTCCGCTACCGGGGTAAGGCCGACAACACATTAGGACAACATAGTAATATGAATAATATTAAGGTGATACATTAAGTAGATTAACTAGATTAATTAGGTTATATAAACACACTGAGCATAAGAAACGACATTACGGCACCGTATAGGGTAAGCCCGGGCATACATCAAATAACACTAATCATGCCATTTTTTTTCACAGGGGAAAAGAGCCTCAGACTGTGGACACACTGCCACAGGAAGCGGCATAGAAAATATGTAATATTTATATGTTTTCTAAACCTCTCCATTTTTTTCAGGCATCGTCACCAGGAATATGGCACTGGTGACTATAATTTCGCTGCCATATAGCAGCAGCATACTATTTGTGCCATCATATTACTGTATTCCACCTTTGCGCATTAATTTGTCTTTAATATTCGTATTCATCCTCACTCACATACTCACCACATTTTTTGCAGCTACACTCTACAAATCTGCACAGCAGGGCTGATACCTGTGGGGTATCAGGCTCGCTGGCAGATCAACGTAAACAAGAAAAACATAAGGCGTCAAAATGCGGCGCAAATTACGGCAATGAGGGCGCAACCGACTTGTGGCGGCGACTCTCATTGTCAAGTGTGAAGGCATTCGCCCACAGGGAATGCTTCACAGATTAAGGATACATTTCAAGCGGTACGACCACTAAACCGTACCAGGAAGTGGCCGTGAGACGGCGCATACGTACAAAGGAGTAGCGTGCACGCGAGGTAATATATAAACTAGGAGCATAGAAAATTAGCGCGCTTAAGCTAGATATAAGATAATTGTAATTCATAATTGTAAAAGGGTAACTTAACATACATTAATGCGCCCACGGGCAATCATTCTACTATAAACATATAAATAATACCTCGCACCCCCACATTGTCTACGGAGGTGATAAATGATATTCCTCAACGTTAATACATTAATACATGCACATCTCAATATAACACATTAAACGGTATACTCTTTTTAAGAGCACATGTACACCATTTTTATGATTTGTTTTTCTTTCATTTTCTTTCTTCTAACTTCCCCACTTGTAAAGGTGTTCCGTTTCATCCCAACGCAATAAACACATTTTGAATATTTCCCTTAACTTATACCCTGGAACACCTATTTGTCTACTTCTTCTATCTTTCTCATTGCAGGGAGCAATTTTTTCCCTAAGATAGAGCGGACACAATCATCCGTCCAGCCCTGGTTTTTTTTTCCTCCCTGCACAACAATATATCGCATAATTATCAAAACCATGTATTTTTTTTCTGAAACTTTCAATATGTCAATGTAAATTTTTACCATGTCAATGTCAATTATATATATGTATATCCCATAACCCACCCCTCTGAACACGAGCTGATCTCACACCTATACATCAACACGACATCACCACATCTATACGACGACGAAGACACCAACAGGAGATACAAGGAAGACTCAAGAACAAACTGCTACATCGACATCCCAACCTCACGTTCCGTTCCCATTCGCGGGGACGCGAACTAAATAGAGGAAGAGGCTTGTACAGTCCCCCAGGGGTCTGCACCCCCTGGAGGCCATCCCCCCCATCATCTATTTAAACCACCCCTAACTGGCTAATCTCGTAAGTCCAGAACAACATCTTTAACACCGCAAGGGCAGCTAACCAGCCTGGAAAGCTTGCCAAATACTTGCATCACACCACAAACAGCTAAACATAATTAACTGGGGCATCTATGCCAGCGGAATGCTGACAGCACAACACCGAAGCTTATAAGAAGAGGACCTTAAGGAGGACGACTCTCTCTCAATTACCAGTTATACAGTGCGTCCGCCGAAGGCCCTAGCCGTTATCATCAGGTGAGTCAGCAGTGTTCAGAGTTCCTATATTTTGTGACCTACCTCACAGACTTGTACACTTATACTTATAAGATTCATTACATTCCCCTAAAAGGGACTCATAATTTCATATTAACTGGCCAATAAATACTTGGTCAGTACACTACACTTGTCTTACTGTTTACACGCCTCTTTACGTCCTAAAGTCCTTCCTGACTCCCGTCACGATTAGACGTGACATACAGTAGCCAAACAGTTGCTAGCTCAGGTATCATTGTATTTCCCGTAGCGGCCCGACTGCCAGAAGCAGCGTGCCGCCACATAGCTGACGCGTGCACGTCGGTTATATAACTATCTCCAATCAGCTGGGAGACTAGCACGTTGACCTGTACACTAAGTTTCATCCCCTGAAATACACCTACGTCTTTTATAGGAGCACCCCCTAGCATCCTAACACTAAACAACACTCTACACTGGTCGGCTTACCCAGCTACGGGAAGCTACCCCCTTTTGGGCACCCCCTTATAAATTAACACAATAACACATCCGTTTTAGATCTAACTACCCCCCACTAAGGGATCTAAAACAATATAGTGAGAGTTGAAATCATAGTACAGTATTATGAGAAAGACCTACAGTATAATAGGTTTGGCGTTGGTCGGGAGTTTAAATTGCAATATAAAAATCGTCAGGTTAGTGTATAATGTGTGTATGAAATTAGCAGAGTCTTTTAGTAATTGGATGTGTGAAGCAATGAACGGAGGGTTTTGAGTGTTGTAGAGGTGGTCCAGAAATGCTAGGAATTGAGAGTGTAACTGTAAACATATTTGAATGAGTGTCTTGTTGGCTGGCAATGTGGGCTGTATCATTCTGCCCCTGTAAAGCAGTGCAGGGTGACAACCCTGGCCTGTCACATGGAAACCCTGTGTTATTGCGTCCACCCTCCCATACGAACGCAAGGATGTGTGCACACTCCGAAAGAAACCAATGCTCGAGTTTCATCCACAGCTCGGTGACTGTCATGTGAATGCGAGGCGATCTGTTTAGGAGATTGTTAATGAGGTTTTCTCCAATCTTTTACTTTTTAAACTGTTGTAATTCCTTGTCCTCTTACCATTTCAGGGGCATGGTGGCACTGCGGTCAAGCTGTTGGCCTCTCACCAATGTGGACCGGGTTCGATTCCCGGTCAATGCATGTGAGATTTTCGATGTGAAATGCCATGCCCTGTGGTTCGGATTCCACGTTAAAAGGAGGTCCCGTGGCTCATGATCTCAAGATTAACGGTCACGTTAAACTACAAGCTTCCTTCCTTTTCTTACCATTTCATTTGAATCCTCTGCTTTTTCCCGATATCTACACCAAAATATTGAACACAGAACCTTCTCAATCAGCCTGCTTCTTTCCAAGTTTTCATTGTGGATCAAATAACAACATTAACTAGATTATTAAAGAAAATTAACTTACCTAGCCCTTTCCTCTTACTTCACACAATATTCTGAAATTGGAGGAAAACAGGATAAATAGAGGGCTTGTGCTATATTCTTCCTTTTGGTGTCCGTCATGAAAAGTTACCGCTTTGCCAATTCATTTAGTACCATCCAGTATACATTTCTCCTTCATAACAAATCCCTATAACAGAACTCTTGTTCAAGAATGAACAATCAATGTGCAAAACACACACATGCTAGTGTTTCATAATGCGAGGAGCCTCTCTCCTTGGCTTTGTTAAAACGATACATAAGGACAGTTTTCACCAAGTTTAAAAAGAACACCCAAAACCAGGAAATTTATGGAATTGACCACCACCACATTAACAATTTACAATGAATTGTACAGTTATCATTTGGCATGAAGAGATGATAACATAAAATGGACAAACCCAAGGGTAAAGTGAGAACTATAAAGATGGACTTGGACAAACAGTTACAAGAGACAAAGTCAAAATCCACAGCCAGGCACAAGGCATTAAAGAGGATCTTCACAGGTGGGCATACAGACCATTTAGTCTTCTAAGCTACAGACCCCAACCACCTTATTTCAACCTGCTAGTCTCATGAGGAAGGGAGAGTGCACAATAGGAAGAATTTTTCAAACAAATCTTCAGTAATTAAGTGCAGGAAGGAGTGGAAACCAGACACAGAGGAGGCTAAGTAGGTTTACATGGCACAAAGATGGCCAAGGTCATGGACATACACAAGGTGTAACAAAATAAAATACAAAATTTCAGGGTTGATACTTCCCATGTAGAGAAGAAGAAAAAAAGGTCATAAACACATGAATTTGGAAACCTAGGTTCAGAGATATCAGACTCTCTCGTATGTTATTTGCTGCAAGTGGAAGGTTGAACATGATTATCAGTACTTGCAATGAAATTGACCAGATTTGAACTTGTTAAGACTGCTTTGTGTGAAGCTAAGTTAAGTACTTGGTGTACGTCCCGTGGATGTGGATTACACTTGATACGAGAAGTGCGGAGGCTTTCAAACAATTCGTACAATGCCAGGTATTCTGAAGAGTGTTTGTGCCTTAATGAGATGATGAGTAGAGAAATGCTCTACACTAGGTGCTGGGTATTTTAGCATTAGCTTTAAGGTACTCAACAGCATGTGGCATTACAGGACATTCAACAAAAGATATATCCATGTGGATAGGACCTATTTTCTTCTCTATGTATGAGAATCCAACCCTGAAGTTTTGGTGTTTATTTTTGTTGTCCCCTGTATGGTATGGGAAAATACCACAGGTAACTCGTGTAAAAGTAAAGAAGTGGGTTGACAATGTGTATGCTCACTTTTGGAGATCTGTCCAATTGTTCCTCCTTATTAGCGATTCCAGTGTGTTTGCCCTGTTCATGGGCATTATAGCCAGATAGCTTACATTGTTCTGAGGGGTGCGACATGAGTTGTTGTTGCTTTATTTATGGGTTTACGATATATTGATCATCAGTCATACTTGTGTGTCTGATCAACAGTGTTACTGTGGTACCGTTAGTTCAAGCTTGCCACGGTGGGTGAGTGGTTATAGTGTCGGACTACCAACCCCAAGATTGCAGGTTCGCCCCTGGTCTTGGTAAGTGATTTTTTGAAGGAGACAAAAATCACGACACTCATGTCATACGTTGTTGGCATGATAAAGAACCCATTTGAATTCAGTAGGCCGTGTTCAATGGCAAAATTAATCTCGGGATTTTCCGCCAACACAAAGTTCCTCCATTCTCTACTTGAAAGCGCTGTAGTGTCAAGGAGTTTAGATATCTAACCTCCTTAACTTTCATAGCGTTCAAAGGAACGACGAAATTCGACATGCAAGCTACCCTCTGGGTGTCAATTAACAAAGCTTGCACCAGGCACCCGAGGCCATACGATAAAAAAAAAGAAGTTAGTTCAGTAGTGCATGTACAGATACGGGCGCACAGCTGTGCACTTGACCTTTAAAAAGGAAGATTGTAGTTTTACGTGACCATTAATCTCGAGATCATAAGCCATGGGGACTTGACCTTTAAAGCTCAGTGGTGGGAGTGGGGTGTATGGTGGTACGGGAAACATGTTGAATACATCCCTACTGAGAACTTTGACACAATCAGATACAGACACGCTCAGCGTGGGAAATGTTTTACGCTGCAGTAGTATACTGGGGGAGAGGGATGGGGAAGTGCAGAGCTAACTGCCGGGATCTGTATCTTAAGTTATTAATATAGAAAGCTTTGATGCCATTTTTCAGTGCTGACTGACTGAAAGTTACCATTCAATTGAAGTTATTAAGGTCTAGGGTAAAATCTCAGCATTTGCTCAGGGTGTGTGTAAAAACCTAGGGAAGGAAAAGGACTGGAATTTTTAATCTTTGAATGGTGCGACTACCAGTCCTCACAACATGAAGTCCAGTAGATAATATAGTTTAGTCATGCATTTATATGTAAAATTAAAAACAGTTAACTTTCCAGTTCCTCAGACGCATACGCAACCTATCTCAAGAGGAAATCTAGAAATCTAGAGTCTTTTATTTTCTCCATCCAATCAGAATGGTCACCAGTTAGTTAACATGACAGGGCACCATCCTTTCTCTTCCTGCTTTCCTCTATAATATTGAGGGTATGGAAGTGACCGCAAGCATGCCCCCCATAGCTACGTCTCTAGATGTTTTCTTGTATCCAATTCCAATATGCTTAAAATAAAAATAAGAAACCAATGAAATACTTTTGATTAAAATCATATAAATTGACATTTCTGATCATAATGGACATACCAGAGTTTAATTCAATTTGTAGAAAAGGGCATTGAGCTGAAAATCCAAAGGTCTCAGATTCGAGTCCTGGACATGCCAGACATTTTAATTCTCTAGTTAACGTATTAGCTTGTACTTCATTACACAAAACATGACCTGATAGCAAAAAGCCACAATTGGTATACCACAGTTTATTTGTTATACTGATTTACTTGGGATGTTGACACATGTGATCAAACGTCTTATCCATAGGAAAGATACAATCAATGAATTAGCAACACATGATGGTCTGTGGCATCTTATGAGAGATGGAAACATTACAATCTGCTCTCAGATAACACACTGACTTCTCCTCTGCACACCAGAAGGGAACTTTGCCTGGCCAGGAGCAACTTTGACTGTGGTGGATTACTGGCCTCCTGTGGCCTCCTGAGAGGCCGAGTGCAGGTCTTTCTAGGTGACGCCCGTGGGCGACCTGCGCGTCGGGATGAGAGATGGAATTGATGAAGGCGAATGAAACTGGGCAAGGATGTGGAAGGAAGCGGCCGTGGCCTGTCAGTAGGTACCGTCCCAGCATTTGCCTGGTGTTGAAAATGGGAAACCACGGAAAACCATTTCAAGGACGGCCGACGGTGGGGCTCGAACCCACGCGTCTACCGAGTCAGCAGAGAGCTTGGCCCCATGACCTAACGCTGCGCTTTAGCGCGCGTAGCCACTACTGTCGGTATAAATATGGGTAACTTTAACTTATTCATAAATAAACATTTAATCTTTTAAGATATTCCCTAAAAACATATATCATTTAGTGTGTAAGCTAGTGATTGACGGCAATAATTTTGTTGAAATTCTGTGGCACTATATTTACTTGGTAGTGTGTCTGTAACTGTTGTCTTTCTGTTTGGTAAATTTTCTTTCAATCTTCAATAAAATATTAATGAATAAATTTTCTGATATTTTTTAAGGAAAACTTTTGCCATTGTTAACATTTAATTTTAGTTACTTAAAAGTTTAACTTTCAACAGTTAATATTTTCAACCAATAACCATAACTTTAATCAGTTAATAACTTTGATTAACTTTGACACATGTGCACAGACATATAACAGCCACAATGTCATGTTCCATTCAACTAGGATCATTATGGACCAGTTGAGGAACATAATTATCATTTCTCCCAACTGCTTATAACAAACTGAAAGATCTACTCTAAATACACTCACCGGGCATAAAAAGCGAAACATTATGAATTTCAGGCAACAGTTTCATACCTGGTATAAATTGAATGTTGTGACTTTGCAGAGATATGGCAATGTGAGGTGAGGTAATAAGCTCATTTGAGAAGTTTCAGTGCAATAACTGACAAACCTTGTTGATCGTGACAATTACAACACCAATATTACTGTTTGTTTCCTTTGGACAAGAATACCACCAACGGCAGTCCAAGGTGTAGGCCTATTGCTGTGAATTCTTGTGCCACGCATTTTTGTGGACATTACGGTTTGTCTACAACATTTGTAATCAAACAGTGCAACAGGTCAGAGGACAGTACGATGGATTCCAGGTTTCGACATTTCTAAATTCGTGTTTGAGCACGGTTGTGATTGTCATGATCAATAATATGTTTATCAAGTATTGTGCTAATTAGGGTCATTAACTTGTGACACATTGCCATATTGTTGTAATGTGATAGTATTTGATTAATACAAGGTTTGGAACAGTCCAAGAATGAGTTTAGTCATTTTCCTTTTTGCCGTTGAGTATAAGTACACCAACTACAGACTGTAGTGGCTACGCGCGCAATAGCGCTGCGTTAGGTCAAGGGGCCAAGCTCTCTGCTGACTCGGTAGACGCGTGGGTTCGAGCCCCACCGTCGGCTGTCCTTGAAATGGTTTTCCGTGGTTTCCCATTTTCAACACCAGGCAAATGCTGGGACAGTACCTTCTGACAGGCCACGGCCGCTTCCTTCTCCATCCTTGCCCAGTTTCATTCATCTTCATCCATTCCATCTCTCATCCCGACGCGCAGGTCGCCCACGGGCGTCGACTAGAAAGACCTGCACTTGGCCTCTCAGGAGGCTACACGAAAAAAAAAAAAAAAAAAAAAAAGAAAAAAAAAAAAAAAAACAACAACTGACTGTGCTAATGAAGCAAGTATCAGTTGCTATTTATTGTTGTTTTAAAGGGCAGAACAGCATGTTCATCTGTCCCAAGTATAAGTTGAATAGTTGTAATGATGATGATGATGATAATTGTTGTTTTAAGGGGTCTAACATTGAGGTTATCGGCCCCATTGAATAGTTGTGTCAAGCATAGATGTCTACCTTATGGCATAGTGACTAGCATTGTTGGTTGTTACTGCGGAGGTATGGGTTTGATTCTCAGCTCTGACAAAAAGAAAAACAAAGTCTGAGGTTAGGAAAGGAGTACACTCAGCCTTGTGAAGTAGAACCAAGAAGATTTGGTTTTCCATGGTTTCCTGGTAAATGCTGGGTTGGGAACTAAATTAAGGCCACTGCTGTCTCGTACCCTATCCTAGCCCCAATGACAAACACAAACATCAGTACAATCAAACAAATTACACACACACACACCCAAGTACACAGAACTATATGACTACACAGGACAACAACAATCATGCATCGAGGGTATTCACCACGAGAAAATTGTTGCCAGATGTTTGCAAACCACGATTAGCCAAAAAAGAAGGAAAAACAGTTAAGTAGGTGTTCCTAATCAGAGAATTGCTCAGTGTACATGATCAGAACTAGCTGATCCGAAAGAAAATCATAGAACCTCATCTTCTAGAGCAATAATTTAACAATACAGTGAAACCTTGCTATAACGGGCAACCTTGGAACAATAAATATTGTCCATTAAAGAGGGTTTGAGAAAAGAGATCACAGTTTGTTACATGTTTATTTATTTACAATGGAGCACTTAAACCAAACCAAATACATTTAAGTCATCTACGGATTGACAGGGAATTAGCTGTCATCTTCCTCCTCTCCCAAAACCTCTTCATTCTGGCTGAATGCATATGCATTTACATGAATATATTGTAGGTGACAGCTGCTGTAGGGTAAGGATGAGAAAAACCACTACGTAATACATATTATAACACATCCACATACAGTACTGTAAATGTATTTTCAGATCATAGTTCACTACTACAAACAGTATGAAATTAATGTCCAAGTTTGTTTATATTTTGAGTACTAAACTTAAAGTTACGAATCACTCCTTGGTCGAGTGACAGAGTAAACACTATCTTGATGTTTTCCAGATGAATGCAATGCAACGTTATCAAGGAATAACAGCACCTTTCTTGACTGGCATAGGCCTGTCATTTATCTGACAAAATAGACCTAACCACTCCATCATGATTTCTCTGGTCATCCACACCTCTGTTTGATTACCAGTCAATGCCAAATGTTATATTTATTGTCTTGAAACATCTTGGCTTCGCGACTTTGCCTATGGTTTCTGACGTTCTCCACACATACCTGCACAGTAAGATGCTCCTTAGCAACTTTTCCACCAACAAAAGAATTTCCTTATAAACATAAACTTTTGTCGGGCAAAGCAATGTAAAACAGTCCCAGTTTTGTCCGGATTTAAAATGTTTTCTGGCGAATAGCAGTCAGAGACGGAAAGCAAGTTTTCTTCACAGCTTGTAACAATATCCAAATTTAACACTGGAAGATTCATTGATATTTTGGACTCCCAAAACAATATGTGCCGTATATATTTTAATCACATGTAACTTCTTCAGGTTATTTTTGGCATGTTCCAGTAATTGGTATTATATTGTGCTGACTGACTGAAAAGTTGTAATATCAGTTATCAATAAGGCAACACTGCAAAATAGCTTCAAAGATTCTCCATCAAGTGCTCTTTCTGAATCTTTCAAGCCAACCGTTTAAGGCTGCGAAATCTCCAACACCTGATTCTGCTGCAAAATCCAATGCCTTGCTCTGTATCATTGATCCCAACACTGGGATATTCTGACTCATATTTTGCTGAACCACTCTATGACCACCCCATCAATACTACTTTGAAATGGCCTGATTCGCTGCTCTTTACCATTAAGAAGCCATTCCTTAATTAGCTCCTCTTGTTTATTTCATAATTTCTGTTGCCTGTGTCTTTCCAATTGTAAACACTACAGATAGTTCCTGCAAACATTTCTCACGTTTGTGTCTACTTTATATTTTAACGTTTAAACATTTACAACGAGCCAATTCAGACACACTCAGTTGCTACTGTAACACTCACCTCCCCAACAGGTTTGACAATACATTTATTTTTTAAACCGACCGGACAGTGAAAGTATGAATTCCCGTACCCCATCATTTCAAGTTCAAGGACAATGAATGCGATACTGTTAGGTTTATTTTCAACGGAACAATGCAGAGGTTAGGGGATGGAATGACCAACACTCACCGACTTCCAAGAAGTACAGGGTGTAGTGATAGCTCTTAACCTTAAATAACTTCTGTTGGGCGCCACTCATTACTATAATGAGAAAATGTAGAATACACAAGACAGTATTCCCGGGTAGCAGGACAATAAGCTTGTTTTTACAGAAATTCACTTTACCCTCCCCTTTCCTATAATCAGAAGACTTAAAAATAATGGTAAAAAATAATCTCAACACAATGTGATTGCAAGATAACTTTATAATGCTTTATAAATTGAACTACTCTTACTTATCGGAAAGCGCCGTACATTACTGTCTATCATAGTGAACCTTGTCTTACTTGTACTTTGGGCATTATATTCCTATATGTGCTCTTTATTTCCATCCACATACGTATTTTTGCGGGTGCCTTAAATATAACTCCAAGTTTACGAAAACTTTTCAGTAATGTAACAGAATGTGAATCCTTCCTGGGGTTTAATTCTATTCTCGACTATATAAAGCAGCTGGTTGTATTTTTATCAATATGCATCAATTCAATGCCGAACAATCAACTAATAAACTTTTCTCAGAGCATCAATCTCCCATCTCACTGCCACCTAGATCCGTATTGGTTTCAAACCCATTACAAGTTCTGCATTCTGCCGTGTTGCTTCTAGTCCATTTTATAACATATGACACAAGGCCACTAGACAACCGCCTAAGTACTACATCCTCACTATATATCTGCAGTGGCGGCTCGTCCATTCAACACTAGGGGGAAGGGGGGGGGGGGGGGGGGCTGCATGCATAATTACTGAATTTTACCTTATTTATAGATGAGCTGCATTCGGCGAGACTTGTAGGTTGTTTATAAGCTTCTCATTGAAATTTGGTATATTTCTCATCAAAGTAGTTTCCATTGACAGCGTTGCCACAGCTGTCAGTCTTTCTTCACCCATGGTGCTGCGGAGGTACGTTTTTATCCTCTTCATAGCTGAGAAACATCTTTCTGGTTCACTCGTGGTAGTTGGCAGAGTTGCAGCAATGCGAAGATTTTTTTCTACTTCTGAAAGTGATGACTGAAGATTTTTCAAGATGATGAACTGAAGCAGCTGGATAGCACCAGACAGTGATCTGAATTCTTCTCTGGAGTATAAAGCAGATAGTTCAGTTTGTAGTTTTTCTTTGTCAAAAGTAGGAAGAATTCGTAACACAGTCATTTAGCTCTTTCTCTGGAAAATCTGATTTGAAGGAAGAAAAATTTGATGGCATCACCAGAGTTGACACTTGGAGATGATTTGTAAATTGAAAACGGCTATTTGCCTGGGTTATGATGACATCACAGACTTCCTTGGCAGCAGACACTCTTGTCGCAGTTTCCTGAACATGTCGTGGTTTGTTTACATTTCCGGTTTCAGAATTTTCGTTGGAGTCCAGTATTGTATTTCTCCCATCATTAACAGTTTAACAAAGTTTGAAACATGGCAACGAATTTTTGCTACATCTGCCTGCCGACTTTGAAGTTGATTGTATAAAATATCAACATGAGGCATGATATGATGAAAGAATTTCAGCCAGAAGTTGAGCTCTTCATCCTGAAGGTACTTGTACAAAGCCGATGCTTCTCTGATTGTGATGCCACTTGAAGACTCGGATTCCATCAGTAGTTCAAAGCAATCTATTAAAGCATATTTTTCTCGAATACAGTATTGAAGTGCAAGGGTAAGAGAGCAAGAGGAAGACCTAGAACAAGGTGGATTGATTTAGTGAAGAACAGAGTAAGAAAAAGAAATCTGGACGGGGACAAGATCTTGGAAGAAGAATGGTGGAAGGAAAGAGGAAAGTGAGAAGTGCCATAAATACCCCGACCCGGCAAAAGCTGGATAAGGGGAAATGATGATGATGACAGTATTGACTGTTATCGATTTAAAATTCCATCTTGTGGCTCCAGCAGCAGGTATCCGTTTAGCCACACAAGAATCTAAAACAGATACTCTCCGGGATGATCGGGATAAGAATGCCGGTATTGAAGACAAATTTGCAAAAAATATTCTTGCTTTCGTGTTTTGCTTAGCAGCTCTCTCCATTATCAAATTAAGTTGGTGTGCAAAGCAATGTATAAAATGGGCGTTCGGGTACACTTCCCTAACTCTCGTCTGCACGCCACTGACGGCACCACTCATAACAGACGCGCCATCGTACGTCTGGGCAATGAGTTTATTCTTATCTTTCAGAATAATAGCAAGCTGGGAAAGAATACATTCTGAAATAGCCTCTGCATTTTGACCAGAAGGATTAAAAAATCCCCAAAACCGTTCTGCAGCATTACCTTGCGAATCACAGTACCTTAGCACAAGAACAAGCTGAAATCCATCCTACTCATCCATCGTCTCGTCAGCCATGATTGTTACAAATTCAGACTCGGATACCGCTTCCAAAATAGCTCTCTCTGCATACCTCCAGCATACACTGCAACAATTCTTCCTGGATCATTTTTGATGTTCCTTTGAAACACGAAGCACTCTCTAGATGTGACTTAAAAACAGAGTCTAGTTCACTCGTGTATTTAATTAACTTCAGAAATATACCAGGATTCTCGGAGTCTGGTCTCTCGTCATGTCCTCTCAACGCCAGTTCGTTTGACCCACAAAACGTAATACAGTTTATTATTCTGGATAGTACTTGCCGATTGTTGCTTACTTCATTGTTATGACGCTGTACAGCTTCCTCATAGGCCTTACTTAAACCCTGGCGCACATCTACGGAACCTAGAAGAGCTAAGTCTAGCACACTGTTCACATGTTTTTCTGATTTTTCATGTTTCTTTATTTTATCACTAAGTCTCTTCAGATCACGAACTCCTGTATCAACCCACGCTTGTTTGCTCCTTCACTGGCACTTCCAAAACTAAGGCACGGGAAACAAAAAAGTGAATTTTGAACTTCGCACCCACACAACCATTCATGTTTACTATATACATCTGGATTGAAAATTCTTGTGTACTCTTTGTCACGGCTCTTACCAGTCTGGGAGATTTTCAATTCTGGGGTAGGTCTTCCTCGAGCTTTAATATCACACTTTTCATTTAGGGTTAAACTGTTAAGTTTGATAGTCTTTAAAAACTGCACTGAGTTAACAATACTCAAAGCCACATGGGAATTGCGGGAAATGAGTTAGCGGATCAAGCTGCAAAAGAGGCGGTATCACTACCACCTCGACCAATGGAGGTACCCGCTAGAGATACCGTATTCGCTCTTAGTTACGCCTACAAGTTCTGGCTTTTTGAGAGAGTCAGTGGCTAGCTGACCCACTGCCCAGTAAACTGAGAGCGATCAAGGGAACTACTCGCGTGTGGCGGAGCTCTTTCCGGTCACTGAGAGAGTCTGTCATTTTGTGTAGGTTAAGGATAGGACATACAAGATTCACCCACTCGTACCTGTGGAGCCGTTTTCACTGTGGCCCACATTTTAACCGAGTGTGTGGATCTTGCTGACTTACGAAGAAACCTTGGTTTGCAGATGACACTCAAACTTATATTAGCCGATGACGTGGTGGCTGCTGATCGCGTTATCCGCTTTATAAGTGAGAGTGGGTTAGGGCCAGCAATCTATTCTCCAGTGAAAATTGACTCAACGACTTGTTCGTTTTTGAATGATAAAGTTTAGTTTTTCCGTAATTTTTGTTCATTTTTATAATTTTTATTTTTATTTAATTTTTTGTTTTTGTTTTATAAATTTTTGGTCCTTTTAAATTTAGGTGTCCACCTCAAAATTTTAAATTCAATTTCAAATTTTTATTCTTTAATCTGTGTTAAGAGGGGCAGATGACCTCGTAGTTCCGCCCCTTAAAACAACAATAACTAACTAACTAACAATACTCATGTTGTGTCCTCGGAGTCCCCTGTCATGATTTCAAGTTGATAAGCTTTAAGCTGGCGTAGTGTTTGAAGTTTGTAATATTTAGTATTTTTAAATGTTAAGTTATCTCAAGTTATTAATTTATTACACGTTATATAAAGTTATTACAAATTTCCGTCTCGTTCACTCGACCATCGCACACCACATGCCCTCCCGGCCGTGGCGCGACAGCAGCAGTCGTTTCAGCTTGATATAATAATAATATGAAAGTTTTGAAGTTGTAACTTTAATCTTTAAGGAAAGAAGACAGACCGCTAGTGGGTTGATGTTTGATAGTATGAAATGACAGATAGACCTGTAGTAGGTTTGTTTGATAAAAATAAAAGTTGATATTAATAAGCCTCGCTAATGATGAATTTAAATTACGTCAATGAGATGAATGAGCTGTGTTTTGAGCTGCTGCGCTGTGAATGGCTGTATTTGAACGTGTTGGCTGGGCGGGTAGCTTTGCTGGGCTGTGATTGGTAGTTGGTTTTTGGCCTGTTTAGAGTATTTCCGGGTAGTAAATTTGTGGTTTTTGATTGAAAATGTGAAATTTAGAGGTGTAGGTAGGCTGTAGAGTAGTTTTGGTTTGCCTAATCTCATGTGGTTTGGGTGTAAAAGACACACTGGACTGCAATGCGTGCAGACCGCTCGAGCAGGGTTGGTGGGCGCCTTGTAGCGCACACGGAGGGGGAACCGGATTCAAAGCCTTATGGACAGAGGGCGACCAAGGCAACGGCGGGCCGATACACTGCACAATGATCTAAAGGCTGTCAATCTTCATCCAGACATGGCCCATGACCGAGGGAAATGGAGACTACGATCCCACATAGCGGACCCTGCCACAAGGTGGGACAAACGCTAAAGAAAAAGAAGAAGATGGACAGATAACAGGGCCATGTCCTGGCAGTCCCAAGAGAGGGACGTGGAATCATACGACATTATCATGTGAAGAGAAGCATTCAATTATTGCCCTATTCCGGAACTGAACCCAATTGAATATGTAATGTTGCTTCGTGTAAATTACGTACGTGTGAAGAACTGGGGGGAGGGGGGGGGGGGGGGGGGGGGGGGAGAGCCACTAAATCCGCCACTGTATATCTGGGCACTTTCCGATTATAAAAACATAAACTATAACTATATACATATACAATAATAAACAGTGATGAGGAGTGTCTGTGCATATCTATGATCTGTCACATAGCACAACAGTGTCCATACAAAACTAGTAGACCAACAGATATATGGTTTTTTTTTTAAATGAAGTGTCGCTTAGATTGGTTGATTAGATGTTTTTAATGCAATCGGTGTGTCCGTAATAGCGAGTGCCCACATAAGAGAGATTAATTACTAATATACTTAATGGGGGTTTGGTCACAGACCTAGAAGGAGTGTCCTCTACGGAGGAGTGTTTATTCAGAGAGGTTTCACTGTATTATCAATATTCATATTAAATTAGTGGATTTCATATGGATCATCTTCAAGAATAAGAATTGGACTAAATTAATAAGGGAATCTATATGGTTGTGGGATTAACAGGTGGCTCAGGAAGAAAAACAATCTCAAAAACTCTGTTCCATTTCATTTGATAAAGCTAATTACAGGGCATTAACAAATGTATAACACAGAATCAAAATTTTCACTTAGATCTGAAAAACTTCAATTAAAATTAATATCTTTCCAGAAAAAATAATACTACCGGTATTTTTTAAATGGATTTTCATAAAAATAAGGGATTTCTAAAGGAACTTGAAATAATAATAAACTAAAAATAATAGTAATAATGTCTATGCTATAATTTACATTGAAGCAAGAAATTACCCTTGTGTAAAGCAAGGGATGCCATTTGAGAATTAGTTGCCTTCTTTAGAGTATGCGGTATTCAAAAAAATAAAAATAATAAAAATAATAATTACACCTACTAGCAGGATCCCTAGGACAATTTCATTTTACAAATAACATTAATACAAAAAGAATACAACTAACTGAAATAGTGGTTTATAAAATACCAACATTTAACATGAAATTTTCACCATGACGATAACTATCACATGTAACATTCAACATCATACACAACATTTGGACCCTTCACAGCAATCTACATCAACATGTCTTCACATCAACTACCCCATACACAAAGCACACAGTACAACTTAAATGACTGAGATGTTAAAAAGAAAAACAATGTTATAATGGGAAGCTCTGAAACTCTCAACCAGTTGAGAAGTTCAGAGATGAAATGTTAATCAGCAAAGAAGGTGGAAAAAGGACAAGCACGGCATGAAATGAGGACTTTTTCAAAGTACAGGTGAGCAAGCTGACAACAGTAAAACAAGCAATGCTGCAGAACACAAACACAGTGATTCAGTCTTATAGAGAGACTGCCACAAACACGGAAAGTAAGCAAACACGACAGAATACTATCTCAAGACAATACCAACTAAGTTAACTGTGGAAAATAGAGCCATTGAAATATCTATTTCCTTGTACATGCAGTGGGGGAGGAATATGAAGTTATATGAATAAAACACATACACACATGTAGGTTCTGATTTTCAAGATTCCTCCAAAAATGACAATTTCAGTTTAAGGAAAAAGCAACCGATTATTATTACTACCAGATCGGAATTAGTCAATATGTATTTTCCTAACGGTTAATCATAAAATGATTTTGTTTCAATACTATTTTGAAAAGAAAGGATTAATTTACAGCAGTGTGCTCTTCATAACAGCTTACGAAGTCAATGTATACATAGTAGTAACATTTTTATAATAATGTACGATGGGAATTTTCATGCAATGTAAGTACTGCTTAAGTCAGATAACTTGAAACATGTTTAAAATGAGAAAAAAAAAAGAAGAGAACAGTAGTTTAAGCATTTGCATATGCTATGTGGCTGGAAAAAACATTCACCTCTTTTGACTATTAAACCAATGGCTTTGTATCTTTCACTAGTAGACAGTTGACTTGAGCTTTTTACTGAAACTAAATTAAGAGCCATGTTGCATGCCAGAAAATTGGTGATGAAGAAATAGCTGTTGTTCTTAGGTTATGAATAATATAACTCTAGATTTATAATGGTATTAATATAATTACATTAGCATGAAATACAAATATTGTGTAGTTCAGTTATCTGAGCAAAGAGATTCAACATGCCAGAAAAGTTTTGATGAGGTTGGATAATCCTTCAGGCGGAAAGATACAAATCATTAGTAAAATTGGACATTTTGTATGTTTCGCCACGTAACATGGTTCCCTGTGGAAAAAAAAGGTGAAGTCAGCCATCTAGAAATAGTATTAGATATAAAGGCATTGCCATATATAGGATTATCATGATTGTTGGGTTAAAGAAAACTTTAAAATATTCTGAGATGAAGAAATAAACTTCAGTTTCCTCACATTATATAATCCATGTTGGCTTCACTGACCAACTATAGTCAGGTAGTAAGTAGTGGGGTCTACTGATTCATGGCCCAAGTTCACTCGGAGCACAGCTTGTTGTTCATGGGATGTGCTGTGATGTAGGACAATCAATGCTGGCTTCTGTGCACAACATGGACCTTGGTATGGATTCGCACAATGTTAGATTTAATCTGCTCTCCTGGTCCAAGTTTTAAACCACAAACAGTTGCAACCCTCCAACACTTATCCACTAAGCATGCAAAACGATCGTTCAATTATATCACAGCAGTGATTTAATAAGAATTTCCCGCACCTTAGCGGATCAGTGTTAGAGGACCGCAACCATTTGTGATTAACATTGAGGGTTTTAAAAGTGTTTTGTAGAGCAATGTTGTCTAGTATTTTTATTTAATTTGACTGACCTGGATCTGACTATGTCATCCTGTTAACCCCCTTTGTAATCTGTGCAAATAATAGTTTATCACAAGTAAATTATTTCAGATAGAGCCACATATTACCTGCCCAAAAAAATAATCTTCATCTACAGGGTGGTCGAGAAGTCCCTTTACATGTTATAGCATAGGGCAATATTTTAGACATGTATTATAAATATTTATTATTAACATTATTTACATATTGTTGAGATAACAATTTCCCGCCGTGAGCCGAGTCTCGCACTTGACACGTTCACTTGGGTTAGCGTGGGAAAGTCGTGTCACATGTCACATAGTTCGCTGCGTAACTCACCGTGCAGTTAGCTGCCTTCAGTCGAAAGAGTTCAACCATAACGGATACAAGTGTTTTCACTGTTGAGGAGCATTTGGTGGCTTCTGTCTGGGTTCATGAACGTCAGAATATGAAGAAGACAATGTCATACATTTTGAAGGACTTCGCTGTGAGGTTTGGAAAACCACCGTCATCAAGACCAACATTATTCGCGTGGGAGAAGAAAACCTTTGTGACGGGAAGTGTTCTCGATGCACCACGTAGCGGAAGGCCTACGACTTGTAACGAAACTTGTGCCGCTGTGGCGGAATCGATTGAACAATCTCCGGTGAAGTCACACCGTAAGAGGTCTGCGGAATTAGGCGTCCCGCGATCAACCATGAAAGGCCATATGCGCAAAGACTTGAAACTTTCATGTTTTCGGCCATCCTCAGTGAACAAGTTGAGTGATCGTGACTTGGAGCAACGTGTGCATGTATATGAAATGCTGCTCGCACGCTTCCCGCATGCAGATGATCAAAATAACGTTATATTCTCTGATGAGTGTGCGATTTATCGTAGCTCACGAAATCGCAACGTCTTTATTTGGGCAAAAAGCAATCCGCACTTTTATGGGGTAATTGAGTGCAATCCGCCGCATGTTATGCTTTGGGCAGGGTTATCGGCAGACCATCTGCTTGGACCTTATTTCTTTGATGGTCCTGTGAACCAGCACAGCTACCTGCAAATGATTAACATGTGGTTGCTTCCACAATTAAGGGCTAAAGGCATAAGTGACATCGTGTCACTTCAACAAGATTTTGCTGTGAGTGTCCGCAACCAGCTAAATAAACATTTTCCAAACCGCTGGATTGGGCGTGGATCACGAGACCTTCCAGCACCACGGCCATGGCCTCCACGAAGCCCAGACCTCAGCAGACTGGACGATGCACTATGGGGAATAATAAAAGAAAACATTCGTAAACGACGATACGTGAACAACGATCAACTGAAAGATGGAGTTTGCATAGCATTTGAAACTATCACCCACCGCATGCTGCAGCGGATGCATACAAGAACATGGCGACGGATCAACGTCTGCTTCGAACATGGAGGAATACATACTGACGTTGTTAATCGATGAATGGAATTGTTAATTGTAACCAGACATTGTTTACTCCAAATAAATGTTGAAATTAAAAAATCCTGTTTTATTCATAACAATCTTTCCATGTCTAACTGTCCTATGCTAAAACATGTAAAGGGACTTCTCGACCACCCTGTATATAAAACGCTAAGGTATATGCTTCAAAAAACGCAAGCTCTTAAACCAGAGGGAGTTAGAAGGTGCGGTTTGTAACAAAATCTTCCAAATTGTCTCAGTAGTACAGGAAAAAACTTGTATTTCTTGCAAAGTCAATGGAAATATATTTATTTGTTTATAAAGTGCGTTTAAACAAATAAGCAAGATTATAATCCCGGCCAGAACTGTGTTGTGTAGAGCCTGCATAACAGTAAAGCCGGGTGGTTAATATATACACATGGGGCGCTAACAAGTAACCGATTGTAACAAATAAGCACTCAAGAGAATGACCTCAGACATATCGACAATTTGTTAAAAAGATAAACAAGACGATAGCCCCCGCCAGAACTGTGTCGCATTGAGCCCGCATACCAATAAAGCTGGGTGGGAGAGTTCTCACATGGGTCCGCTAGTTGGGCATAAATTCATGTCGACCGACTGAAAGTTATCATTGTACTGTATTGTCAATAAGGCAACACTGAAAAATGGCCTCAACTCACTACGTGGCACGGTGCTAGGTAAGGCGTGTAATGTGACGGAGAGTGGCTTGCCTTTCAAGCCTGTACTCTTGTGTCCCGCACTTAATGTCACAGATTATCACACAGTTGCTGCTGATCTTCTTTGTCAAGAATTCTCCGGAGATGCAGTGCTCAAGCTGCTTGCCTCCCACCAAGACTGACTGAGTTCGATTCTCAGTTAATACGGGCATGATTTTCAACATGGAATATCACGTCCTGTGGTTCAGATTCTACGTAAAATGGAGTTTCCGTGGCTTATGATCACAAGGAAGTGAAACTACAATGGAGAGACAGATTACCTACAATTGATGGCGACTCCTAGTGTCCAGGATAAGAGACGTTACGAAATGTCAGTACTATGATATGTACAGTTCAAGTTACCTGAAGCGAGCAGTACATTATCCAAGTATGTATTAAAGTCAGTCAATGGACCTGATGGTTCCAAAGACACTGGTAAAATGAGTACACTAAAGATGCTGTAAAACCTCCTAGGACTACAAAACTCCATGGTAATGACAAGCCAATAAGCCAAGTTCATTTGACCCTTTTATAAGCCATGTAAACATAATGATTTATTTTGCCAATAATTGAAAAGCAAATACTTCATGGAACTCCCAGTGCTATAGAGCTATTTGACAGAAATGATAGTACGATCTGTATTTGTGGTGTATAGGTTGGAAATTGCCAGCCATCCTGCATGTTTCTTAAAATTATAACTAAGTATTTACTTGCAGCTTCTTATGCAGTGCCATTGATCTGCTGGGAGATTAGTGGACTTCAAACGACAAGAAATGCTAGTAGTTGTTAGCAAAAGATATTACAACAGAAAGTTAAATACATTTGATGACTGTAAATTAAATTATACAATCAATTTTTTATAATTATGAAACAATAACAGATAAGTAAAAATATAAAATATTTTAAAATTTCTGTTCATATAATCATATAAATAATATAAGTGAATGTTTTAATATACCAGTGCTCTGCTATCAATACCTCCAAATATAAAATTTCATACAAATCCACCCATTACTTGTCAGCTTTCAAGATCAACCAATTCCAGAAAAAGATTAGTGAGCAGACTTATCCTCTTTCCACCACTTGGTGTCTGTGATATTACAGACAACATGAAATGCGAGGGAAAATAAAATCACAACCATAAAAGATTGGAGATCCACAAAGATCTAGGCCATTATCCATAATGATCTCAATTCATCATTAGGACATGAAAAACTCCTCCGTTTTCTTTTAAATCATACATTAAAACACATTGCCTTCTTTCTCCACTCAATCACTACCTACTTCCTCATGATCACATCTCTTCATTTCATTCCTTCCATATTCAATACTTTCACCTGGTGTTCTCTGCACTTTTATAAGGAAATATTTATCCTAATTGACATTCGAAAACAAACTATGATATATCGTACATCCAACATCTGCAAAAAGCTAATGATATAATTTAGGACTAAGGACACTTACCTAATATTACCACCCACCACTACCAATTAACATTGTTACTCTGTGACTACACGAGTATACAACTAACAGAACTCTATTTCAGAAACATCACTGCAACAGTCCCTTGAGTGGCACAAGATCTCAAGCAGGGGTGCAGGTGGCAAGACTTTTAAAATGATAATGTATATATTTCAATGAACCCTTTTTTTACACAAAACAATTCCTTTGTAGATATATACAGTATTCCATTATCATAGGAAAAAATAAACTAATCAATGTCACTCTATAATCATATATGTTATCAGTAGTTGATAATCATATATATATATATATAATTAAAATGGGTCAAAAATGATAAAATTTTCAGGGCTAAGGTAAACTTTTCACAAGAACACCACTACGAGAGAATTTCTCCTAAGCAAACAAAGAAAATGACCATGTTTTATTTTCTTGGAAAATATCTGATGTACTGGTAACAATAAAATATGTTGTTGTTCCATTTAGGAGCTTGCAACATCAGGGTCATTAGTTCCCAATAGAATATAAAGAGCACTTTTGGTATAAGCAGTATGTTGAAGAACAAAAGGATGATGAACTGGATATGACTTTAACACTTCAATAATATTTCATTTTATTTACAAGGAGAAATACAAATGGGCACACAAAGGCAAAAGATATCTTGGATAGTGGAGAAGTCAAGTGAGAGCATATGTTACGAGCATCAGGTTTTCGAGGTGAAATTTCTAGAACTTGTGTGTCTTATACAGTATGTGTTTCTTCTGAACATCACTAAGTCAATTGATTCCCTTCTCTATTGAACATTTTATAGCTTACAGGTAGGGTTCCCATAAGATTTGGTGAAAAGTAAGTACAGTACATTCTCCTGTTCCTATAAAACTGTAGCAGTTAAAAGGGATAATAAAATATAAATTTATCTATTAAAAGCATGGGACAATAAAAATAAAAAAACTGGACATAAACAAAAATTAAGAATAAATTTCAAATAGCAAGTGTATTGGCCGGCCGACTCTTGAGAGATAATTTTAACCTATACCGGAGCTGGTGGGAAGAGCGGTCAAATTCAACATCAGGTACTAATGCTCACGAGCTAAATCCAACTCGGAAAATGAATGGATTCGACCTCCCAAGAAAACTATGGTGTTACCTCAACAGACTGAGAACTGAGTATGGATGCTGCAATTTCTTGCACCATAAGTGGGCCTGGATGGATTCTCCAATGTGTGAATGCAGTGAAGAGGAGCAGACCATGGACCATGTCATCCTGTGCTGCCCTCTTTATGCCTACTCCGGAAGCCCCAGTGACCTGTTTCATCTTTCAGAAAGTGCTGCAGTGTAGGTGAAAAACTTGGACCTGGACCTATAAATTTCTTGTTATGATCACCATACTATTAAATAAATAAATAAATATTATAATTAGCGATTGGCCGATTGATGAGAGTAGTTATTTGCATTTTAGTGCAAAAATGCAGGCACTTAATATTATGGTGATAACTGTTGTTTTAAGTGCAAAGTTAATAGCCCATTTTTACAATGTATACATACAAATTGTTCATAAAATAAATATAGTTATATTTTCTGCTAGTCTTCGTAACCTCTGATCTACCCCATGTGCAATGCGGAATTCGACATCACATAGCCAATTAAGAGTGATTCTTGTATTCTTTTATAGCAGGAAATTCTCCTATATTAATTGTCTTAAATTTACCTTTCAGCATGATAAAGGCTTTAGACTTTCTCAAATGCATTAAAAAGGTACACGTCATTTTATCGAATACGTCACAAAGAAAGTAAGACTTTCATATCACAGCATTCGTTCAACTTAATATAAGATTCCTAAGGTTCTAGTATGACATTGCTTTACAAGTATTATGTGAAGATGAATGTATGTAAAGAAAGTTATCGACCTAATCCAGTATATGCCAAAACAACACTTTGTTAGGTGTTTCTTGTATCAGTTTACTATATTATAGTTTATATTACAGTTTATTATGGCAACCAAGTCATTTTACCTCGAAATAAAAAAAAGTATTAGCATCCCCAGGTTCTACATTGTTTGGAATAGTGCGCCTTAATCAAAAGAAAGCAGTCATTCCTAATAGAAGATACTAGCTCATCATGAGCATATAAATTCCTTGTCTTTTGCTGCTATGACAATGATATTACTGAACATGACAAAATCAGAGAAATGAGCAATGGGCCTGACGAATGGTGACGATTACTGCCTATAATCGCTAATGAGAATATTATATTTTGTTTTAATAATTTAAAAATCCATTGTCACACATTCTTTTCTTTTAAGGAACTGCACACCTATGGACCAAGAGCTTTAATTTGAGACAGTTTTGAGTCCAACAACTTTGGAAGATGAACTGTTACAAAAACAATTTCTCCATATTAATAAATAGATATGGGAACCCTAATTATAAGCGTTCTATTACATTTTTTAAGAATAAAATACAATACAATGTATCAGTTTTCTATGAATTTTAATTTAAAGTCAATACTTCTCTCACTTGAGGGAAGCCACCAGGACAACATGTACTTACTGTACTACACAATATTCTCTTTTCCCTTTTCATAACAGCTAAAATGTTAATATGTCTCATGAAACAAGAATTCAAAACTGTATTACATGAGCAGTAAATTCACTAAATTGTCTCTATCTCACTCTTGAACTTAGGATTATGAAAGGTTAAGACACACAAAATAAAGTCAACAAATACAGTACAAGCAATTATCATTGGTGTTCTGTTTATTTTTACTACTTCTTAACATTGATATTTATCTCGGTGGTAAAGCCATCTAAACAAGAGTTAAACATACAGCTCTGCACCCCGTCTTTTAAAAGTTGATCACAGGAAAATGAAGGAATAGAATGATTTCTACTCCAAACTACTCTATATTGAATTACAAGGGGTTCCCAAAATTCCCATTCTGATAAAAATTTGGCCAGGTCTACTGTGTAACATAGAGACAGCAAGCTAAAATACTTACAATTAATACAGATAACGGTACATCTAAGTACAGAACTGTTAAGTACTCGGCTAGTGCCTGCCATTGATATCTGTAATACTGTTAGAAACTAAATATTAATTCGAGCTCTTAGAACAATATATACAGATTTCCAGTCTCATTGTGCAAATGTGTAAATGAGATATGATCATGATTATGTTTCTTATACTATCAAGTAAACAAAAAGTACATTTAAAAAAACCTACAGTTTAATATGTACATACAGGAATGTTCAGTGAGTCTCTACTGAGCAACATTGACATGAGGCTTAAGATATAGGTACGGAACTGAAGAATTATTAACAATGATAATGATAATAATAATGTGTTACATGTACTATATAAAACAATAATAATAATGGCAAACAGCAAAGTTCTGACATAGGCCACACTTTCATCCATAACATGAGGAGTGCCAAACATCACAGCCAGATTTCCTTTACAGTATAATCCCGCTAACTCGACTCCCGATTACTCGACATTCCGTATAACTGAATTACTTGACGAATATTTTTTCTTACTTTCTTTTTTAATCACTGAATGATTTTCGTTGGTCCACTAGAACATTATCTTTAAAATAATGCGATCTATTAATAGCTAAGACCATAATAATTTATAATATCACCTAAACAGTGCAAACTGTATCATTACCACAAGTCATTTTACTCATTGCTGAGCATCGTGACCCCCATCAACTAAGCGGTTCCATCCCGCTCTTCTTAAAGCCTGCTGAAGAGGTAAACCAGTGATCTTGGTAATGTGGTCTAACCACCTGCTTGCTGCTCTCCCCCTTGGTCTCTTGCCCTCAATCTTCCCTTCCAGGGTTAATTATTCCAAGTCATTTCCATCTCTTCGCACAATATTTCTGAAGAATTGAAGGATTTTTTGGTTGACAATAGAAGAAAGACCTCTAGAGATGTTAAGTTCTTTAATAATGGACATATTAGTTCTTTTTTCAGTACATTTTTGCGCCAGCACCAAAGTTCGAATGCATCAATACGCTGCTTGTCTCTGGCCTTGAGGGTCATGTTTCGCAACCATATGAGAAGACGAAAAACACGAGTGATTCAATAAGGCGGGTTATGTACTGTTTGTTATTGCTCTGTTTTGCCAGATCTTGGTGAGCTTCTTCATAGTCACTCGTCCTAACATGATCCGTCTTCTTATCTCGTCTTCACAACTTCCCATATCTCAGATGGTTGACCTAAGATAGACGAAGGGATACACAACCTCGAATTCCCTAATTCGACCAGTGCTCCTCGATCAATTATCATGAGTTTGGACTTTATGTACAGTACAAACTTTGCTTTACTGAAACTATAATACTTATGTGTATGTTTTTGTGTTCGGTCCAGAGATTTGTTATGGTATTCAGTTTATAACCATTTCTCTTTGTGACATTCATTCATTGAACTGTCTAAAGAAATTGACATATTTTCCTACAACGAAATAGTTGTGTATGCAATTTTATTTTAACAATTATTTTACGACATGTTATACTTTTCTGTGTTCTGTATTTCATTAGCGTAACATGCAGTATAACATTATGAGTCGTGAATAACCCACCCCTTATTCTGAAAACCTTGGCACCCTCTCAGCCCACATTGGATTGAGTTTGCGGGACTCTACTGTATTGTGATAGTTTGCCAATTTACCTTTTTGACACCTTATTAATTAATTTACGGAAAGATGCAGTCCACCGCGATCTCTGCAAGACGGGAGGTTTATCTTCCTCCACTTCTTTGCTGCTTGGTAAGGCTTTGTTCATGTTGGAACGCAAGGACCTTCTACCTGTATCATAGAGCTCTGAAGAAAAGCCCGAGTCCGAAGAGAATGCTCGTGCGGCGGGTGGCACTGATGATGTTGAAGTGAGGGAGGTATCTGTAGGGACGGATAAGTTGCCATATGGGCAGGAGCAAGATGGGCCTTCTAATGGATTGTAAGGTTCCTCGCCATGGCCAGAGTCACTGCTGGATTCTGAGCTCGTACTGACTTCATCAATGTATGAAATATAATTCAGTGGGCCAATGGCTCCTTCAGGAAGGGATGGAGTGGGTGATGGGGAGCTAGCCGAGGTTTGGGTATCGGACGAATAAGCCCGTCGGAAAGAGTACTCGGAACGTGTGGAGGGAAGTGGCGAAGAGTGTCCAAGGAATGTGGAATAACCAGACATGCTGGAGACTCCACCTTCACGTTCCTTGTGGAAGGATGTGCCCTCATCTTCAGAACAACTAGTTGAAAGAGGAACCGGTCGAATCCAATTACGCAAGTCCTGCAAGGGTGCTTGGAAACACGACAAGAGCTTCCTGCTGCAACACATAAACAGAATTTCAACACAAAGGATCAGTGTCTAATGTTCCCAAAAGCATAAAAATTAAGGATATGACTGACTACACTCTAGTTCAAGTATTAGGTAAAAGAACAGGCATAATACAAAATCTCCTGATTTTCTGCACTAAATATGGACTTAAAGATGCAAAGATAATCAAACACACGCATTCTTATCTAAATTGAAGCATTTTATTACAATTCATGTAATAACACACGATTCGCCGACCCATCTAATATATGGAACGACGTGGGATAAGTACAGTATGTATGTATGTATGTATGTATGTATGTATGTAACATACGATATATTATATTTCTCTCTCGATTTTCTTTCGTGAATAATGAATGCAACGTGGGTTATGAGGAAGAGACAGGTGAGCAGGATCCAGGCTTAGAAAATGAAATTTCAGAGAAGCAGATTAGGAATAACAAGAAGGGATAGAGTAAGAAATGAGAGAGTTAGAGAGATTGTGGAAGAGAATCTCTTACAAGAGATCATAAAGAAGTCAAGAATGAGTTCGTACGGACATGGTAGGAGAATGCAGGAGGGCAGGACACCAAGGAGGATGCACGAGATGGAAATGGAGGGCGAGAGACCAAGAGGAAGGCCAAGAGATAGGTGGATTGTGGGTGTGAAGGATGGAATGCAGAAAAGAGGAGAGGTGTGGGACAGAGTGAGAAGATAAAGTTGGTGGGAGGATGGAAAACGATGGAGAGGCTTATGTTCCAAGCAGACCCAGCCAGGGGCTGGAAACTGTAGAAGATGATGATGAACTGTTTTTTCCAGTTTCAATTGATCATTTGCATTGTTAGTAGTAACAAGTGATTTATTAGAGAGTCAAGGTAGCCTTGTAAAACGGTTTAGGCCCGCTTCCCTGAACAATACATAAGTCTGAAAGGAAGCTTGTAGTTTAACGTGACCGTTAATCTCGAGATCATGAGCCACGGGACCTCCTTTTTACGTGGAATCCGAACCACAGGACATGGCATTTCACATCGAAAATCTCACATGCATTGACCGGGAGCATAAGTCTGAATGAGGTGTTCTTAGAGAGAGCGAGAATTACCCAATAAACAGAAATAATGGGAAAAGTAGCTAGAATATGATTTATGCAACCTGACAACATTATTTGCACTTTTTAAATTGTGGTATCACACGAAATATCTGCTTTTAATTTTTTTTAAAGTGAAAATGAGAATAAATAAAAATTTAAAAACATAAGCAAATGTAAAATTACAGTGCTATTTATTTTACGAATAGCACTTTCTTATGTCAGTCTAAATACTGAACGATTTAGGGAGAGTTTCATCGCTACACTAAATTCTTCCTAGCAGAATCCAGTTGATTGCAACTGAGAACTCACAGAATTGGCTTTTCTACACCTTGACTACTTCCTATACTACTATTCTGAGAGAATACACAGCCCAAATACAGTACTTAAAATGTTCCACTTACTCCAATTTAGTTTCTGTTACCTGGCATTCTACATTTTACTTTTTAAATTAATAGGTAATTAAATCACAATAGAGAAATATCTAACTCAACCACACATAGGGCTTTGGTAATCAGGATACAGCTGTTTGTAGTATACATTCGTAGCTCCCAGATGGGCAAGTAAGCACACTACTCCAGTATTTGTTTGCATAAATAAAAATGAACTTTTATTACCAACAAGCACCAGCATGGATAATCGAGAGTTTGTTATAGTTTGTTATAGAACAAAGAAGCTAAAATTACTAGAAATATTACTTACTCATTTCTATTAGCATATTCACCAAACGTAGCTCTGGTATAGACACACACAGAACATTTCTTCCGCTTGCAGGAAGCCAAGTGTTTCATTCCTTTCTTGAACTGGTTGTTGAGGGATGCACTTTGACGGGCAATGAACTTAAGCTCTGTCACCTGGGAATAACAAAGCAGGTTTCATACAGTACCTAGGTAGATGCCTAGATGGAAGACATCATCATCATCATCAATGGTAGGAATTATTTATTCATGGAGGAGATAAATTGGCAAAGGAGATATGAAGACTTAACACTGTATAGCTGTTTTATGTAGTGATAAAACTAATCCCATATCAAAAATGTATTGTATACATGTAATTGATCAAATGGATAAATAAAAATCTAATCTAATCTACCGGTACTATACTAACATTTCAAAATTGTGTAATACTACTTACTTCTCTCTCCAAGCCCATCATGTTTTGACTGATACGTTTCTTCTGATGAGTAAGGTCAACCAAATAATGATCGACTCCTTTCCTCTCTTCATTCAGAGTCTCCTTCAGCCTTTCGTTCTGAGGAAAAACCAAAATTATTTTAAGACCACATTGATGACCAAGAAGGCTTTATACATTGAGTACAAACCATACAGGTGGAAAGTAGAGATGGCTGTGGTTAATGATTCATTTGGGGGGCTTTATGACATTGTGGTCATGTAGCTTGGGTGTACGTGGAATCTGTCTGAAAACCTGTGTCAGTGTGATGGCTATATCAGAGTGTTTATTTGTAATTGGGTCTAGGATAGGGTAAGAGGTGGCTGTGGCCTTATGTTAGTTACCATCCTGGCATTTGCCCCGAGTAGAAGTAAGGAAACCATAGAAATCCCCTTCTAGGATGGCTGAGGTGAGAATCATGAATAAATTCCATTCCAGCCCTCAGATCAGAATTAAATTTCTTGGCAGAGCCACGAATCGAGCCCAGACATTCACCATAAGAGCGAAGAGTGCTAGCAGTGATGCCCTGAGATTTACCATGCCATGGTGCATTGTTAACCAACTGAATAAATAAATGAATTAATCAATAAATCAGAGAGTAAAAAGTCAATAAATGAATAAGTAAGTTAATAGATAAATAAATAAATACCTAAATAAATACAAATAAATAGATAAATAAATAAATACCTAAATAAATAAAAATAAAAGATATATAAATAAGTAAAAAATAGATAAAAAAGATAAATAGATGAATAAGTAAGTACTGTAAATAAGTAAATAAATATGTAAATAAGCAACTAACAAAATATACAAATAAGTAAAAACTCCTTTGAAAAAAAAAAAGTTTGATCAAGAGGATCCAGAATTAAGACAGAAGCATAAGACAATATGAAATTTAAGAACGATTGGATGGCAATGAATGTAACTTATTACACTCAATAGGAATATTTAATTTAATTTCATTTTTACACTTGAAAATGCACTAAGTTACATAATTGAAACACATATCAATGATTGATGGTATACACAATGTTTACTTGAATCAAGAATTTATAAATACAATTTTGAGAGATACTGTTTGATAATTAAAAACAAATTGTAATTATGGCAAAATAATGTATTAGGTATTGGGAGTTCAGTCAGTATTTCTTCCTTGCAATTTTAACAATAAATGAGTATGACATTGCACAAGACAGTTTTATATTATAAGAAACAAACTATTAACAATTGTTTAAAAAAAACACCTGGTATGCATTCTGAACAATGATTTACCTCCTTCTCCAAAGTATCCTTCTCAGAGGCGATAGCAGTCATCTGTCGCATCACCTCCTGCCGAGCTCTCTCCAGCCCTCTCCTGGTGGCCTCCGATTCTGCTGCTTGTCTTTTCAACTGCAGAGAACATCACAGAAAAGAGATGATTAATCGGTATGGCCTACTACTGTATACTGGAGTCCAAAACTCTTCATGTTATAAGTTTTGAATAAATTACAGTATTTAGTATTGATGTGTTCACATTTGCAAAGCCAAATTTGATATTATTAGTATTTTGCACAATAGTTCAACATACCAAAGTTCATAAATGGAGTGACTAACTGGCTGTGAAGTTGCAATTTTGTCCTGCAATACGAAACTGAATTATACCAGTATATTAACCAATATATCAAGAATGACCAATGGAAAGGGGTTTATAATTTCGGAACAATGCGTTGTGTGCATCATTATATAAGGACACTAATACAAGCAAATGACGTTGATATTCATGTAGGCCTAATGTACAGTATAATTACGTTGTCATGAAGACGAGTTTAGCCTCAAATGGAGAGCCGGGCCAAAAGGCAACAACAGCACATCCATATAGTGATTTTGTGATGCAAACACAAATTACAACCATACCGATTTCCTGCATATCATGAGTCATTATTTCATTTAATAAATATTTATTTAGCTTATTGTTTAATATCAGTTTTATTTTAATTTTTTGTGTGTTAAGTTCCCAAGGGAGGTTTTGAACCCCCAGTTAAACCCTCTCTGGGTACACCACTGATGGCTTCATACATGTGTGAAAAGAAATTACGAACTCAGTGCTGAATTCAATGTTGCAATATCTAATTTCAGTCAGTCAACATGAATATAATATAATATTAATAATATTAGGAAGCCTCCGTGGCTTAGGCGGCAGCACGCCGGCCTCTCACCGCTGGGTCCGTGGTTCAAATCCCGGTCACTCCATGTGACATCTGTGCTGGACAAAACGGAGGCAGACAGGTTTTTCTCGGAGTACTCCGGTTTTCCCTGTCAAAATTTCATTCCAGCAACACTCTCCACTATCATTTCATTTCATCTGTCATTCATTTAATCATTGCCCCAGAGGAGTGCGTCAGGCCTCGGCAGCCGGCACAGTCCATATCCTCGCCGCTAGATGGGGGCTTCATTCATTCCGTTCCTGACCCGGTCGGAGACTGGAAGTAGGCTGTGGATTTTCATTTTTCATTAATAATATTAAATTTCCTGGGAAATCTATGATTCCACCTGAAAAAATCTACATGTGATTTATTGGGCTTATGTTTGTGTTAACCAATTGAAAGTTCATACAACTATTAGTAATGGTTGGTTGGTTCGTTCCACAGTTCAGGGGCTGCAACAACGCGGTCATGTAGCCCCTGTACTTTGGGTGTGTGTAGAATCTGTCTGATAACCGGTGTCAATTATTACGATGGCTGTATTAGTGTGTGTTATCTGTTAGGTAGATTTTTTTAGAAAGCTAACTATTGCAATGGGTACCATGTTTCGACTTCCGGAAAATTTCGACATATCTTCGCGTTTCACATCCCCTAAACCCCAAAACCACCGTCAGTTCAAAAGTTTATATATAATTTATGTATATATATAACTTTCTTGTGGACACGATAACTACCGCAATTTTGCACCAATCACTTTGAATTTTTTACATAATATGTATCCCTATAAAATCTCGGTCGAGTTCGTTAATGGGCACAATCGGTCGAAGGGGTGAAAATGGGGGGGCTTTTTTTTTTCTTCGAAAAAGTGAAATATCGCTATAACTCTCTTAATATTTGAAATATCGAATCCATTCAAAGTTCATACTATGTGTCGGATAAGGACCAAAAAGTTATGTTTGAAAAGTTTTTTGATAGCACCAACCATTGACCAATGGGGTGGGAAAAAGTGAGTTTTTCGGGAAACATTAATCATATCTCTCTTAATAGGCGCAATATCAAAACCGTACAGAATGGACAATATTCCCCTAATAATTACCCAAAACTTTTGTCTGAAAGAATTTTTGATATGACCCATCATTACGCCAAGGGATGAGCAAAATGATTTCGGAAGAAAATGCCAAGTGCCATGACAACACTACTAAATTGATGAGGGATGAGCCATCAGACGTTGCCATTACAACGCCATTGCACGAGATCAGATTCAGATTTCCATCTGACTGTGGAAAGCGGCTTCGGTGACGTAACTGGTAGCATGCTGAACTTCTATGCCCAAGGTCGCGGGTTCAAAGCCGGCCGAAGTCGTCGGATTTTCTAAGAGCGCTAAAAATCCCTCAGTATGCTTTCCTTAGGAGGGGAAGTACCAACGTCCGTTGCGAGTAGCTGGTTGCAGTGGCATCTAGTAGCCAAGTTCACAGCTAGGTGTCGTTGACGGTAGTATTTGGTAGCAAAATTAGGAACTACTACTTGAAATTGACCGTTAGCAGTCCGTACCTGAATTACAGACTAATACAGCCACCACAATTAACATCGTTTATCAGACAGATTCTACACACACCCAAAGTAACGGAGGTACATGACCACGCTGTCGCAGCCCCTAAACTGAGGAACCAATCAACATCTCTGCGCGAGATAAAATTTTGCGTGAAGAAGAAACAGACCGTTAGACCACAAGTAAAAAATGGACCCCAAATAATGTCGAGAAGGTTACCGTCCCCATAAGACAATAAAATGTTTAAAATATGCATAAAATGACGAAAAACAAAGTTAATTAAGCTCCAATTATAAAATACTTTCTCGTAATAAATGAAGTCTGATCCTTCTACGAAAACCTGCATATTCTGCCTATTTTCACCTATCCCCAAGCTTGCCCGGTGAAATCTACCTCCGCCTTCCGGCGTGCCGAGAGGATTTTTTTAAATTCAAGTAAGGACTGCAGACATAAGATTTTCAAGTACTGTAGTTCCAACTTTCACTACCAAACGTCACCGTCAACGACCAACTAGTTCTGAACTTTGTTACTAGATTCCACTGCAGTCGGCTCCTGACGAAGAACGTTGGAATCTAAGAGCGTTAGTCAAATCTAACCTATAATTTAGCTTCACACAATTGTAATTAGTGGAAGGTTCTTTATCATGCCATAAATCTATGACATGGGACCTTCGGCTTTACTTCCCCTCCGAAGGAAGGCAGACTGAGGGATTTTTAACACTCTTAAAAAATCCGACGACTTCGATTGGGTTTGAACCCACGACCTTGGGCATAGAAGCTCAGCATGCTACCAACTACGCCACCGAAGCCGCCCATTATTAGTAAGGCAACACTGAAGAATGGCTTCAAAGCTTTCTAACCTTGTTATGTTTGCATGCCAATAGGTGGCGAAGTAGTTAAATATGAAACATTTGTGAAACTTGTCCAATGTAGTATTGGTGAACCTGCTTTAACTAAATAATATTAGAGGATCAAGTTTTAGACTAGGCCAGTCGTCGATCATCACAATGTGGGTTTACTAAAAAAATACATTTGTGTCATATGGCGTGAGGGCCACTCCTGCAGTCTTCCAAGGATGCTAAGTTCTAATGAAAGCAACCAGGCAATTGTATTAACCATGCAATAAATTTGGAGTGGAAATTGCTGCAGTGAAAGTCAGCAAAGAGTTAAGTGCAACATCATATTTTGAAATTTCTCGTGTTCGTTTGCATCCAAACTTAAAGGGGCCCCTTATTATGTGTTGTGGTGGAAGCGTGTAGTGTTCAATGAAGATTATAACCTCTTGAAAATATTGCAATCCTCATGATCTTGGATATAAAACACAATTTCCAGCCTTTGTTACTACATTATTTAATTTGGATTTAATTGCTGACGTAAAATATTTTATGTTTGCTTGCACCCCATGTAATAATAGAATGATATGACCAGTGTCCTTCAACACATACATTCCCTGGACCATGTTAATACAATTTTTAATACTGCAATTGTTCATTGTCAATCTAATTTTTATTGGAGGGAATACTACGTTTACTATTTATAGAATCATGATATGTGTAATGTGAATCGTTGTCGTAGTTGTTATTGTTGCTGCTGCCTCATAAAGGGGCTAATATCATTGCTAGAAATACCTAAGTTTTGTGCATTTGAGCATGAGCAAAGTGCAGTTATATTGCTGAAAAGACAATTATATTGCGCTTCAATCGACTCTAAACCAATTTTACTTAGTTATATACTCGCAAAATAGCACAATATTTCCTTTATTTGTGGCCTGGATAATACAGTATCAAGGAGAACATTTATTACCTACGACTCATTTTAGCTTCTATTCTTATCATGGTGTGAGACAGCTTAAAACTGAATATCCATCTATCCTTTACTAAGAATAAGAAGGTTTCCAATTTTTGGCATATTGCATTTAGTTTGAATCCCAAAGCTAGGTCGGGCAAGGTAAGTTTCCTTTGGCCCCCTTCTCGTTACGGCCCTCATAGAAAGCATCTTAGCATGCAATACCTGTCTGTAGGCTTCATTCTTCTCCTTTTCCAGCTGATCCTTCCACTTGGTGAACTTCTCTTTCTCTGCACGCAGCTGTGAACAAATAGAAACAAAATCTGAATACAAAGTTCATTTATTCTACATGAGAACATACGGCATACATTCTAACTTGAGTACATCATTAGTGATGGCATACAGATCAATGATAGAAATGATTATAAGAATTAACAGTGGAGTATTCCAAAAATATAAAATTGCTTTAGTTAAAAAATTCAATATTGCCTAATGTTAGATTCAAATTTGCTGGTTTATTTTAATTTGGATATTAATGGTAGAACAATAAATGAACTCTAAAAACGAAAATAGTCCAGAAATAAGGAATTGTTAAGAATAGCATTTATTATTAAGTGGTGACACGTAAGCGCACCCTGCGGTGTAGCCGTGCGCGCTAAATCACGCATCAGTACCCCGATGAGGAGCTGCAGAAGTCTGGAGTTCGGAGGTTCGAATCCTTGAGCTGACAGTGACTATCCTGAGTATGGCTTTCCCCCCAGGCTATTTTTTGACACTCCCTCCAAGCGACGGCCGGGATAGTACCTTGCTTCAAGTCCCGGAGCACCTACCCCATTCCTGTCCCTAATATTTAAAACTACACTCTACTACAGTCATCACAGAAACACAGGTTATCAAATAAATTCAACACACACCCAAGAGTAACCATGACCAATATGTCCCAAGCCACCAAAGTGAATTAACATCAATAACATGTTTTAACGGTTTGGGGGGCACCAATATAATTTGAAATTACATGAACACAATTGCCAATATTAATATAATTATTTCATGTAAGCCTGCGGGATACCAAATGAATATAATAAGAAGTTCCGTGACGAACTAAAGAGCCTACTTTTCTTAAAATTTAAGATTCATGCCAATGATTAATCTATATGGATCTATCAAGAATAATGACGAAATTAAGTTGGTAATATCGACATATCTAATTAGTTCGAAATACTGTATACCTGGCATAATGTAGCCTAATAGAGAACTACAGTTGGCAGCCCTGGTGACTGAATATATTCTTAGTTCCATCTCTTAAGGTACAGAATACAAAATTTGGTTGATGTCCAATGAATAGCATGGACGTTACATGCAGTTAAACATTGCATCTAACAGTGCACGTAAAATCATGTTGGCAACAATGACATACATGTATTGGTCAGAAATAATCTGAAATAATATGTTCTATTGTTGTGTCAATTTTTAATGAAATCCATTAGTTAGTATAGAAGTTACATGCATTTTAAAATTGGACCTATCAGCAGGCTTAGAATCATGTTGGCAGTACTGACGTATATTAGTTACTCCAAATTAATCTAAAATGCCAGGTACTATACGTGTGCAAAGTTTAGAGCTATTGGCTTGCATACTTTCTGATATATTGATATTAGGGTAACAAAAATAGAGACAGTATTTATTAACAGTTGGCAGCCTTGGTTACTCTTAAGAATCGGCATAGTCATATCTGTTATGGTACACAAAGCACACACGAAATTTGGTTAAAATCCAAATGATAGTGTAGGAGTTACATGTATTTAAATTTGGACCTTTTAACAGGCTTAGAATCTGGTAGCACTGACGTATATAAGTTACTCCAAATTAATATAGAATGTCAGGTACTATACGTGTGCATAGTTTAAAGCTGTCAACTTGCATACTTCTGATATATGGGTATTTGGATTTAAAAAATTGAGAGCATTTATTAACAGTTGGCAGCCCTGGTGGCTCTTAAGAATACGCTCAGTCATATCTGTTTATGTACACAAAGCACATACGAAATTTGGTTGAAATCTAATTTATAGTGTAGAAATTATATGCATTTAAAATTTGGACCTATCAGCAGGCTTATAATCATTTTGGCAACACTGCAATGTATGGCCTCCTGAAAATTAAACTGCAATATCATTATATATACGTGTGCCAATTTTGAAATAGCTCCCATTCATGCCTTCCAAGATATCCTACATAGATCTTTACTCCTACGAAATTTTGTTTCGATTGCTGCAGCCGTTCAGGAGTTGAGAGAGAGAGAGAGATAGAGAGAGAGAGAGAGAGAGAGAGAGAGAGAGAGAGAGAGACAGACAGACATATGTATATATATATATATATATTTGCCCGATCTTATAAGTCTACTTTTTCCTCATTTTTGCAAAATGTGAAAAGTAGGCTAAAAATGCCAACGAATGGAACTGAAAAGCTACACCGTATTATTCCCGTTAGCACGGGGTCGACGATTTCAACGAATGGAACTGCCGGTATTAAATAAAATTATAGGCGGCTTCAGTGGCGCAGTTGTTAGCATGCGGAGTTTCTATGCCCAAGATCGCTGGGTCAAACCCGGCCGAAGTCATCGGATTTTTAAGAGCATTGAAAATCCCTCAGTATGCCTTCCTTTGGAGGGGAAGTAAAGTCGGCGGATCCAAGTCATGTAAAAGAACCTTCCAATAACTACAATTGTGTGAAGCTAAATTTCTAGGTTACATTTGATTAACGCTCTAAGAAGTTCCAAGGTTCACCGCCAGGTGCCAGTTGCTGTGGCATCTAGTAGCCAAGTTCGCAGCTAGGTGTCCGTTGACGGTAGCATTTGGTAGCAAAAGTAGGAACTATTTGAAATTGATCGTCTGCAGTCCTTACCTGAATCACACATAATACACACTAATACAGCCATCACAATTAACACCGGTTATCAGACAGATTCTACACACGCCCAAAGTACACGGGTCTACATGACCCCTCTAAACTGAGGAACCAACCAACCAACCAACCAACCAACCAAATGCAATTATTTCTAGTTACTCAGGTATAAGAACACATTAAACACCCACAAGTCGTAATGAGAAAACAATTTGAGGACTCGACGCATCTCAAATGCGAAGTGGGCGTTTGCTATTTTCAGAACACCCCCCACCCACCCTTTCAGTGTACTGTGAATATAGTGTAAGGCACTGATAAATAAATAAGAAATGAAATGATTCCAGAAATGTACAATATCTTTATAAATCCATTATGTGTGAACATTTTAAATTTTCAGTTAAAACACGCCTGAGATGTACCGGTACTTAGTGACCAAACAGACCCTCTGCTTGCTATGGGTTGGCGCTGAAACTACTGGAGCGAATGGCATGAACATTCGTATGTAAATAGAAGGCACCCCTAAAATTAAACTAGACAGTAAATTGTTTAAGCAATGCCACGGGGTGACGGGTTTAGGAGGAAGTCTCAAATATTGGCAGTAAGGAAAGTGCACATCTCTTGACATGAAGCTGTAGACTCAGACGAGAATTCGTGGAACGCGCTCGAAACGGTTGCATTCCGGCGATAAGACGAAATACGTGTATCTCAATCATACATTTAATAAGTCGCACGGTATTATCTATTTACTTCCCACGGGCCTAGAATGATTCCATATGCGCGCTACTTGACTGTATCTAGCCAAGAGTAAGTAAGGATAATAGATTCTCTTCACAGCTATTTTATGCTTATTGCTGTCACCCCACAGGCTTTTTCTCGAAATGAATTCTTGCTATAGATTTCAATGTTAGTAAGTACTGCACTTCACGGAACAAGTCAGTGTCATTTACTCTACTACTAGCGATTTAGAGGGACAAGGCTGTCCTCCATTTTCCTGTCATAGGACATTTGTTCATGTACTTCGGTGACGGTAATACGACCTAGAAGTTGTCGAAGGGATGTCAGCCATCTTGTTAGCACTTCCATGCATATACTGTACCACTTTTCGACTTTGGACTTCCAGTTGTTATGGTGTTTGAAGCCATTTTCAGTGTTACCTTAGTAAACGAAAGTTTGATGCTTTTCAGTCGGTCAACACGATTGTACCCAAATAAGATAGGTTATTCCCTAATCCTAAAAAAACAACACATGAGATTAATAAATATTAATAATAAATACGATCGAAACTGGTCATCGAAGTGTATTTATTAATCCCAGGTATTTTTTTTTTCAGGATTAGGGAATAACCCATCTCATTTGAGTACAATCGTGTTAACCGACTGAAAAGCATTCAACTCTCGCTTCCTGCCACGGACCCGCAGCACTTTACAGACATGTGGAACTATAACATTATTACACTATGAACCCGTCAACCAAGGGTGATGGAAGTTAGTACCGTAGTGTGACACTGCCGAGATTTTCACGGTTCAGAATGCAATATGCTGCTGTTGTTGCTTTCTTATGAATGCATTTTAGGGACTAGGTACAACTTGGTCATCAGTCCAGAGTACTTGGGTGTGGATCGAATTTGTCTGACAACCTGCGCTTCTGTGGTGAATGCAGTAGTGTGTGTAGCTGTAATAAATTTCTGGGGACTAGGTTTGAGGTAGGTGCCCCGGGACTTAAAAGAAGGCACCATACCAGTATTTACCTGGAGGGTGGGTAAATAAAATGGGGAAAAACACACTCAGGATAACCACTACCTATCTCTGGACCCACTGTGGCCTTGGTGCACAATTTGAAGCGTACAACTTCGCCTCTAGGTACAGAATACAAAAAACAGCAGTGCTCTACTTACGAAATCTTGGGGTTCATGCAATTTAATAGCTTAAATCAGAGGGGAATTGAGTCTTCGCCTGAGTAGGCTGCGATACCTAATATCAAGCTACCAACTCAATGGTTATGTTAAATGGAGAAATGCGGACAACGAAAGAGCAATAGGTCATGCCATAGGTCCGAGGGCATGACACAGGAAAGTTCCTTGGCGCTACTCTCAATTACCTAGTGTAGGTCTTGTTCAGATGGCCAAGCTATGCAGATTCACGCGAATGGAGTGTTTTTGTTCGGGTGCGAGATGCTACGCGTGTCCGATCCAGCTCGCCACCGTGCTATCATGTGATCTTGTTTTTTGGCTGGCTTGCCTATCCACTGATGTGAAGCGTGCAGCTAGCTGGAGATCTTGAAACCTCAGCAGGAGTTCTTCACGCCTACCCTGTGTGTGTCCACCCCCCTCCCCCTTATTATTCCAATTTCAAAAGTTCCGTTTCAATACCACCTACCAGCGAAAGTGAGAACTCTTCGAGGGCGAATCGGTTGCGTGGCGCAGCGGTCAAGTTCTCGATTTCTGTGCCCAAGGTTGTAAGATCTAATCCCGGCGCAGTCGGTTGGCATTTAAGGGCGCTGAATTGCGAGATACGTTGTCCGCAGCAACTGGTGGTCTGAGGGTTTTGTCCACGGGTGCCACAAATCTCATTGCTCACCCCCACTACATCTTCAAGCACTTTCTTTAAATCTCTATACTAATCCGAAGATAGGCAGTAGCCAGAAGTGGACAGCTGTCATTGGTGAGTGACTTTCCTTACTATGCGAATCATTCATAAAAGAACATGGGATACACTCTAGTAATAGCCTAAGGCTATTATGTTCTTAAACTGTTAGGGGGATATCGGCTTCTACCAAGATGACTAGGAGTACAGAGTCTGCCTTGTGATTCAAGGCCAGGTGGTCAGAATTTTTTTAAGGGCGAGTAAATCCACAACGCTCATAAATAAGTGGTATCTTTTCTACAACACTTCGTGTCAACATTTCAGCCTGTAGGTATAATAATAACAATAATTTTTATACTATTATTTTATGCTTGCACGATCCAACATAGAAATAATACAGTAGCATATTTTTTGCATACTCGAGTGCAAAGTGAAAGTGTTTCTATAAAAATATCACCATCCAATTAGAGGTCATTCATATCTACCTTCTGTAATATAATTTGTAGTAATAAGAAAAAGACTGGGTAGACACTGTGTAAAGTAACTATGAATGGATAGAAAAACAAGAAATGTGTCATCAAATTAACGTGAACCAAGAAATGTTGAGAACCTTAGTGAAACCTTAACTTGGGAAGACATGTTACTCCACAAGGGGAAAACGTATTATTAAATGTAAAGTAATTTAATAGAAAGGAAATAAGGGCGTGACGCCAACGGTGAATTCCGGATTATTCACAGACACATTGACGTTATGCAGGTCCCAGCCTATTTTCGATAACTGTAGACTCCACATTGACGAACTCATAGTGGTGATAAAACCTGCAAAAGCTGCTGATATAAAGAAATATCTGGAATCTATCTCTCCTAGCCACAGTTCAAGAGCTTTGTCTGAGTGTTTTGGCTACGGATGACAGAAATAGCAATACTGATGACTGGGTTGGTTGGTTCCTCAGTTTAGGGACTGCGACAACGCGGTCATGTAGCCCCAGTGATGATTGGGACTGAATTAATAAGTTATGGGATATGCAACTGTAAAATTAAGTTTCATACGATAAATTAGAAAGAGAAATTTGTATTGTCTAGGTTCGAAATATGTGTTCTGTCATTATGCATCCTAAAAAGTGTCTATTTAATGAGATCAGTACCGTAACTAATTCGTTTCCCGACTGAGATTTTAAAGAACATTCGTATCTTGACATTTTTAGTATCCATTTTTGGCATAATCTATTAATTTTTAAAAAATGTGTACTTGTATAGACGTGCATTATCGTTTCAGTTTCATTAGAAACAAGGCCCACACGAATATTCCAGATTCCAGTTAGGATGTAATATAAGTTTCGATTTTTTCTCTCAATATTGTCATAGATTTGAATGGTTTTTGATCTCAGCGCTTCAATTTCAGATTAGCTTGCCACGGTGGGTGAGTGGTGAACGTGTCGGTCTACTAACCCCAGGTGGTAAGTGATTTTTGAAAGGTGGTAAAAATTCGACACGCATGTCATATGATGTTGGCATGTCAAAGAACCCATTTGAATTCAATAGGCCGTGTTCATAATGGCAAAATTAATCTCGGGAGTTTCCGCCAACACAAAGTTCCTCATTTCTCTACTAGAAAGCGCTATAGTGTTCAAGGAGCTTAGATATCTAACGTTCTTGACGTTCATAGTGCTTAAAGGAACAACGAAATTCGACATGCAAGCTACCCACTGGGGGTCAAATAACAAAGCTTGCACCCAGCACCCGAGGCCATACGATATTATAATATTATTATTATTAATTTCAGATTTACGCAAAGATATACAAGGCATCTGCCACATTGCTCTGGCAATATGACCGCATACCATCAACCGTGAAGCACTGACCTAAACCAACTAACCGGACTAACAGTACATTACACTCGCAGACCCTGGCTAACACGCACACAAGAAGGCCAATATCTTCCAAGTGCTTTGAAGGAGCGCAATATTGACCTAGGTAAACAGTAACTCACCGAGTAAATTCTAATGTACGGCGACATCAGTAGTCTGGGAGCAATGACCTTAGTGTGGAATGGAGACCATCGCATAGCAAAATTACCTACTGTGCTGTACTGCGGCTTACCAAGTCAACAATATTAGTTTTTATTGTCATCCACAAGATAGAAACTTTTATTTTTATCGGGAGAGCGCCAGTTGCTTCAATCAAGAACTATACTCTAGCATGTTATTCTCTACGTCAATATCACGCAAAAGTGAGAGAAATGCGATGGGAACTCTGTATATATTTCGAATTCCAACTAAACCTTATAATCCTTATGATATGAATTTCGGCTTAAGATGGCGTGGGGAATTAGTGGTGGCGATTGTTGTTTTAAGGACGGTACATCGAAGTCATCTTCCCCCGTGAAGATTTAAGACGTCGAAGATATTTTTGCTATGAAGTAGATTTGCTATTTTAATATTTAGACAACTAGTAATTCGACCGTCTTCTATCCAAAAGAGGTTACGAGACATATCGCGGGTTACAAAACATAGGGACATTTTCCTATTCTTTCCATGTTACTTATCGAGTTAATAGGCTACACTTTTCGCTTTAATCATTCTAAGCGAACGCATAACTAAACGAAACTCATTCCATTATGTTTACCACACAAAATAGTTCTGTGGATTCTTGTAAGTTCTCAATTGCAATATTCCACACCACAAATCATGGCACTCAATGAGCTCATGTTTGACGTCACTGAACGAAAATTGTCCACTTTAAATGCAAACAAGTGCTCTCAAAAATATAATTTCCGCACTCTAGGGAGGAAAAATCGATATATAAGATGTTCTCTATGCTCGATTAATACGTGAAGCTCAAACGCAGTGCCTTCTTGATACAGTAGGTGAAGGCTGATTTCTGGGAAGAGAAGAAGATTAAAGCCGCGACATACTCAAAAGCGAGTTAACCGACAAGGAAATTCAAAGATGAAATGTTATGTACATATGCATTACTTAATTCAATAGCACAAAACGGCAAACAAACACTGTAGATAAGTTACTGTATTCTGGAAGACACGAACAGAGCGTAGCAAGTTCAATGGTTGGGGTCGAGTGCTTCAGGTCCGCGAATAACGGTTTGTCGGTCGACTTATCTCTCTTCACACGAAACTGTTGCGCTACTGCTCCTAATTAATTCCATACCGCAATGATTACTGGCACGGAAACATTTGTTCATCAAGCTACACCCACTCTAACCGATACAATCGAATATACTGTACAAGTCTGCTGGCATGTCGAGAGCAAAATGTACGGCTTGCCTACCTTTAAGAGACGGTTCTTGTGAAAAGTTAAGAGCGAGTGTAACGAAATAAGATCTTTCACATCAATCGAGCTATAGAGGTCCGCAACTGATCCATGTCATAAAAAAGTGTTGTAATTTGCTGGTGTGGCAATGATGCATGTTAAATTAAGGTTCTCGAGTAGCCTAAATGAAACAATAAGCAATTTGAATTATTATAAACTTGAAAAATAGGTTCTGGTATTCATTTCCGTTCCCTCGCAATTCTCTACGGAATGGCGACAGTCTATGGCGAGAAGAGAGAGAGCAAAACATCCTTTCCCAATCCGTGCTCCAATCATCCAATGGCTCCCCCACCCCCTTAAATATTAACGAACATGATCACACTGAACTTCCGAACCTCAGTCATGAAGTGAGGATTATACGCAAGTGCATAATTATAATGATCCATGAATAGTTGTTGGTATAAATTACTGGCATTTTTATTTATTTATTTATTTATTTGTAGAAAATTATCACGGACATAAGCGGCTTCGGTGGTGTAGTTGGTAGCATGCTGAACTGCTGTGCCCAAGATAGCGGGTTCAAACCCGGCCAAAGTCGTCAGATTCTTTTAAGAGCGTTAAAATCCTTCAGTATGCCTTCCTTCGGAAGGGAAGTTAAGCTGGCGGTGCCATGTCATAGATTTATGGCAAGGAAAAGATCCTTCCACAGACTAAACTTGTGTGAAGCTAAATTTCCAGGTTAGATTTCGTTGGAACGCTCTATCAAAGTTCCAAAGTTTACCATCTGGTAGCGGAAGTTGGAACTACTTGAAATAGAACGGAACTTGTAGCTCACCCTATGGGTGTCCGCTAGAAGCAGCTACAGCCTCAGCGAGCCGAACATGTCCTCGGACATTCACGGCACTAAAAGGCATATGATAAATACATCTACATATACTGTATATGCCTGAGTAATTATGGTGTTAACACAACTAACCTATATGGAATTATAGAACACAAATTATAAACTTATTATGCGCCCAACTTACAACTAAACTACTCGCATAGGCTTGAAGGATCCATTCCTGATAAAGATATTGTAAGATGTAGGCTATGTCCAAGGATGATGTAAGTATAAGAGATTCGTCACTTTTGGTTATAGAATTTCCGAGAGAGAGCACCGCCTGAGGCTATGTACCGCTATACCAAGTCTGGCAACATAAAAAGTAGAAAGCCATATGAATGTAGCCTTTATTACACGTAATTGAACAGAATGTTCTGCGATGAGTTATTGATTATTGATGAAAATAACACAAACATAACTGCGCCTTTCGCTAGGCGTAAAAATGTACGTCCAGATAGGAAAATAGTACTCTGTGATATATAACAATGTTGGCAATAGATTTGTCACGAAGGACACAGTTATGCCGTTCTAGAGCTTAATTCACCTTTAGGCTAATTAAACATTGCTCTTCTACTCTACAGAATTGTTTGGATATTCGATGAATATAAAGAAAACTGTCCAAATGCACACACTATATTGCCATAACCTCACATTTTGCCTAGCATGCCGGCTGACACCCACCCCTCCCCGTAGCCCTAAACCAAAAATTTTATTCCAATGCAAAGGATATTGGGTAAGAAAACAAACAAGAGATGAAATGCACACATTTATTCTCTATATATTTTTATTCGAGAGTAGTCCATATTGCCCACTAGTTTTACACATGGTCAACACCAGGATGATGAAAATTGCCGTATTGTTCTTACTATCATTATAATTCTTACATCCCGGTGCTTGGCAATTTTTCCTCCCTTGCAGTGGCATGATTGACTCTAAATCCAATTCAAATAAATAATCAAAATACCGAACAAATCAAAACAACCAACAACACCACGAGGAAAATCAATCAAAACATATTCCCGCTCCCGCCAGTCGGTTTGGTGTGAGCGTTGGGTGAGTGCCAATTACGGAAGCATAGTACTGAAATTAATTCTTCATTGGATGGCAGAACATCTATAGCGGAGCTTTATCGAAACCCACGCGCTCCCTATGATTGTCACCCCCCTGGCTATGTCCATGCGGATGTTCTCTTACATGAGCAATGTTGAGGGCATTCTTCACCCCCTCTCCCGTATACTTCCCTCATTAAAGGGCTACCACAAGGACAAAGTGTATTACACAATATTCTTTGACTGGTAAGCTATCTACACCTTTCTCTCTCGAGCAGAACAGCGTGAAAGTGAACAGCATTAATTCACAACCTTTGTTAATTGTGTTGCAGCTGTGTAATATTACTTTATTTACTCTACAGCACATAGGTCCAAATTGTTACTGACCGCCGCTTGTCATAACGAGGGCACAATGAGGCACCGCGGTGTTAGGTCGCTCAGCCTTCAACGAACTAGGATAATTCCTGGGAGTAAAGGCGGCTGGGCATTGAGCTGATACCTCCATCTAGTGCCGATGACACAAAGGATGGAAGCCTCTACTATCCACTGCCTGTATGGAGTTGGCTTTGCTTTTTGTGGGTTCTACTTGCAAGTGTTACGTTTCTTAGGGACGTTCCTGCTGGGCTCTGATCTATTACCCATTGTCTTACAGTCGTACAGTAGATCAAATTAACTCACTAACCATTATCCCCAAGCTAAATAATAATAATAATAATAATAATAATAATAATAATAATAATATCAACCACAACGTTAAGGGCCTCTTTAGGCTATTACTGCGACTTCAAAGACGGCTCGATCCCGGAATTATAGGCTACCCTTGAGAGGGTATTAAACGCAAAAGGAAGGAAGGAAGGAAGGAAGGAAGGAAGGAAGGAAGGAAGGAAGGAAGGAAGGAAGGAAGGATGTAGTTTCAGGTGACCGTTAATCACACGATCATAAGACGCGGGACCTCCTTCTTACTTATAATCCAAACCACCGGACGTAACATTTCATTTCGAAAATCCACGTGCATTAACCAGGAATCGAACCAAATTCGCCTTGAAGGGAGGCAAGACGCTAGCCCGCTGCACCATTACGCCCTACATCCTACATGTCTGTATATTTATTAAAAAGCTCTCTTGGAAACATATCATGAAGAGTCAATCAATATGATCACAGAGACAGCAGTAGACAGGCTGTGACGAATATGACGTGACCGTTCACATCCAAGTTCAAGTCCGTTACCGGCAATAAACAGAATAAGGCCTTTTATAACAGTCTGAAATGCCGTTATTACTTAGACACACAGGCACCTTCCAAGTTTTTCTTCTTGCCTTGCAGTTTTAAGCAATTCTAAAGTGATGAAGTTGTGCTGCAAGTGATCTTCTGCGATTAGGATTGCATCGTTATTTTCACATCTTGAAGAAATTACTATTACACGGGAAACAGTTACAAAGATAGCAGTGCATTGCTCTGGGGAACATCCTACATCCTCCTCCTTGGAAAGAAAAAGGCCCAACTTCCGTGCGTTTCACTCGATCAAGTGCAAATACAGGAGGGGGTGCTCTCCAGTGATGGTCACCATCCCTTAGAGATTTACGAGGGTACCGGTACTAATGAAAATCAATACATGTTGTTGTTGTTGTTGTTGTTTGAGTCTTCAGTCTTTGACTGGTTTGATGCAGCTGCCTATGCCTCCCTGTCCTGAGCTAATCGTTTACTCTCTACATAGCTACCACACCCTACATCCAGATCTGCCTACATGCTTTGACGTCTTAATAATTTCTTATGGCTCTGTAAATTATGGATTCGTCTGCAAACTGCGCCCTAGTGAACGTCACATAGTCTGGAAGGTCGAGGGTAAAAGCCATGCACAACAAAGGCCCAATCACCGACCTCTGTGATACTCCCCCAAGCCCCCAAGGTGATCACTGTGTTCTGTGACTTGGCCCCACGAACACTACACACTTCGTTCGATGCAATCAGGAATGACGTCAACCTTACAACCAGTTTGCCTTTGATGTCATTAGCTCAGGTTTAACACGAGTCTTTGATGAGGCACCTGGTCAACAGCCTTGCTGAAGTCCAGAGCCACGCAGTCTACTGCCATTCATCAACCACATTTGATGATGATTTTTATTATTATTATTATTATTATTATTATTAAGGGATGGAACAGCAAGGTCATCTGCCCCCTCGTAACACAGTTTAAAAATACAAATTTAGATTACTTATAAGAGACGGGTGCTAAATATGAATAAACCAAATATTATTAAAACACCAATAAGCTCAAACTAATAACATTATATCGGTATAATAACAAGCAAAAATATACGGAACACAAACAGCACAATTTCAAATTCAAAAAAGGACAAGTTCGTTGAGTCAATTAAGGAACACATGAAAATTTAGATTGCATTAAATCACTCTCTCTATTAAAGCGGATGACGCGCTCAGCTGCCACCACGACATCCGCTGATATAAGATTGAGCGTATTCTGCAGACCAAGGTTTCTTTGTACAGGATCATTATCTTTGTGCGCCCCGATACACGGCAAGCTAAGCCGGCTTTGACTGGTGCAGATCGCAGGCGCGCGTACACGGTTCAGCCGGTGGTGGGCGGGCACTTTTTACATTTTTACCAAACATGTTCAATAATGTGTACTTACAGTGCTCATAGTCGATGCTGAAAATGTCCTCCCTCTTTTGCAACACACACATCTGACATCTTCTGATGAAAGAATGGACAACAATCTCATCTAATTTTTGTTCTGTAAGAACACAACGTTGTCTGTCAACTTTTTTTTATTATTCGAATCATGGATATACACACGTTCGCGCTATGTGAATTGGTGTCCATCATGACCAACAATCACAGTAATCACAATACTCACTAAACGTGCAACACGTCTAAGCTTTGCAGATACACGTCCATATAAATGACAAAACACGTGTGAACTAACGATATGAGTCAGCGGAGCGGGGTATTGCGAGGTCCACTCGATCCGCACCTGAGTGGATCGCTACAAACTATTGCGTCATTTGGCTGGCCAAGTGCGGACTTGGCAATAACCCACTCCACTGACTCACTGGGCGGGGACACCAAGAGCCCGCTGATGAGTCAGCTTGGTGTCCTAGGCGAAACCCCACACAAGACACGGCACAAACCTAGAAAAATTGCTGAGTTTTAATTCACTGGTCATAAAAGCCCATATACCATCCTTTTGGAAGCCTTCATAGGGAGATTATGGCTGTTTGAGTTTTTAGTTCTCGCAGTAAAGAGACGCATGTGCGCTTCATAAAAAGGGAGGTAGCGCGCAGTTCGCTACTCCTGTGGGGGTCCGGGCGGGGACACCAAGAGCCCGCTGATGAGCCAGCTTGGTGTCCTAGGCGAAACCCCACACAAGACACGGCACAAACCTAAAAAAAAGTTGCTGAGTTTTAATTCACTGGCCGTGAAAGCCAATATACCATCTTATTGAATAATAACTATACTTTTCGCTTTCTGATTTGAATACGAGAAATATTTTTCATAATTCAAATGTAAGGACGTCAAGAAATAGTGTTTATTTATATTGTCATTCTTACCATTCTTTTCATAAAATGCATTATGAAGTGTTAAGCTACGCAAGCAAACTGAAAAAGGTCCAACTGAAGGGCCGAAAGCATGTTTCAGTAAAGAAGAAAACATACTGAGTATTAACAGGTGTCAAACAATTCAATAAGTTAAGGGCATATGTGCTGTGTTCAATTTTTGCTACCTAGTAGGCATACAGAGACCACAATATTGCAAGTTATCAGACATTACTAAGTACAACGCGTCTTAAGAGCTATACATATGTATGGAGGTTCTAAATGATGAACAACATCAACAACGCAGCTCCTAAAATATTGTTTCTCAGATAGTATTTAATGGCTCTGGAATATAATAACCTTTTAAGTTGTTTTATTTGGGACATCATGGTTATTATCCCCGTTTAATTGAGAATGAGAGAAATGTATAATGGCCTATGTCAGGGATGGCAAACTTCTTAACCCTAAAGGGCCACTTCAATATTTTTAGTGAAGACGAGGGCCACACAACTAATTACACACATCAATAAGCCAAATGTAGGCAATACGTATATCGTATAGTATGCGTCGTAAATGAAATAATATTGTTACGGCTGTGAGTTTGTGTCATCACTCGCCGCATGAGTCACAACTGCCCCCAGGGCTGGGCTGTGCCCTGCCTCCTGTATTGCGCGCGCCTTATGCAACAGGGCTACTAGGACAAAGGGATAGTCCAGAACATTCGTGACTGGACCAGCGCTGGAAACCTCGAGAAGCCGTGGACTCTGGATGGATCTAGAAGCATTTATTGAGTCACCGGCCTGCTATATAAGAGTGACCCGTGAAGCAGTTGTTGTTGTTGTGTTTTACGAGCTAGTGCGAGCGATTATCTTGTGCGACAGAAGTGTGGTGACGAAGTGCTGTGCGAGTTACGAAATCCTGTGACATTGTTTCTCCCAGCTTGTGAACAGCGTACATCAAGTGCTCGTAAGTAACTGTATTTGTTGTACCTGAGGAAGAGGGGCAGGTAGCTTCTGCCAAGGCCACCGGACTCATTAGGACGGATTAACTTCTGTGGTCTGTTGCAAGTGAAAGGGGCCAAGAGCGCATAAGGAAGTGACTTGAGGAAACTGGAGAAGGCTCCTAATTGCTTGTATTTGCTGATTAGTGTAATTTTCTGGCCACAATAAAGTTAATTATTTCTTTAAGCAGTAATTGGGGTTGTTCTTTGTACCCCCACCGTAATCCAGTTAACAAAAGTGCCACTAGGGGGTGGCACGTAACAATATGAATCAATAAACGTTAAGCAAAAGATTTTCATATACATTTAATATCAAACACAATGTACGAAGGATCAAAACAAGTATTAATATTAAATATTTAGTTGTTATTTAATCATGTTGTTTACACTTATCAAAACACAGTATTTGAAAAAAAAACTCTCATTTATTTAAATTTAAAATCATCCATAAGTACTTCGCTTAATGGGAACACTGTGGGCGGGCACAATCGTTCAACAATTCATCAAAATCAATCTTAATTGAAGTGATTGCAACCTTTAGCAGATCTCGAAGATGGTTGTCTGTGAGTCTGTTGCGGTGAGTTGATTTTATAAATTTCATTGTTGAAAAGGTATGTGCTTCCAAACATTGAAACTATTTTCCTACCGAAGTCACGTAGTTTGGGATATTTCTCCTCAGGCAATAGATTCCAAAATGCAGTACCAGTCTCCGACCTTGTCTGAAAAAATGGGTCACTTTGCAAGTCACAAGAGTTCTAATTGAATGTTGTCATCTTGCTGTGGAATATCACAGGACATGGGGTTGTTAAATAAGAAAAGATGTGTCCGCATTTCATTAAAATCCAAAAACCGTTCATTGGACGACTCCAGAAGCTTATCTAAAATAGGTATGAAAAAACTGAAATCACTGGTTGGGATTTCTTCCACGATTTCTTTGCATGATGAAAAATGTACGAGATTGCCTTTTTAAAGCTGGATTGCAAAATCTTAAGCCGGCTTACAAATCCGTTTAAGTGCCCAACTAACTGAGGTATGGTTTGATTTGGAACCTGTAATTTCAAGTTTAGTTCATTCATGTGGTGACTTATGTCTGTTATAAAGGTCATACTGCACAAAAAATGTGAATCGAGAAGCTTTTCTTGCATTTCCAAGGGGATAGGTGTTTTGACATATTCATTGAGGAACTCAGTTACCTCTTTTCTCAAATTAAAGAATCGTTTTAAGCAGTTTCCCCTGCTTAACCAGCGCACTTCCGTGAATAGTGTCAAATCACCATACTATGGGTCAACGACCGATTCCCCCCTCTAATCATATTTACACGTTTCATAACAGTTTTCATAGTATCTTCCATTTCCAGAATTTTTCCGCACAGGGCTTCCTGGTGTATAATACAATGCAATGCTGCACAGTTGATTTCAGCCTTTCTCAGTAAGCAACTAGGCCTACCTGAGAGCCAACCATAGCTTTGGCGCCATCTGTTACAATAACCGACAGGTTATTCGTTACTCCACGGCTGTTCAGTACTTTCATAACTGCAACAAAAATGTCTTGACCTCTGGTAGTACCATGCAGAGACTCTAATGCCAACAACTCTTCATTGATTGTAAAATCCTTGCCACAGTTCTGATAAAAATTAACTGAGCAGTATCTGTTATATCAGTGGATTCATCAAATGCCAGAGAAAAGTAAGCAGCCTCTGAAATAATACTACTTAATTTATTTGATAGATGGTTACTCATTTCTTCAACCCTCCTAGTGACAGTCTGTTTCGAAAGTGAAACGTTTTTGAAGACATTAGAGAGTTTTTCATCACCAAAGACTCGAGCAATTTCTACTCAGCATTTCTTAACAAACTCACTATCAGAAAATGTTTTTTAGCCTTAGCTATCTCTGCACTCACAATATACGAAGCTAAGAGTGAGTTGCTTTGGCAAATATGTTGATTTATTAAAATAGCTTTTTTGAGCAGTAACTTTTTTTCTTCAAATCAGATACAATAGTACGCCGAACTTCTCCAGTGTAATCTTTGAACTTGGCAGCATGGCGCTGAGAATAATGACGATTGAGGTTATATTCTTTCTGCACAGACAGTACAAGCAAACACACTGAACACTGAGGTTTATTGTCCTTTTTATTTACAAAAAGGTACTCTGTTTCCCACTTGTCCTGAAACATTCTGTTTTCTTCTGACACTTTCCGTTTCTGACTCATTGTAAAATAAACTGAATCACTTCCAAACAAAATGCAGCGATAAGGCACTGACAGGTTAACGTTGACAGAACAGCGTGTGTAACTCGACCAGACGGGGATGTGCAAAGCAAGCTGCGTAGATGGCGCATCGAGTTGGCGCCTTTGCCTTTCCACTTACTGGTGGTAAGAGCCGTGTTCAACCTATATCATGTATACCAACCTATATTTTTAAGTTTTACATTTATTAATACATCAATAATCTAATGTTTCTAAGTTTTTAAAATTCGTCTGGGGCCGCATAAAACCGGGTTGCGGGCCGCTAGTTAGCCTTCCCTGGCCTATGTTATTGTGTTACCGGTTACAGTGTGTTGGGGGGGCTGCGTGGCGCAGTCGGTAGAGGCACTGAGCTTCTAACTGAAAGAGAGTGGGTTCGATCCCCACCCAGGTAGTGGATTTTAGAAACAAAACTACCACTTTCGGTTCACTCAGCCTACACCGGAAATGAGTACCAGGGTAATTCCTGGAAGCAAAGGCGGCCGGGCGTGGAGCTGACAACTCCATCCCATCTAGTGCCGATGTCACAAAAAGTGGAAGCCTCTACCTTCCACTACTCCCAGGGCCTCCATGGCCTGTACGGAGTTGGCTTTGCTTTTGTTACAGTGTGTTGATAAATGTAATATACACACATCAAAAAAAGTTTTGCATCACCTCGGTTCCAAGAGTTCCGGAACCGTTAAATACAAAGGGAATAGAGATCAACACAAACAACATTTCAGCTCGTTTTATTGCTCATGAGACCCACACATTGCATGTTGTACCATCATACAGCTAGACTTTCAGCATTTGTGGTCCAGATTGCAGTACACACCACTACCTCTAATACCCAGTAGCACGTCCTCTTGCATTGATGCATGCCTGTATTCGCCGTGGCATACTATCCACAAGTTCATCAAGACACTGTTGGTCCAAATTGTCCCACTCCTCAACGACAATTCGGCGTAAATCTCTCAGAGTGGTTGGTGGGTCAAGACGTCCATAAACAGCCCTTTTCAACATATCCCAGGCATGTTCGATAGGGTTCATGTCTGGCGAACATGCTGGCCACTGTAGTCGAGCGATGTCGTTATCTTGAAGGAACGCATTCACAAGATGTGCACGATGAAGTCACGAATATTGTCGTCCATGAAGACAAATGCCTCTCCAATATTCTGCCGATATGGTTGCACTATGGGTCGGAGGATGTCATTCAGGTATCGTAAAGCCGTTTCGGAGCCTTCCATGACCACCAGTGGCGTACGTCGGCCCCACATAATGCCACCCCAAAACATCAGGGAACCACCACCTTGCTGCACTCGCTGGACAGTGTGTCTAAGACGTTCAGCCTGACCAGGGTGCCTCCAAACACGTCTCCGACGATTGTCTGGTTGAAGGCATATGCGACACTCATCGGTGAAGAGAACGTGATGCCAATTCCGTGGGGTCCATTCAGCATGTTGTTGGGCCCATCTGTACCGCGCTGCATGGTGTCGGGGTTGCAAAGCTGGACCTCGCCATGGACGTCGGGAGTGAAGTTGCGCATCATGCAGCCTATTGCGCACAGTTTGAGTTGAAACACGACGTCCTGTGGCTGAACGAAACGCATTATTCAACATGGTGGCATTGCTGTCAGGGTTCCTCCGAGCGGCAATCCGTAAGTAGCGGTCATCCACTACAGTAGTAGCCCTTGGGCGGCCTGAGCGAGGCCTGTCATCGACAGTTCCTGTATCTCTGTACCTCCTCCATGTCCGAACAACATCGCTTTGGTTCACTCTGAGACGCCTGGAAACTTCCCTTGTTGAGAGCCCTTCTTGACACAAAGTAACAATGCGGACGCGATCGAACTGCGGTATTGACCTTCTAGGCATGGTAGAACTACAGACAACATGAGCAGCGTACCTTCGTCCTGGTGGAATGACTGGAACTGATCGGCTGTCGTACCCCCTCCGTCTAATAGGCCCTGCTCATGCATGGTTGTTTACATCTTTGAGCAGTTTTAGTGACATCTATGAACAGTCAAAGGGACTGTATCTTGGATACAATATACACAGTCAACGTCTATATGCCGGAGATCTGGGAACCGAGGTGATGCAAAACTTTTTTTGATGTGTGTATTAGGGTCTGTGATTGGTATTGGGTGGCATTAAACACGCATACCTGCCAACTTTCAAAATGGGCTTTCAGTAAAACTCGCGCGTGCCAAAAATTCGAACAAATTTCGACATACCCCGGCTTGAAACAATAATCCTCCTGGGCTACAAAATACAGTAATTCATGCTTTGAACAGGATATTTCAATGAAATCGTATCTACTTACATCATACGCCAATTATTTGTAGACGAGCATGACCCTCAAGAAGCAGGTGTGGTGAATTTTGGTATGGAGCATAGATATAATAACAGTACTTCCTTGAAGTAATATACCTAGGCAATACACACATCACTCACTGGAAATTATTTGCACTTTTAAATTGATAGCTGTGGCTTTTTTCGCTTCCTGCAAAAAGTCTGGAGGAAAGGTGCTGGCTTAACAGTGACCTGAACTCCTGGTCTTCAAAATAGAAATAAGACTCCAGAGATTCACTCAGGACAAAATTTCGAAAAATTACGATTTCATCAGAATTAATATAAAACACTACAGTAACCGATGACATTATACGGGTCTGATTTAATAGCTAAAGATGTGGCTTGCTTTGCTTTCTTGAGAAAGTCAATAGAATATGTGTTTGTATTGCTTCAGAACTTCTGGTCTTCAAAATGAAAATGGCTTCTAGAGTTCAATTGGACATCGATAACCAGAACTGTGTCCTGTTCTTCTTAATCAGGCTAAAAACTCGTTCACATTCTGTCTTCGCAGTCAAGTACGGAGAAATACCGAGATGTTACACGATGGGCGCTAGTCTCAGCCGTTGGACAAGATCCCCGTAGTTTTCACGATAGAACACGGAGAAAAATCGCGAATCAAGATTTACATAATCGGTGTCACTTTTAGTCGTTGATTTTAACTGTCCTTGAGATCGGGCACGGAAAAATATTGCATTATTACGCAATCGGCGCCGCTTGCTGTCCATTTGGAAGAATGAAGATGACCTCGTCATCGAATGCAGTGAAATATCGCGATGTATCGCAATCGCTGCCGCACTCGACCGTTTTACGAGATTCACGTTGTCCTCGCGGTTGGACACTGAGAACGCGATAATATGCAATCGGCGCCGCACCCAGCCGTCCTCATGATCACAAGTTCACGATCGAGCACGGGTTTTATGATTCTACGCAACTGGTGTCGATCTCGGTCCGTTTGACGAGATTCCCGCAAGCAAGTCGTGTGGTCAGCCAAACGTCTTGAGGATGTGATTTTGGAGGATGAACGTTCGAAGTAGGTATCGAATTTTACGAATTATTCTGAGAGGATTGCACGAATAATACAAGAGCATTTTCTTTCGAATTCGAATCACGAATTATACAATTTTTCGAGATAACCGGTTAGATTATATATCCAATGGAACCAACGTTCGAAGGAAAAATTGACATATAACGGAATTTTGAATTAAACATACTGGATGTCGACAATTTACGAGACGGATAGATTTTTAAAATAAATGTAGCCTTTGAAGCCTTTTCGTGATTTTTTTCGAAACGGTATCATTTTGCAAGATTGCGACATTAAATTATTTCGCGTTATTTATGGACTTATATTTAAGATAGTCTCCAAATGTAGAGGTCAATAACAGAAATGAGAGGTTTCTGTTTTGTTTCGAAAGTTTTTGCGAATAAACGTGTCGCGAAAAGTAATTTCCTAATAACAAAGAAAATATTTCACATAAAACTAAAAACTCTTCTTGATGCCGAAAATATAGACGTTAAACCGATGTATACCACTCAAGGTATCCTCAGTATGCATTTCCATGAGGGCGGGCACGGAGAAATATAGCTTGCTCCATCGCAATCTGTGAGCCTACCGGCGCGAGTTTAAATGATTTAAACCGACCTCAGCGAATTTTCGTTCCCTCCAAATATCCAGACAAAGATTAGCTACTTTTCGTTACTTTTCTTTGCCGGGAGAAACCCTGATAATTAACATGTTATTCCGTAACTACAACACGACCTACGCTTTGTAATTCGTGGTGAAGAAGAAAATAACTTTTTTTTATACAGAACGGTAAAGGTTATCGAACTAATCAATGCATTAAAGAACAAGCAAACGGTTATCCCAGAGCTTTCATTCAACACAAACAAATCGATATTGATCGAATAGGATTCAGCCAAATCAGGACGCATCTCGTATTCCCAGTCGAAGACTGTATCGATAGGATGAATATAGTTCAGAGCGATGTATCGAATGTGCGGTGGTCACACAGCCAACACCACCTAGAGAGAAAGCCTTGCGATACAATTTATGACGTCATAGCCTTCCGTCCGTCAGCGAGCGCGCTACCCAGCGCTGCTGCTATGAACAACCTGTGAGGAAACGCGACTGAGTGTTTATGTATCAAATTACGTTCTACAGACGCGAATAAATAAATAACGTAACCATAAATGAAACATATGGTCAGAAGTTGATGCGATCGATACTTTACTCTAGCTAATAAATCGACGTTTTCGATCATAATCGATAAGTATGCATTTCGAACCTTGCGAGTGTGAACTTGACCGAAAACACTGATGTCTCAATAAATGCGATATATAGAAGAATTCAATAAAAAACTTGACAAATATTCACCCCATTTTAACGTGAGATGTCGACTACACAACGAGAAGAAAAGACACAACAACAAATAACCAATTAATCGGTAACAGTTAAAACAGAAATTAATATCTACGGTATAGTCAATCATATCTGTCCAAAAGTCTAGGTTTGATTCCCATCTCTGCCGAGAAATATAATTCTAGTTAGTTATTGTTGATTATTGTTGTTTTAAGGGGCGCAATTACGAGGTCATCTGCCCCTAAAAATACAATTCTGATTTGATTGTGAAACGAAATTCACTCAGCCTCCTGAGTAAAAACTGAACTGAGAAGAAGTGGGTTCGATTTCTCCTTTCTCCTCCAGGTAAATGCTGGGATTGTTCCTAGCAGAAGACCATGGTCACCTCCTTTCCAAGGGCAGATGACCTCGTAGTTCCTCCCCTTAAAACTACAATACCGTACCTAACCTTCCCAATTCTAGCATCACAATACACACATACAAATTCTACCCATATCCAAGTACACATGGCTGATGACAGTGATGTCATAACCCACTTGCAAAACAACAACAACAACAACAACTAGCCACAGAAAGTTTTCATGCATGATATGAAAACAGGTAGTAATGGCATGCCTATGACAGAAAAGGTTACCTACTGAAATGGAACAGAGCAGCAGTCATGAGACATGAGAACATTTACAAAAGAGGAAACTTTTTGTTGTTGATGATTCATATAGGGGCATGATGATGTGGTAATAATTTAGAAACAAACACTTGATATAGAGTAATCCTACAGTAACAGTTTTCATATGGCAATATTTACAATATCAGGCATGGCATAAGCTTACCCGACAATACATAAAACATGCTAATTACCAGTGATCTTAGCACTTTGTTCTCAACAGAATACAGTGAGTCATCTGCAAAAACATGTTGTTCTCATATTTTCTATGTTACACAAACTGTGCTGTTTTGTAAAAAAAAACTAAGAGATGACCATATCTATACTTCAATAGTTAAATAAATATAGCCTTTTCAAAAGATCCTTTCCACTTTTCAATACAAAATTTTTGTATTCCCTATTATATTGGTAGCATTGAATGAAAGTAGAACGAGCGATAACAATCTCTATAGTACATGAATTAGCCAAAATACCTCATCAAACGATGAGAAATAAATCAGGGAATGACGTTTAAATAGATGTTTCCTCCTCCACTGTCTGTGACTCACCCAGCCATCCCAAATAGGATCACGATTTATGTAGGCAGAATTCCAGCTGTGGCCACCATTGTCCACATCAATCATCATCAAACCTGTATTGCCAACCTCACCCTTACGGTACTATGCTGCACCAAGACCCTTCGATTTGTCCAATCCAATGGTTTTTGACGCGTCCAGATCAATGGTTTTGTGTCAACCGTGCCCCGCTGGCTGCGCTCGGCCAAAGCCACTCCTACACCGACCATTCTAACCTTCGTTTTGTGGTATCCAACGGTTTTTGACAATGGTTACATCCTAACGTGTCCAGATCAATGGTTTTGTGTCAACCGTGCCCCGCTACCTGCGCGCAGCCAAAGTCGCACCTCCACACGACCATTCTAACCTTCGTTTTGTCCAATCCAATGTTTTTTGGCAATCGTTACAGCCTAACGCGCTCAGATCAATCAGTTTTGACAATGGTTACAGCTTAATGCATCCCGATGATTTCTTTGATCAACAGTGATTTTGTATCTCACATGTTGGGAACAATGTGTGCGCCCCGGTGTGTGCAGCTAGAGTGAGCCGTGATGACAGTTGAACGAGATGCAAGCACTGTAGAAACATGGCAGCCGTTTTTAAAATAGCAATAAATAAAAACCACATATTTACGAACTTTAGCACATATATGAGGTTCAGTAGTGACAATTCAAATTGAAATCAACGGTAGCGATGAATGAAGATATAATGCGCGATAAAATTCTCTACAATACATGAATTAGCCAAAATACCTTTTGAAACGATGAGAAATAAATCAAGGAGCGATGTTTTAATAGATATTTCCTCCTCCGCTGTCTGTGACCCACCCAGCCATCCCAAATAGGATCACGACTTATGAAGGCAGAATTCAAGCTGTGGCCACCATTGTCCACATCAATCATCATCAAACCGGTATTGCCAACCTCGCCCTTACGGTACTATGCTGCACCAAGACCCTTCGATTTGTCCAATCCAATGGTTTTTGACGCGTCCAGATCAATGGTTTTGTGTCAACCGTGCCCCGCTGGCTGCGCTCGGCCAAATCCGCTCCTACACCGACCATTCTAAACTTCGTTTTGTGGTATCCAACGGTTTTTGACAATGGTTACATCCTAACGTGTCCAGATCAATGGTTTTGTGTCAACCGTGCCCCGCTACCTGCGCGCAGCCAAAGTCGCACCTGCACACGACCATTCTAACCTTCGTTTTGTCCAATCCAATGTTTTTTGGCAATCGTTACAGCCTAACGCGCCCAGATCAATCAGTTTTGACAATGGTTACAGCTTAATACATCCCGATGATTTCTTTGATCAACAGTGATTTTGTATCTCACATGTTGGGAACAATGTGTGCGCTCCGGTGTGTGCAGCTAGAGTGAGCCGTGATGGCAGTTGAACGAGATGCAAGCACTGTAGAAACATGGCAGCCGTTTTTAAAATAGCAATAAATAAAAACACATATTTACGAACTTTAGCACATATATGAGGTTCAGTAGTGACAATTCAAATTGAAATCAACGGTAGCGATGAATGAAGATAGAACGTGCGATAAAATTCTCTACAATACACGAATTAGCCAAAATACCTTTTGAAACGATGAGAAATAAATCAAGGAGCGATGTTTTAATAGATATTTCTTCCTCCGCTGTCTGTGACCCACCCAGCCATCCCAAATAGGATCACGACTTATATAGCCAAAATTACAGCTGTCAGCGCTATTGTTCAAATCAATCGTCATCAAAACAGTACGATGACAGTTCAGCCGCTAGTGCGCATCTTTAGTGCGCACCACTTAGTTCATTACATCGTGCGCCGAATTGAATCGTTTATTCACCATGGATTGTGGAAATTGTCTCATAACGATCTGTAATTTCCATCGGCGATTCTATGATCAACTGTAGTAAATATTTGTTTGTTTTTTTCCGCACAACTGTGGTTTTGAAAATGTTTACAGCCTAACGCACCCAGCGTTTTGTGTCAACCGTGTCCCACTAGCTGCGCGCGGCCAAGGCCGACCATTCTAACCTTCGTTTTGTCTAATCCAATGGTTTTTGACAATAGTTACAGCCTAAGGCATCCAGATCAATGGTTTTTGACAATGGTTACAGCATATCACGTCCCGATGAATGTTTTTTTTAATCAACAGTGTGTGCTGCTAGAGTATGCCTTGTTGACAGTTCAACGAGATGCAAGCTCTGTCAGAACATAGCAACCGTCTATAAAAAGTTGCAGTGTCAGTTAAATACTCGGGGCAGTTGGCGAACTGAGACGGGACTGCTCCTAGGAATTTAATCCGAACATTAACTTACGATACGATCATTTTATCACCTTGCATTACATTAATTACTCTATTTATTCTAAATTTATTCAATCTCCAACCTGATTCACATACACCTCTTCCCCCACCCCAATAAGAAATGTAGCCTAATGAATAAGATTACTGCAATAGAAAAAAAATAGATTAATCAGGGCCTGCTACAGGTTATCGGTCTCTAACCTCATGCAGTTAGCTTGCAATTTCAACCCCAACAGAAATGTGAATACTATCCATATTAACACCCACTTATACCTCCCACTTGAAATTGATAGCCCCATAAAACAAATAAACCTAACCTACATTAGCCTGTAGCACATAATTTAGGTTAGAAAATTCTGACTTCTACATCTAAATGAATTTTCGTGAACAGAAGAGCTAGCCTGTGCTAAAATTTAGGGGTAGGACTATTTGTTTACTAACCTTTAATCAGTCTCGGTTTATACAACGGAGCAGTAACTAGCTTTCCATTCTTTTCATCATACATACTAGTGGTCCATTGAATTTCATGTGGCTTGAAATGGATGCCACAGACCTACAAGAAAAGAGTCTTGGTTACAAAGTTCCTTCCATTACACTAAACTTGTGAGAATTGGAGCATAAGTATTGATTTAACACGTACCATGGAATATTTCGTAGGAATAAAATCCTTGCGGTGAATGGCTCGTATCCATTTCGACTTTTCATCATCATTAGGAAAAGAGAAAACGTTTACTTTCGGTCCATTGGCGTAATTGTCTTTACAATTTGGAACGCTGCACTTATTAGGCATTACTTTACACTGCACTGATAACCATTAAGTATAACTGGGTAGGAAATCTGAGCAAATTAGTAACTGGGACTGTAAACACGACACACAACACGCGGAAAACACACCATAACCTGCAAGCTAGAATGTTATGTCTCAATGTCCACGGCCGGGCTTCCGTGACGTCACTCGCTTGTCAACTTCATATCGCAAGGCTTTCTCTCTAGGTGGTGTTGACACAGCAATGTATCGGCGGCATGCGGAAGCTTGTTCGGCCGCGAATTTTAAAAAGAATATCTTGGTACGTAAATTCGTAAAATATGATAAAAAAACACACTGCCTTTCCGTAAATTTTACGGAAAAACCGTAAAATTTGGCAGGTATGATTATACACGGTACCGTGAATGGAGGAGAACCCAGGACTGAACAACAGTACATTGAGGCACTGTTAGCACCATGATTCGTACCTCGATCTTCGAATGCCAACAACCCAGTCCAAACTTAGGGCCAGTTGTACGAACTCGGGTTATACCTCGGCCAAAGTTATCTCCGTAGTTAGCGCAGAATTGAGTTGTACGACATTGGTATAAGAGATAATCCGGGTATAAACGACGGCATAGCTAACCGGGCTTGGAATGGCGAGCTAACTGCTTATACCGAGTATATATATGGCGGACGGGAGAGACCGCTACAACATCCGAAGTTGAATCATCGCAAACTCGTAACTTCAGTGAGCTATTCATAAATGTACATGATAACGTATAATTTTAATAGTAGCACAATAATTACATACACATTTTTACAGACAAAATACCAAAGCAAGCCAACGGCATTACAAATGTACGCATCATATGCATTGTCTTCAGCACTAAACGCCATGTCGCAGTGGTCCAATGGTTAGCGCGCCAGACTCACCACGAAAGAATCTAAATTTTGTGGATCAAACCCCACCAGTTCCAATTTTTTTGCTTATTAGTTTTTGTTTCTATGTTATGCTTGGTGTTTCTGCATTATATTTTATATGTAGCCCACCAGTAATCTCTTGGGGTGATCCTAGGTTCAACAGGGTAAGTAATAATAACTCCGCGTCAGTCGAGAGCATCATGCTGGAGATGCCAGGAATTAATGTTGAAAGTGATGCAGAGGCTCATCACTTATTAGAAGAAAAAAACGAAGTTAAATCATCGCAAACTCTTAATTCGAGTAAACTATTCATATATGTACATGAAAATGTATAATCTTAATAGCAGCACAGTAATTACATACATATTATTACTCATAATTATTCAAGAGTCATGCTGATGCGGAAGATCCATTAATAGAAATACTATTTCTGCAAAGGAGAAAAGCAAAGAAGATCAGACAGAGGCCGGCTCATTTTCTGAACTGTGATGATACACAGTTTTGAGGTTATTAGATCAAATTATCGATGGACTGGAACATATGACTGACAGGTTAAATGTATGATAATAACATGTAGTAGCCTATCCTGCACCTACCGGTACTTAATTCTTGGATATGCTATATTAGTTTGCATTATATTTATGTATAGCCTACGATTTATACCATTATTTGTAACCAATGCATGGATTTATTACGGTATGTTTGTCCACGGCAGTGGTTTGTTATTCTCACGGCCTCTCATGGAGTATCGCATTGGTCAATTCGATATTCATCTGTTTCCAAAGAAGTTCAAATTTCGTGTCAATATGTCCACAAAGTTAGCTCCGTTTGTTACCAACTTAGCTTGTCTCTCAAACATGGAATAGCGAGCCCCGGAATAAAATCTTGTCGTACAACCCACCCTTGGAGATATACCAAGGAAGACGCTAGCCCAGGTAGAGCTATTCCGATGGATAACCCGAGTTCGTACAACTGGGCCTTAGGGCCAGTTGTACGAACTCGGGTTATACCTCGGCTAAGGTTATCTCCGTAGTTAGCGCAGAATTGAGTTGTACGACATTGGTATAAGAGATAATCCGGGTATAAACGACGGCATAGCTAACCGGGCATGGAATGGCGAGCTATCTGCTTATACCGAGTATATATATGGCGGACGGGAGAGACCGCTACAACATCCGAAGTTAAATCATCGCAAACTCTTAATTTCAGTGAGCTATTCATAAATGTACATGAGAACGTATAATTTTAATAGCAGCACAATAATTGCATACACATTTTTACCGACAAAATACCCAAGCAATCCAGCGGCATTACAAATGTGAGCATCATATGCATTGTCTTCGGCGCCGAACGCCATGTCGCAGTGGTCCAATGGTTAGCGCGCCGGCCTCACGACAAAAGACCGTAAATTTTATGGATCGAACCCCACCAGTTCCAACTTTTTTTGCTTATTTGTTTTTGTTTCTATGTTATGCTTGGTGTTTCTGCATTATCTTTTATATGTAGCCTACCAGTAATCACTTGGGTGTGATCCTAGGTTCAACATGGTAATTAATAATATCTCCGCGCCAGTCGAGAGCATCATGCTGGAGATGCCGGGAATTAATATAGAAAGTGATGCAGAGGCTCACTTATTAGAAAAAAAAACGAAGTTAAATCATCGCAAACTCTTAATTCGAGTGAACTATTCATATATGTACATTAAAATGTATAATCTTAATAGCAGCACAGTTATTACATACATACTATTACAGGAAATAACGAAAGCAGGTCACGGACATTACGTACGTAAGCTTCATATGCCCAGTCTTCAGGAATTTACGTTAGATAGCGGTGGTCCAGTGGCTAGCATGCTATTCTCGCGAGTATAAATTTACATTTTTTGCGGATCGAATCTCACCAGATTCAACATTTTTTGCTGATATTTTTTTTTGTTTTCGTGTTATGCATGGTGTTTCTGTATTATCTTATATATGTACCGGTAATCATTTGGGGTGATCCTAGGTTCAACAGGGTATTAATAATAACTTTACGTCAGCCAAGAGCCTAGGATACCGTTCTCATAATTATTCAAGAGAGCATTCATTCTGATGCGGAGGATCCATTAATAGAAATACTATTTCTGCAAAGGAGAAAAGCAAAGAAGATCAAACAGAGGCCAGCTCATTTTCTTAACTGTGATGAAAATTAATTCTTTATACGGTTCAGACAGAAAAAATACACAGTTTTGAGGTTATTAGATCAAATTATCGCTACACTGGAACATATCACTGACAGGTAAAATGTATGATAATAACATGTAGTAGCCTATCCTGCACCTACCGGTACTTAATTCTTGGATATGCTATATTAGTTTGCATTATATTTATGTATAGCCTACGATTTATAATATTATTTGTAACCAATGCATGGATTTATTACGGTATGTTTGTCCACGGCCGTGGTTTGTTATTCTCACGGCCTCTCATGGAGTATCGCAGTGGTCAATTCGATATTCATCTGTTTCCAAAGAAGATCAAATTTCGTGTCAATATGTGCACAAAGTTAGCTCCGTTTGTTACCAACTTAGCTTGTCTCTCAGACAAACATGGAATAGCGAGCCCCGGAATAAAATCTTGTCGTACAACCCACCCTTGGAGATATACCAAGGAAGACGCTAGCCCAGGTATAGCTATTCCGATGGCCTTATTAGGCCCAGTTGTACGAACTCGGGTTATCCATCGGAATAGCTATACCTGGGCTAGCGTCTTCCTTGGTATATCTCCAAGGGTGGGTTGTACGACAAAATTTTATTCCAGGGCTCGCTATTCCATGTTTGTCTGAGAGACAAGCTAAGTTGGTAACAAACGGAGCTAAATTTCTGGACATATTGACACGATAGTTGAACTTCTTTGGAAACAGATGAATATCGAATTGACCAATGCGATACACCATGAGACGCCGTGAGAATAACAAACCACGGCCGTGGACAAACATACCGTAATAAATCCATGCATTGGTTACAAATAATAGTATAAATCCTAGGCTATACATAAATATAATGCAAACTAATATAGCATATCCAAGAATTAAGTACCGGTAGGTGCAGGATAGGCTACTACATGTTATTATCATACATTTTACCTGTCAGTCATACGTTCCAGTCCATCGATAATTTGGTCTAATAACCTCAAAACTGTGTATATTTCCTGTCTGAACCGTGTAAAGAATTAATTTTCATCACTGTTCACAAAATGAGCCGGCCTCTGTCTGATCTTCTTTGCTGAAATAGTATTTCTATTAATGGATCCTCCGCATCAGCATGACTCTTGAATAGTTATGAGTAATAATATGTATGTAATTACTGTGCTGTTATTAAGATTATACATTTTCATGTACATATATGAATAGTTCACTTGAATTAAGAGTTTGCGATGATTTAACTTAGTTTTTTCTAATAAGTGATGAGCCTCTGCATCACTTTCTACATTAATTCCTCATCAGGGCCAGTTGTACGAACTCGGGTTATCCATCGGAATAGCTATACCTGGGCTAGCGTCTTCCTTGGTATATCACCAAGGGTGGGTTGTACAACAAGATGTTATTGCGGGGCTAGCTATTCCGTGTTTGTCTGAGAGTCCAGCTAAGTTGGTAACAAACGGAGCTAATTTTGTGGGCAAATTCATACCAAATATGAACTTCCTTGGAAACATATGAATATCGAATTGACCAATGCGATACTCCATGAGAGGCCGTGAGAATAACAAACCACGGCCGTGGACAAACATACCGTAATAAATCCAGGCATTGGTGACAAATAATGGAATAAATCGTAGGCTATACATAAATATAATGCAAACTAATATAGCATATCCAAGAATTAAGTACCGGTAGTTGCAGGATAGGCTACTACATGTTATTATCATACATTTTACCTGTCAGTCATATGTTCCAGTCCATCGATAATTTGCTCTAATAACCTCAAAACTGTGTATATTTCCTGTCTGAACCGTATATAGAATTAATTTTCATCACAGTTCAGAAAATGAGCCGGCCTCTGTCAGATCTTCTTTGCTTTCTCCTTTGCAGAAATAGTATTTCTATTAATGGATCCTCCGCATCAGCATGACTCTTGAATAATTATGAGTAATAATATGTATGTAATTACTGTGCTGCTATTAAGATTATACACTTTCATGTACATATATGAATAGTTCACTCGAATTAAGAGTTTGCGATGATTTAACTTCGTTTTTTTTTCCTAATAAGTGATGAGCCTCTGCATCACTTTCTACATTAATTCCTGGCATCTCCAGCATGATGCTCTCGACTGACGCGGAGTTATTATTAATTACCCTGTTGAACCAAGGATCACCCCAAGTGATTACTGGTAGGCTACATATCAAAGATAATGCAAAAACAACAAGCATAACATAGAAACAAAAACTAATAAGCAAAAAAAGTTGGAACTGGTGGGGTTCGATCCACAAAATTTATGTTCTTCCGTCGTGAGTCTGGCGCGTTAACCATTGGACCACTGCAACTTGGCATTCAGTGCTGAAGACAAGGCATATGATGCGTACATTAGTAATGTCGTTGGCTTGTTTTGGTATTTTGTCTGTAAAAATGTGTATGTAATTATTGTGCTGCTATTAAAATTTAACGTTCTCATGTTCATTTATGAATAGCTCACTGAAATTACGAGTTTGCGATGATTTAACTTCGGATGTTGTAGCGGTCTCTCCCGTCCGCCATATATATACTCGGTATAAGCAGATAGCTCGCCATTCCAAGCCCGGTCAGCTATGCCGTCGTTTATACCCGGATTATCTCTTATACCAATGTCGTACAACTCAATTCTGCGCTAACTACGGAGATAACTTTAGCCGAGGTATAACCCGAGTTCGTACAACTGGCCCTCAGGCCCAGTTGTACGAACTCGGGTTATCCATCGGAATAGCTATACCTGGGCTAGCGTCTTCCTTGGTATATCTCCGAGGGTGGGTTGTACGACAAGGTTTTTATTCCGGGGCTCGCTATTCCATGTTTGTCTGAGAGACAAGCTAAGTTGGTAACAAACGGAGCTAAATTTCTGGACATATTGACACGATACTTGAACTTCTTTGGAAACAGATGAATATCGAATTGACCAATGCGATACTCCATGAGACGCCGTGAGAATAACAAACCACGGCCGTGGACAAACATACCGTAATAAATCCATGCATTGGTTACAAATAATAGTATAAATCCTAGGCTATACATAAATATAATGCAAACTAATATAGCATATCCAAGAATTAAGTACAGGTAGGTGCAGGATAGGCTACTACATGTTATTATCATACATTTTACCTGTCAGTCATACGTTCCAGTCCATCGATAATTTGGTCTAATAACCTCAAAACTGTGTATATTTCCTGTCTGAACCGTGTAAAGAATTAATTTTCATCACTGTTCAGAAAATGAGCCGGCCTCTGTCTGATCTTCTTTGCTGAAATAGTATTTCTATTAATGGATCCTCCGCATCAGCATGACTCTTGAATAGTTATGAGTAATAATATGTATGTAATTACTGTGCTGTTATTAAGATTATACATTTTCATGTACATATATGAATAGTTCACTTGAATTAAGAGTTTGCGATGATTTAACTTAGTTTTTTCTAATAAGTGATGAGCCTCTGCATCACTTTCTACATTAATTCCTGGCATCTCCAGCATGATGCTCTCGACTGACGCGGAGTTATTATTAATTACCCTGTTGAACCTAGGATCACCCCAAGTGATTACTGGTAGGCTACATATAAAAGATAATGCAGAAACACCAAGCATAACATAGAAACAAAAACTAATAAGCAAAAAAAGTTGGAACTGATGGGGTTCGATCCACAAACTTTACGTTCTTTCGTCGTGAGCCTGGCGCGCTAACCATTGGACCACTGCGACATGGCATTTAGTGCTGAAGACAATGCATATGATGCGTACATTTGTAATGTTGTTGGCTTGCTTTGGTATTTTGTCTGTAAAAATGTGTATGTAATTACTGGTGCTGCTAATAAAATTATACGTTCTCATGTACATTTATGAATAGCTCACTGAAATTACGAGTTTGCGATGATTTAACTTCGGATGTTGTAGCGGTCTCTCCCGTCCGCCATATATATACTCGGTATAAGCAGATAGCTCGCCATTCCAAGCCCGGTCAGCTATGCCGTCGTTTATACCCGGATTATCTCTTATACCAATGTCGTACAACTCAATTCTGCGCTAACTACGGAGATAACTTTAGTCGAGGTATAACCCGAGTTCGTACAACTGGCCCTCAGGCCCAGTTGTACGAACTCGGGTTATCCATCGGAATAGCTATACCTGGGCTAGCGTCTTCCTTGGTATATCTCCGAGGGTGGGTTGTACGACAAGATTTTATTCCGGGGCTCGCTATTCCATGTTTGTCTGAGAGACAAGCTAAGTTGGTAACAAACGGAGCTAACTTTGTGGACATATTGACACGATATTTGAACTTCCTTGGAAACAGATGAATATCGAATTGACCAATGCGATACTCCATGAGACGCCGTGAGAATAACAAACCACGGCCGTGGACAAACATACCGTAATAAATCCATGCATTGGTTACAAATAATAGTATAAATCCTAGGCTATACATAAATATAATGCAAACTAATATAGCATATCCAAGAATTAAGTACCGGTAGGTGCAGGATAGGCTACTACATGTTATTATCATACATTTTACCTGTCAGTCATATGTTCCAGTCCATCGATAATTTGGTCTAATAACCTCAAAACTGTGTATATTTCCTGTCTGAACCGTGTAAAGAATTAATTTTCATCACTGTTCAGAAAATGAGCCGGCCTCTGTCTGATCTTCTTTGCTGAAATAGTATTTCTATTAATGGATCCTCCGCATCAGCATGACTCTTGAATAATTATGAGTAATAATATGTATGTAATTACTGTGCTGTTATTAAGATTATACATTTTCATGTACATATACACACATCAAAAAAAGTTTTGCATCACCTCGGTTCCCAGATCTCCGGCATATAGACGTTGACTGTGTATATTGTATCAAAGATACAGTCCCTTTGACTGTTCTTAGATGTCACTAAAACTGCTCAAAAATGTAAACAACCATGCATGAGCAGGGCCTATTAGACGGAGGGGGTACGACAGCCGATCAGTTCCAGTCATTCCACCAGGACGAAGGTACGCTGCTCATGTTGTCTGTAGTTCTACCATGCCTAGAAGGTCAATACCGCAGTTCGATCGCGTCCGCATTGTTACTTTGTGTCAAGAAGGGCTCTCAACAAGGGAAGTTTCCGGGCGTCTCAGAGTGAACCAAAGCGATGTTGTTCGGACATGGAGGAGGTACAGAGATACAGGAACTGTCGATGACAGGCCTCGCTCAGGCCGCCCAAGGGCTACTACTGTAGTGGATGACCGCTACTTACGGATTGCCGCTCGGAGGAACCCTGACAGCAATGCCACCATGTTGAATAATGCGTTTCGTTCAGCCACAGGACGTCGTGTTTCAACTCAAACTGTGCGCAATAGGCTGCATGATGCGCAACTTCACTCCCGACGTCCATGGCGAGGTCCAGCTTTGCAACCCCGACACCATGCAGCGCGGTACAGATGGGCCCGACAACATGCTGAATGGACCCCACAGAATTGGCATCACGTTCTCTTCACCGATGAGTGTCGCATATGCCTTCAACCAGACAATCGTCGGAGACGTGTTTGGAGGCACCCTGGTCAGGCTGAACGTCTTAGACACACTGTCCAGCGAGTGCAGCAAGGTGGTGGTTCCCTGATGTTTTGGGGTGGCATTATGTGGGGCCGACGTACGCCACTGGTGGTCATGGAAGGCTCCGAAACGGCTTTACGATACCTGAATGCCATCCTCCGACCCATAGTGCACCCATATCGGCAGAATATTGGAGAGGCATTTGTCTTCATGGACGACAATTCTCGACCTCATCGTGCACATCTTGTGAATGCGTTCCTTCAAGATAACGACATCGCTCGACTACAGTGGCCAGCATGTTCGCCAGACATGAACCCTATCGAACATGCCTGGGATATGTTGAAAAGGGCTGTTTATGGACGTCTTGACCCACCAACCACTCTGAGAGATTTACGCCGAATTGTCGTTGAGGAGTGGGACAATTTGGACCAACAGTGTCTTGATGAACTTGTGGATAGTATGCCACGACGAATACAGGCATGCATCAATGCAAGAGGACGTGCTACTGGGTATTGTGTACTGCAATCTGGACCACAAATGCTGAAAGTCTAGCTGTATGATGGTACAACATGCAATGTGTGGGTCTCATGAGCAATAAAACGAGCTGAAATGTTGTTTGTGTTGATCTCTATTCCCTTTGTACACACATCAAAAAAAGTTTTGCATCACCTCGGTTCCAAGAGTTCCGGAACCGTTAAATACAAAGGGAATAGAGATCAACACAAACAACATTTCAGCTCGTTTTATTGCTCATGAGACCCACACATTGCATGTTGTACCATCATACAGCTAGACTTTCAGCATTTGTGGTCCAGATTGCAGTACACACCACTACCTCTAATACCCAGTAGCACGTCCTCTTGCATTGATGCATGCCTGTATTCGCCGTGGCATACTATCCACAAGTTCATCAAGACACTGTTGGTCCAAATTGTCCCACTCCTCAACGACAATTCGGCGTAAATCTCTCAGAGTGGTTGGTGGGTCAAGACGTCCATAAACAGCCCTTTTCAACATATCCCAGGCATGTTCGATAGGGTTCATGTCTGGCGAACATGCTGGCCACTGTAGTCGAGCGATGTCGTTATCTTGAAGGAACGCATTCACAAGATGTGCACGATGAGGTCGAGAATTGTCGTCCATGAAGACAAATGCCTCTCCAATATTCTGCCGATATGGGTGCACTATGGGTCGGAGGATGTCATTCAGGTATCGTAAAGCCGTTTCGGAGCCTTCCATGACCACCAGTGGCGTACGTCAGCCCCACATAATGCCACCCCAGAACATCAGGGAACCACCACCTTGCTGCACTCGCTGGACAGTGTGTCTAAGACGTTCAGCCTGACCAGGGTGCCTCCAAACACGTCTCCGACGATTGTGTGGTTGAAGGCATATGCGACACTCATCGGTGAAGAGAACGTGATGCCAATTCCGTGGGGTCCATTCAGCATGTTGTTGGGCCCATCTGTACCGCGCTGCATGGTGTCGGGGTTGCAAAGCTGGACCTCGCCATGGACGTCGGGAGTGAAGTTGCGCATCATGCAGCCTATTGCGCACAGTTTGAGTTGAAACACGACGTCCTGTGGCTGAACGAAACGCATTATTCAACATGGTGGCATTGCTGTCAGGGTTCCTCCGAGCGGCAATCCGTAAGTAGCGGTCATCCACTACAGTAGTAGCCCTTGGGCGGCCTGAGCGAGACCTGTCATCGACAGTTCCTGTATCTCTGTACCTCCTCCATGTCCGAACAACATCGCTTTGGTTCACTCTGAGACGCCTGGAAACGTCCCTTGTTGAGAGCCCTTCTTGACACAAAGTAACAATGCGGACGCGATCGAACTGCGGTATTGACCTTCTAGGCATGGTAGAACTACAGACAACATGAGCAGCGTACCTTCGTCCTGGTGGAATGACTGGAACTGATCGGCTGTCGTACCCCCTCCGTCTAATAGGCCCTGCTCATGCATGGTTGTTTACATCTTTGAGCAGTTTTAGTGACATCTATGAACAGTCAAAGGGACTGTATCTTGGATACAATATACACAGTCAACGTCTATATGCCGGAGATCTGGGAACCGAGGTGATGCAAAACTTTTTTTGATGTGTGTATTTAAAGGTTCCGGAACTCTTGGAACCGAGGTGATGCAAAACTTTTTTTGATGTGTGTATGAATAGTTCACGTGTATTAAGAGTTTGCGATGATTTAACTTAGTTTTTTCTAATAAGTGATGAGCCTCTGCATCACTTTCTACATTAATTCCTGGCATCTCCAGCACGATGCTCTCGACTGACGCGGAGTTATTATTAATTACCCTGTTGAACCTAGGATCACCCCAAGTGATTACTGGTAGGCTACATATAAAAGATAATGCAGAAACACCAAGCATAACATAGAAACAAAAACTAATAAGCAAAAAAAGTTGGAACTGGTGGGGTTCGATCCACAAAATTTATGTTCTTCCGTCGTGAGTCTGGCGCGCTAACCATTGGACCACTGCAACATGGCATTCAGTGCTGAAGACAATGCATATGATGCGTACATTTGTAATGTCGTTGGCTTGCTTTGGTATTTTGTCTCTAAAAATGTGTATGTAATTACTGGTGCTGCTAATAAAATTATACGTTCTCATGTACATTTATGAATAGCTCACTGAAATTACGAGTTTGCGATGATTTAACTTCGGATGTTGTAGCGGTCTCTCCCGTCCGCCATATATATACTCGGTATAAGCAGATAGCTCGCCATTCCAAGCCCGGTTAGCTATGCCGTCGTTTATACCCGGATTATCTCTTATACCAATGTCGTACAACTCAATTCTGCGCTAACTACGGAGTTAACTTTAGCCGAGGTATAACCCGAGTTCGTACAACTGGCCCTGAGGGCCAGTTGTACGAACTCGGGTTATCCATCGGAATAGCTATACCTGGGCTAGCGTCTTCCTTGGTATATCTCCAAGGGTGGGTTGTACGACAAGATTTTATTCCGGGGCTCGCTATTCCATGTTTGTCTGAGAGACAAGCTAAGTTGGTAACAAACGGAGCTAACTTTGTGGACATATTGACACGAAATTTGAACTTCTTTGGAAACAGACGAATATCGAATTGACCAATGCGATACTCCATGAGAGGCCGTGAGAATAACCACGGGGGTGAAGCTATGATACGAGTAACTGACAACACAGGGTACTTCAGCGCCACCCCACTACGAGCGCTGTTAGGCAAAAGTTCGCCTCGTGATTGGTTGATTTTGACTTACTTGACTTATGTCCTCCAAGGAGCAAAGGGCTTCCTTAAGAGCTTTCCAGCCTAGTTATATTTGGTGTTCTGTGTTGTTGATAAAATGGCGTCTCCACATGCTGGAAACACGTTACGGTAACTGTTCATTATCCTGATTTTGAGAGATATTTAAGTCACTTCTACGCTAAAACTACTCGCAATAGCAAATATTGTTCCTGGGTAACATGATACTGTCGTATTTCTGCAGCTTATAATCGTGATCCATACTTTACATTCCTAAACCGTATTTGTCAAATATGGATGTTGCTCACGCCAAAGAATAAGTGTTATACGACATCGGCGTGAAAGTTCTGAATAAAACCACCTAGTCCAAAGTCTCAAGTTGGTGTGATTTTTCAAAATGGAAATGTGTCCTCAAATAAAATACGGATTGGAGTGACCCAGTTAAATAAAATAAAACATAAAATGAAGACATATTTGAGAGCTAATATTTCCACACTGGTAGTTGGCTGCCACACCACTAGGCGTGCTGCAGTAGTTTCTTGTTTCCATGCTTTACCATGGGCCATTCACTTCTATTATATAGGTGTTCTGTGAGAATAACAAACCACGGCCGTGGACAAATATACCGTAATAAATCCATGCAGTGGTTACAAATAATAGTATAAATCGTAGGCTATACATAAATATAATGCAAACTAATATAGCATATCCAAGAATTAAGTACCGGTAGGTGCAGGATAGGCTACTACATGTTATTATCATATATTTTACCTGTCAGTCATATGTTCCAGTCCATCGATAATTTGATATAATAACCTCAAAACTGTTATATTTTCTGTCTGAACCGTGTAAAGAATTAATTTTCATCACAGTTCAGAAAATGAGCCGGCCTCTGTCTGATCTTCTTTGCTTTTCTCCTTTGCAGAAATAGTATTTCTATTAATGGATCCTCCGCATCAGCATGATCTTGAATAATTATGAGTAATAATATGTATGTAATTACTGTGCTGCTATGAAGATTATACATTTTCATGTACATATATGAATAGTTCACTCGAATTAAGAGTTTGCGATGATTTAACTTCGTTTTTCTTCTAATAAGTGATGAGCCTCTGCATCACTTTCTACATTAATTCCTGGCATCTCCAGCATGATGCTCTCGACTGACGCGGAGTTATTATTAATTACCCTGTTGAACCTAGGATCACCCCAAGTGATTACTGGTAGGTTACATATAAAAGATAATGCAGAAACACCAAGCATAACATAGAAACAAAAACTAATGAGCAAAAAAAGTTGGAACTGGTGGGGTTCGATCCACAAAATTTACGTTCTTTCGTCGTGAGTGTGGCGCGCTAACCAATGGACCACTGCGAGATGCCGTTCAGTGCTGAAGACAATGCATATGATGCGTACATTTGTAATGTCTTTGGCTTGCTTTGGTATTTTGTCTGTAAAAATGTGTATGTAATTAGTGTGCTGCTATTAAAATTATACGTTCTATGTACATTTATGAATAGCTCACTGAAATTACGAGTTTGCGATGATTTAACTTCGGATGTTGTAGCGGTCTCTCCCGTCCGCCGTATATATACTCGGTATAAGCAGATAGCTCGCCATTCCAAGCCCGGTTAGCTATGCCGTCGTTTATACCCGGATTATCTCTTATACCAATGTCGTACAACTCAATTCTGCGCTAACTACGGAGATAACTTTAGCCGAGGTATAACCCGAGTTCGTACAACTGGCCCTCAGTCCGCTAGGCTATACCGGTGGGTCATCGTAACTTGTCTTGCTCCCGTAAAACACGTTTATGAAGCGGAAGCGGTGGTGGTAGTAACTACTCAGCAATTTACACCGCAACTTCCAGGAAAGTGAGCATTACACGAAGTAGGCCAGTTGTACGAACTTGGGTTATACCTCGGCTAAAGTTATCTCCGTAGTTAGCGCAGAATTGAGTTGTACGACATTGGTATAAGAGATAATCCGGGTATAAACGACGGCATAGCTAACCGGGCTTGGAATGGCGAGCTATCTGCTTATACCGAGTATATATATGGCGGACGGGAGAGACCGCTACACCATCCGAAGTTAAATCATCGCAAACTCGTAATTTCAGTGAACTATTCATAAACGTACATGAGAACGTATAATTTTAATAGCAGCACAATAATTACATACACATTTTTACAGACAAAATACCAAAGCAAGGCAGCGACATTACAAATGTACGCATCATATGCATTGTCTTCAGCACTGAACGCCATGTCGCGGTGGTACAATGGTTAGCGCGCCAGATCTACGACGCTAGAATGTAAATTTTGTGGATCGAACCCCACCAGTTCCAACTTTTTTTGCTTATTAGTTTTTGTTTCTATGTTATGCTCGGTGATTCTGCATTATCTTTTATATGTAGCATACCAGTAATCACTTGGGGTGATCCTAGGTTCAACAGGGTAATTAATAATAACTCCGCGTCAGCCGAGAGCATCATGCTGGAGATGCCAGGAATTAATGTAGAAAGTGATGCAGAGGCTCATCACTTATTATAAAAAGAACGAAGTTAAAAATCATCGCAAACTCTTAATTCGAGTGAACTTTTCATATATGTACATGAAAATTTATAATCTTAATAGCAGCACAGTAATTACATACATATTATTACTCATAATTATTCAAGAGTCATGCTGATGCGGAGGATCCAATAATAGAAATACTATTTCTGCAAAGGAGAAAAGCAAAGAAGATCAGACATAGGCCGGCTCATTTTCTGAACTGTGATGAAAATTAATTCTTTATACGGTTCAGACAGGAAATATACACAGTTTTGAGGTTATTAGATCAAATTATCGATGGACTGGAACATATGACTGACAGGTAAAATGTATGATAATAACATGCAGTAGCCTATCCTGCACCTACCGGTACTTAATTCTTGGATATGCTATATTAGTTTGCATTATATTTATGTATAGCTTACGATTTATACCATTATTTGTAACCAATGCATGGATTTATTATGGTATGTTTGTCCACAGCCGTGGTTTGTTATTCTCACGGCCTCTCATGGAGTATCGCATTGGTCAATTCGATTTCATCTGTTTCCAAAGAAGTTCAAATTTCGTGTCAATATGTCCACAAAGTTAGCTCCGTTTGTTACCAACTTAGCTCGTCTCTCAGACAAACATGGAATAACGAGCCCCGGAATAAAATCTTGTCGTACAACCCACCCTTGGAGTTATACCAAGGAAGACGCTAGCCCAGGTATAGCTATTCCGATGGATAACCCGAATTCGTACAACTGGGCCTTAGTGAGAGAGTGCGAAGTGCGGCAGCAGTGGGCGAGGGTTATTGTACAAGATGCACGGGGCTATTCAGGCTTTCTCTACTGCAGTTGACCACAGGAATAAAGAAATATGCGTACGAGTACCTATAAGCCATGGGACAGGCTTTGTAACAAGTAGTTCCGTGAAGAACTATACAGCCTATTTTCATATATCCTCTTTATGTTAACTGCCACTATCAACATACAAAATTTCAGTTTGATTGCTGTAATAGATTCGTAGATATTGAGAACAGACTAAATATTTCGGATGGTCGCCATGTTGGATTTTATATATGTAGGTCCTAGAGTTATGTACTGTTACATGAAGAGTATTGTGTACGTGTAGCATTCAAACTTCATGATTAGGACACAAGAAGTAACAAGGAGATTTTAATATTTCGCACAGCTGCCGTCTTGTGGTTATGGAAACAATTATTGAAATAAATTAGATGCCAGTTGATTAACATTCGTATAAAGATTTACTGTACCAAGTTTCACTGCACTCGGATGGTTAAATTGCATGTGAATATTTATACTTCGCGTCGCCGCCATGTTGGATTTGTGTTATGCTCCGTATTTATTTTGCACTACACCAGTTAAGTTACTATCCTAAAAGAGGTCACTAATGACGGTCCTGCGTTACTTTGAATCATTGTACCGTGTAACAAATTACAAAAGTTAATCTTGGTATTGGTGATTTGCGAGTGGTTACACATACAGATTGTTTTTATTTTTTTGGTGGTTGTCAGAGCAGTTTGTAGATATTCCACTATTCAGACAAGTCACCATATCAGATCTTTCAACACAGTATTAGTAGACAATGTTTTAGTATGTTGCAGTTCTAGCTAATTTACCACCATCTCAGCAGAGTACTCGTACGTCATTTCTGTATATTAGTTAGGGGCTTATTGGTTAAGGTATCACAATAATAGTAGCTACACCTCCATAGATTGGTTGGCGAGGAGGACTCTTTATTTGGATTCGTCACTTCTCATCTTCCAACATTGTAGATATTTAAATTAATAGTTATTTCTTCGGGTGCTTAATGCTTTACAATATTTATCAGTAATAGTTGCCACACTTTCTAAGTTTTGCCGTGCTTTTTTGTGGGAGGGTGGTGATCGTATGTGGGTGGCATTGTGGGTTTGGTAGTGTTTTGCAGAGCTATTCTTTCATGCAAATTTGGATCTGATGATGCTCGCTTGACGAGCGAAACATGTCGTCCTCATTAGCTCTTCTGTAATCCATTACAAATATATTTTTTAAACACATGTAATTATTTTCAGGTTGTTTTTTTCGCATATCCCAGTAATTGGGAATATATTGTGTTGACCGACTGAAAATTGCAATATCAATTGCCGTGTAATCAATACCTAGATTCCATTCCAGCCCGATGCGGACTACATTTGTAGTAATACTGAATTGAAAGAAATTCAGCGTAAAGCCACAAGTGGAGTCGTGAAATCTTGCGACAAGATTCAGTTGTTGGTGTTATTGATTCTTTGCAACGCCGTGGTCATGTAGCCCCGTGAATTTTGGTGTATGTGGAAACCTGTGTCACTGTGATGTCTGTACAAGTGTGTGTATTTGTGATTTAGGTAGGAGGCGGCCGAGGCCTTTATATAGGTACCATCCAGGCATTCCCCTGGAGTAGAAGTGGGAAACCACGGAAAACCACTTCTAGAATGGTTGAGGTAGAAATCGAAAACATTCTTCTCAGTTTTACTTCACGAGGTTTAGCGCTCAGACCCGAATTACATTTGTTGGTAGAGCCGGGAATCCAACGCGGACCTCCGTGGTGGAAGCCAAAAATGCTAGTCACTACACCAGGAGGTGGACAATTCTCAGCTCCAACACCGAATTTTATCCAGTTCATCATAATCATCCACCAAAATAATAAATTACCTCCTATGAGTGGGCGCCGTAATTCACAGTGGCCAGCCATGTGGCTCAAACCGCTCAGGTGCTCGCTTTCAGTGATCAGGGTTGTGGGATCGAATCCCAGCATAGTCTGTCGGTGGTGTTCAGGCACCTGCCTCGAGATTAGCTGACATTGTACATTAAGAGCCCTCGGGGGGGGGGGATCATTCTGACATCCCGTGCATGGGTATACTTTGCTGCTGTACTAGTCTAGTTCTATATAGGAATAATTTCCTTTCGCATGGTTGAAATTAAAATCCACAGCCAGTCGACTGACCGGATCAGGGAATGGAATGAATGAAGAAGCCCCCATCTAGCGGCGAGGAAATGAACTGTGCCGGCTGCCGAAGCCTGTGGCACTCCCCTGGGACAATGATTAAATGAATGACAGATGAAATGGAACGATAGTGGAGAGTGTTGCTGGAATGAAATTGTGACATGGAAAACCGGAGTACCCGAAAAAAAACCTGTCTGCCTCCGCTTTGTCCAGCACAAATCTCACATGGAGTGACCGGGATTTGAGCCACGGACCCAGCGGTGAGAGGCCGACGTGCTGCGGCCTAAGCCACGGAGGCTGCCCTTCGGCATGGTTAATGGAAAATAATTCTAAAAGAAAACATGAGTTCCTTGTTTAGCTGCACATTATAATGTTTCGTGGCAAAGTGCCGATAAGCAACATAAGGAAAAATTGAGCAGAACTTAATCGCCATGCAGCAGGTTTTCTGTTTGCAACGGCGAATTAGTAGACACATGCATATCAACTGGGCCTGAACCATGGCAGAAACTTAACTGAGTGACTGAAACCTCTACACACACTTTATTCAACCTGTGGAACCGAATGACATATTCCAATTAAAGGAAACATATAAAATCTTCAATTCTACTTCAATAGAAACGCCCAGACGTATCTCCTCTTGTTCTTAAGACATAACTCCATAAAAAAATCTCTAACATCATCTCTACGGTTGGCCACTGAGGCATAATATTGCAACATTCACTAGTCTATCTACCTAGCATCTCCTGTAACGGAGTGTTACGACAGCACAGCGAAGAGGAGAACCACACGCAACGCACCCACAACACATAACTACTGGGTGAAAAGTTCAACTGAACAACTCGATGAGGAACAAGTGGTTTCTTCAGCAATACAATGTAGGCTACAATATTTTAGTTCAGTTCTTTAAAAGATCTCGCATTAGGTAATTTTGTTGAATAAAGTTTCAATGAACAAACAAAACACATTAGTAAGTTTCACACTACATAATTTATTACACTTTCAGCTACACAGAAATTACTTTAAAAAAAAGTCATAACTGGCGAGTAAAACTTTACTTCCTTATCTAAAACTTGAAATGATCGCGTGGTCGTAGCGGGTCTGCGGTAGTGTAAGCGGAATATGCACCTGCCCTAATGCAGGATATTCGGGTTTGAATCCTATCTGCGATCTCATTTTCAAGTCTTACTCAACTGGAAACAGAAGTGAATGTCTTATGTAGTGTTTCAAGAGGCTATTGTTTTCAAGAACTATTTCATACGTGTCTTTTCTTATGTTAATATTTGACGTTCGCCGAATTGTTGTCTTTGGCTGATGAAGACTATTTTTAAGAGTCAAAACAAGCCCTAAGTTATTACAGTAGTGTTGACTAGACTAAAATCCTTAATATTTGTATTTGTTGTTAATAAATTTAGGCTACTCAACAGTTTAACTTTCAACTCTTAACTTTGCGTTAAAATAACATTATTATTATTAATAGTAATACGGGTCTAGTTTACGTTTCTGTCCGTGTTACAGTGCAACATTTCGACACATGGACACTAGTAGCAGAAGTCGATAAATAACACAGATAAGAACAGACCAAACAACTTTTAATAATATTAAATCCGTGATGCTTCCTTACAAGAACAAACAAACTCGCAATGTTCCATCACTGCAAAATTCAGCAAACAAATACTAAAACACCAGGCCAAAATATGAAAATTTAACGCTTGTTTATGGTTACTCAAGAATTAATATGCAAAAACCTATGAAAAAGAAATACCAGCGCTATTACCTTGAGCATTATGACTATACAATCCTTCCATACAAGCAAAAGAACTTGGTTTTTGGTAAATATATTATTTTAAGTGAATAATACATACAGAACACTCATACATTCAAAAGATTCATAAGTAGCGTACACAGATAATACAGGACGCCAGGAAATGTTCTCCGCAGTGCCTACAAGCATCTACGAGAGCTAGCATCAGTAGATACGTTGGCAGCACGACTGTATTAAAACAAACAAACAAACAAACAAACAAACAAACAAACAGTCAACTTTGTACTCACCACAGCCATTCATAACATATGCTGGAAGTGCTGATGACACACACGCTCGCTTATTGCAATATACACTGACGATTTCGACAGCCTACAGCCCACACGTGTGGGATTCACCCTGTCGAGGACACCGTGCTGCCAACTAAACTGCTAATGCTAGCTCTGGCAGAAGCCAGCAGTCACTGCGGAGAACATTTCCTAACGCTCTGTACTTTATGCTAACTTTTGCAAAACTATACAGGGCGAATCTGAAATACTTTTAACGAATATCAGGACGTACATATCGTAAGGAATAGGAGATTGACTGTGTATTGTGGGAAGAACTGCCATTCGAAGAAATACAAGTCGCACGACTGTGAACGTGTGACCGATAGTAGGAGCAGGGTAGACCGGGGGAGAGGGGATGCGTACACTGACTGTGGCAAAATAGCCGTGTGCGGGTAGATACTTGATTTTATGACCAACAGTTTCGGTGCCGGATTTGCATCATTCTACCTCCATGGTATCGTCACAAGACCCAAGTAGATGGTGAAGTTACACGTGATTCCACTTCGTTGTTATCACAACACACACAGTTGCTTCACAGGCAGAATATTTAGGCAAAAGAGCAACACATACAGACATGAGCGTAAATATTCGCACACCCACTAGGAAACAATCAAAGCATATAGCCTATTTGTGGAACTCTCGGCACAAAAACTTAAATACTGTCCTTTTGATATACATAAAGATAACTAATCAATTGAACGTACGGCCATTGTAATGGTACTATTTTAATGTTCTTCGTTAAATAAATAAATAAATAAATAAATAAATAAATAAATAAAAACTTCCTTAATTCGTGCTTTAAGTCGGACAAAAGTATTCGTAGTTTTCCTACTCTTAACTCCAGTTCACTCCAAAGAAGTTTAATAGGATTGAAATTGGGGGATTTTAGAGTATGGGGCGTGTTGTTAAGTACCCACAGTCAGACAACCTAGACTGTATGTTGGGGATTGTTGTACTGGAGGTAGTAATCTTTTCCCAAACCCAGTTTCTTTACAATGTTCTTCAAATTTTCTTTCGGAATGCGTAAATAAGCAAATCTGTCCACATCCACAGTACCCTAATTGAAAAGTAGTTCCCCAACATCAGACGCGGCTATACACTCCCAGACCATAACACCACCTCCACTATACTTCAGGATGAACCTTCTCCAAATCAAAACACGGCCACCGTTATTAAGTACTGTAGGTTGAATTCACTTTCGTCCGAGAAACTTCTGTCCGGGAAGAAGTGGACGTTACAACGTAAACATTTCTCATTTTCACACACAAAAATGTCTTTGCACGAGTGGTATTAGGGGAAATAATCATACATGCTGCACACAGGGAATAGAGTACGCACTCGAAATATTCACAGAGTTATAAGTCGCTTACAGTAACATATTTTTCTGTACATGCCTGTATGTCTTACCACGAGCTACGGGTTGTTTACAGTGGTTCGTAAAGTCGGACTCATTCCTCCCAGACAGCATTCAGAGAACCAGTACAATCACGTGCTTCCACATATGAGCCTCCTAATACTTTCACGATTTACAAGGCCTCGTACTGTAGAAGTGTAGACTGTAGAGCAACAGCAGCAGCGCTGGCACTGGCTTGTTGGGGGACTCATACACATTAGCGAGATCATTAAGTATTTAAGAACTTCTTGCTTTATGAATCATAAAATATTTGATAGCTACACCATAATAAAGAGACAAAGGAAGACGTTCAATCATTAATTTGGGGAGACAAAAAAAGACTGTAAAAGGATCCTCATCGCACATAAACAAGGTATTTAAACGACTACCGGTACTTATCGAGTAAATAAATTGCGCGCACAAAACGTTGGAAAACAAAGTACAGAGTCAACTTCTGTATTATATATCTTAGAAATTACTATCAAATATCGGTGAGGATATTAAAATAAATCTTTACTACGACTCTACCGAAGTATAACTTTACTGTGAGCTGGTGCGTATAGCCTTTCATGAACATTTGTAGCTGCTTCTGCCATTATTGTTCTAGAAATCTAGATGCCGCAGAACAAATGACAACTCCAACGCAGGGCTGTGGAGAGCAACCACGGGCCTTGAGGTTAGAACGTCTGAGTCCCAGTTTGTAAGTTCCTGCCTTGGAGCATCGCGAGAACCTTTTCTGACTATTAACATAAACATTAATAAGGAAGGATTTAAGAAAATAAAGAGCTCTACAGAATTACGTATATAAAAATTACATTTTACTAGGGGACCCGTGCGAGAAATCTCACATTTCAACATCATTGCCGTTGTGCATTAGCATCGCACGAGGATCGACGTGACACAGTTCTGGCAGAAGCTAACGTCTTGTTTATTTGCTTAAACACTCGTTTATAAACAAGCGGTCTATATTTATGAAATCAGTGTGCAATTCGTCACTGCTCCTTTCTTTTGAATGCTCATTTGTCACGATCGGTTACTTTGACTTGTAAAATGTGCAAATCGCACACTTCGTAAGAATTCATTAAACTCACTTTTTAAAGAAATTACCGATATTTATGAAATCAAGAGTACAATTCGTCAATTCTACGACTAATTCTCTTTCTTCTTTGATTTGGTTTGATCGGTTAATTGTGAGCGCCACAAAAGTGATCTATAGCACTGGAATAATATAAATGATGATTCTTTATTGAGCCTTTTTGTATCCTTTCTCATTTCAGGTATTCATACTTTCTTTTACCATCTGTGACTGATGCATTCTTTTTAAAGTTGTCTTTACTCACTGGAAAAATAATCGATCGATTTTTAGAAATATTTGAAATACTATAGATGGATAATCGAAACATTGGTTTATACTTTATGGATTTATAATGACTTATTGGTCATATTTCACACGATGTGTATTAAATTATGTTTTCTATCTGCTTACATTTTCTCTTCCTTAATCTAAAAGTATGTCACTAAAAACAGTAAGGCCTTTGGACCCGACGGTATATGCAATGAACATGTGAAAGACTCATCAGACTTTCAGCAATTTCGGACCTAATGAACCTTTGTCTTCAAATTGGGAACATCCCCTCAGAATGGAGAATTTCGACTATCAAAGTGATGTTTAAGGGGAAAGGTGACCAGTCAGATCCGAATTCCTACAGAGGGATTGCTATAGAAAAGACCGTGATGAAAATAATGGCAAAGCTCCTTACCAAGAGGATCACAGAAGAAGTAGACCATAAACTCCCAGATGAACAGTTTGGATTTCGTAAAGGACGGAGTGCCTTTCATGCCATTACCAACTTACTCAATGACATTGAAGAAACACTACGACATCATGGTGGAAAATTTCACGTTGTTTTTGTCGATTATGCAAAAGCTTTTGACATGTTAAGCGGGCCTTTAATAATCGCAAAACTGGAATCCATAGTGGGTGAGGGCAATAAACTAACGAACCTGATAAATAACATTCTGACGACAAACTTCATACAAATAGATGACCGTGTCTCAACCTCAAATTTGATCATGCAAACCAATGGAGTACTTCAAGGAGACCCACTCAGCCCCCTCCTGTTCAACATATCGACATATGATGTGGTGATGGCAAATAGGCAAGGAACAGCAAATCTTACAATATTATTATACGCAGATGATATGGTCATTGGCTCGAGATCCATTATTGAAGTTCAAAAAGCCTTAGACAATCAAGATAGGTGGGCAAAGGACAACAAGATGAAAATAAACACAGAGAAAACAGTGAAAATGACTTTTCGGAAAGGAGGCAGGGAGGCTTCAGGAGACAGGATATACCTAGGAACGACTACCCTTAAGTCAGTCAATACATTTAAATATCTAGGATTGACAATGCAAACAACAGCAAGAGCCTACAGAGTCCCAGTAGCGTAGCCAGGATCGGCCAATGGGAGGGGTTATAGGTACTCAAGCCCACCATGCTCAAGCCAAATTCTTCAAGTATTTCGTCCCGCGGCGTAGCCGCGCTCGTCAAACGTGCACTATGGCCGCGAGGGCAGCTGTGGTAAGTACGGATATCGTAGGTTCGAATCCCGGTGCTGACAACGGTTATCTGAGTATGTTTTTTCCCCGGGATTTTCCACACTCCCTACAGAAAATTACCGGGATAGTACCTTGCTCAAGTCCCGGAGCGTCTACTCCATCCCTGTCCCAGATACATTTACACACATAACTACAATCATCACAGCAATTCAGGTTGCCAGACAGCTTCAACACATTCCCAACTACACGGGGCTGATGACCAAGGTGTCTCAAGCCCCTCAAATGATTAACAACAACTCTACAATTATTTCCATTTCTCTATGAGATATTATTACACAAGAAAAGTTTCATGTATTTTGATCCCGAATTTTTCGATTAATACAATATGCTCAAAAGACAAAAACAAATCAGTTCTTTAAAAAATTAAGTTAATTTATGACTAAAATGTCTCACCTCAATGGTAAATGTAGAACATTCCTGTTCCCCTGACAGGAACAAAATAAACTCAAATATATCTGTGCTACTAACATGAAGACTGCGTATCTCTCAACAAGAGAGATTATTTACAGAGGTCTCAGCAAAAGTGGGCCTGTCCTCTCACGATGTATCATGTTGATTTATGAGTAATTCAATACCGGTTCTCTTTTTCATGTTTATTAAGTTTTTTCCAACAAGATCCTGTGCTTTAATTGCAATTAGCCCTGAATGCCTAAACTACCATTTTCGAAGATTTTTGTCACCTACCAAGGTCCTTTTTACCTTACAAATGCTACATACAACCGGCAAAAGGTTTAATTGCTTACACTACCCAGGCGACAAATTACACTCATAACTGGGAGATAACCGTAATTCGGGGAATTGCTGGACATAATTATATTTACGTAATATGAATCAACTCGGCTGACGGTTATCTCATGCTCAAGATGTTAATAATGATCCCTAAATTAGTGTTAATGTACCCATAGAATTTTCAAATCTTTATTAAAGCGCGTTATTTTTAATAAAAACTAGATTAATGTACATATAACTTCTCTCCCGCCAAGAAAAGAAAAAAAAGCTAATATTGTCCCGCTGTGTGGGATTCAAAATTATTTGGCGATAGCCTCAGTTTGAAATAAACTATACGTTATTTCGCGGGGGAAAAGTTAGATTGGCAACCATGGGAGGACGGAGTTGTATTACCACAGTCTAAAATACACAGTCGCGAAGCTTGCTGGGCTACGAAATTGCATCCTCTGTAGGTGAAGCGACACTAGCGCTCGCGGCGGCCAGCAAGCTGGCAACTGCCTTGAGCACGTTATTCGCGGAACAGATTATTTCACTTTTGCAAGAGCTTTTTGAATTTTAACTCACCTGAGTGATTACTTCCATTGTAAACAAAAGTCACGTTAAATCACCAACTACTACAGAAAAAAGCCACAATGTTGATATACTGTACACTTTTAATTCATAGAAACATAAAAAGAATGCTTTGTTTTTATTAGTTCAGGCCTCTATAAGTAACCCTAGGTACAGTTGTATGATGTATTTAATGAGTCTTACGAAGAATGCATAGTCCATACTAGTTATAAATTCATGTATTTGTTTTAATGATAGTCGGTGGCATCTCTACATAAAACCAAGTCCACGATTCCTGGATGTAACGGGTAATCTCTAAATCCACTGAATGGATTTTGATGCGGTTTTCACCATTCAGTAAATAATTTCTCGAGGAAGGTTTCTGTAGGAAAACATTCATTTACGATCAAAGGAAGTTAGTTATTGTTGTTTTAAGGGGCAGAACTACGAGGTCATCTGCCCCTGACCAAAGGAAGCCGAGGAGTAACGATTTCAGTGAATCGTGTCGAAGGAAAACCTGCCGTCCGTGCGCCCTTTAAGCTTACGCTGGGTAAACCATTAAAAATATCCACATACTATGAGTGTAAGAATTGGTCAGCATGAAAAGTTCTACAAGGAAGTCCGCGACAGCATATCTTCATCTTAATACATCGCCAAGTGATTTTACGAGCTTCGGAGCGAGTTTACGAGCTAGCGAGGGAGCCCATCACCCCAGCTTAGGCCAGCATTAACTGCCAAGTCGTGTCGAGTTAAGACTTCTGAGAAGAGTAGACTATAATTGTTTGGAGTTTCGCTGTTCACCTCGGCTTTTCTGAATAGCGTCTGAGACCTACCGTCTGTGCTCCTTTTAAGCTTACACTAAGTGACCCCTGTAAGATACCAGACGAAGCCGGGGCGGGTTGGTAGTATGGGTATAATATAATATCAAATTTGTAACCATATCAAAAGCTAGTTATTCCGTTAACATTATAGTTAATTAGTAAAAATACCAGTGTGATTTGTGAAACGAAAAGTATAAACGGATCTTATGGTCTTAAATGGCTCAATTGTAGGTACTTCGTATTTTTTCTGTGGGTTTGAAAACTTTCATTCCAGAATTTGACAAAATAACACAATGCCAATTTTACAAAATATCGGCAATAACAATTGTGCACCGTATCTTCACAGCAGCCATGTGGGAGACCAGGTAGTTCATAAGAGAATTAACAAACAGTTTGTGAGCATTATCCTGACGACATAAATTGGCTTGCTTCCAAAGGATTCGAGAATAAGTTTATATTATTGTACAAAATCTTTATTCATTAAATCAGCTCTGTGACTATTAAAAAGCCATTTTCTACATCTGAAAATTAAAACGTCGGCACGCGTTTGAGATGATATCTTTTACGTTTACTTAGCCTAACGTATGTCTTAATTTTCAAAATGCATAGATATTTATATTTGATTTTCAGCCAATGGTTATAGCAGGGCATTTCAGATAAACGCCCGTAGGTTTTCCAATTTCAATGTTAAGTAGTTCCAATTTAAGCTACCAGACGCCACTGTCACTGAGACCCAACGGCGTACGTTTGAACTTGATAGAGCGTGTCTAACCCAATAGCCTACACATTTTAGCTACACACTACGAATTGTAGTTGTAAGTTCTTTTACGTGCCATACATCTATGACATGGGCCCGACGACTTCGACTGGGTTTGAACCCGCGAACTTGGGCATAGCAGTTCAGCATGCTACCGACTACGCCACCAAAGGCAAGCATATATATCCTACCAAGACATGCTTCTGATTTATAACAGACTGGCTGCGTGGCTCAGCGGTAACGTTCTCGCCTGCTGTTCCCAAGGTTGCAGGATCTTATCCTGGCGCAGTCAGCTGGCATTTAAGGGTGATTAAATGCAAGGGAACCGTGTCTGTAGATTTACTGGCACGTTAAAGATCCCCTTCAGGACAAACTTCCGGCACTCCGGTGTCTCTAAAAGCCACAGTAGTTAAAAGGAACCTAAAACCAATAACATTATAATTGATTTATAAACAGTTAAAGACCTAGTTCGGTTGTTTGATTGAAAAGCTTTATAATACTTTCTACTGCATATCCCAATTAATTGTGGTCGTCGGAGCCAATCAGGCTCATTTGGTTTTGGCCAGGGATTTAAGGCCGGATGCCCTTCCTGGCGCCACGTAATTTTTCAGGTGAAAATTCCACCCCACTGTCACCGGGATTGGAACTCCGGCCGTCCGGGTGATTTACGAGCAGCTAAGCCACTGCACCATCACGCTCCCCTTGAAAAGCTTTATAATACTAGCCTAAAATCCATAGATCAAATCTTACCTTTTAGGGTCCTTTGGAAACTCGGGTGTCGTCTTGATATTTGAACAGTCTGACTTCCCAGTCGGTCAACACGAATAGCCTACACCCAATTAGATTGGACGAGGAGTAACAATTAATTTCCCTGTGTAATTCATAGTACAATAATTATTTATACATTTAATAAAACGCTTCTCATACAAACACCCTCTCCCGTTATGTGAGAGGTGTGTTGTTAAGTGTATAAACGATTCATGTATTTTTTTTATTTCAGGCATTAGGAGATAAATTGTCACTGCCCACCAAATCTAATTGGGTATCGTACACTCGTGTTGACCGACTGAAAAGCGATCTACTGATACAGCTTGCTGTCCTGTCCAAAGAGCTTCAAATTGCGCTATCACAAAGCAAGCGTGCTTAATATGAACCTGTAACATAGTATTTTGTATCCATATTTATTCATAGAACACAGTCATTTTGAAGCATGGTCTAATGTAAGTGAATGGATCTGACGATGTGTGGCCTTCTTTTTGGTACGGTGTCGAGGTATCTCCTCGCACTGATGCCATAAAAATCCGTCTCAATGATCTTCAGGGATACCTAAACTGCCATTTGTTCAAAATATTTCAGATTCACCCGGTAACTCTATATACTGTAAACTTTTTACTAACAGGAAAAAGAAGTGTGTGTGCTGGGGACCGGAGCCATGTGCTCTTAGCACGAATCAGTTCGCCACGGAACGCAAAGCGCGGGAGAGTGGTTGGTCAATTGATCGCGTGCGACATGCAGCTGTCTTGTACTATCACAAACGATCAGCTGCCACGCGAAATTCGAGCGGCAAATCGGTACTTGGGAAGACGGATGATACCAGACACAACAAAGCACGACCAAGTCATGCAACTGGGGCATCGTGTAAACACAATGTCCGCATCCATTACCCAACAGTACAGTATAGAACAGAGCCCATACATAAGACTAGTAGTTGCAAGTTCACAACAAGTGATTCATCTTCACACATATTTCATGCATGATCTTAAAAAACCTGATGCAGTGAAGCCAACAGGAATCCGCAGTCCGGGCTGTAGTGTCCATACATTTTTTACAAGTTATTTAACATCAGATATTTCATACGATAAACACTATATACTGCGAACTTTTTACAAGTTTACTTTTCCCAAATATCTTCGTTGGTCGAACTATTTTAAGAATACTTCCAGGTCTTAATTTTCGATTCAAGTACCGTTTAGATACAAGTACTATTACCGAAATTGCCCAATACTTAACGATGGAAGCAGAGAAAAACATGATTAATTATTTAGAACAATGCAATTTATGTGAGTGATCTCGACTTCTACATAACTGGAAGTTCTATCAAGACAGAAAATTGACTGATGTATTGAAATACCGGTACCTCACAAGATTTGATACTGGTAATATGCCATAACTGGAAGTACTATCAAGACAGAAAATTGACTGATGTAATGAAATACCGGTACCTCACAAGATTTGGTACTGGTAATATGCCAAAGCTGGCAATATTACATAAATAGGACATTATTAAACTTAGGCCACCGAACAATGAACCAATTCGTAAAGACGGTGATTGCTGTTCTAAGTTGTATTTTCTCTCAAGGCTCAAGTGGACCCTAGATAAGAAATTTGATGAAAGATGAAGTATTTGTACATCTAATGACTAGGACAGGATTTTAAAATGTGGTTGTAAACTTCTGAGAATATCGGGAGGTAATAATAATAATAATAATATCGTATGGCCTTGGATGCCGGGTGCAAACTTTGTTATTTGACACCCAGAGGGTAGCTTGCATGTCAAATTTCGTTGTTCTTTGAAGCACTATAGCGCTTTCTAGTAGAGAAATGAGAACTTTGTGATGGCGGAAACTCCCGATTAATTTTGCCATTAGGAACAGGGCCTACTGAATTCAAATTGGTTCTTTGACATGTCAACATCGTATGACATGCGTGTCGTAATTTTTTCCGCCTTAAAAAAATCACTTACCACAGCCAGGAGCGAACCTGCAAGCCTGGGGGTTAGTAAACCGACTCATTAACCACTCACCCACCGTGGCAAGCTATAGGGAGGTGAAAAGGTAGGAAAAACTTCATGGCTCGACAAAAGTTTGGAATATGTAATGTACAGTATACACAAGAAGTATGGAACGAAATAAGTCCAACAAATAAACAAGTGTTTACATGACACAATACAATTGGGTACGGATTATCCCCAACTACACTTCATGACAGTATTCCAATCTTTTATTGAGGTATGTATTAACGATGGGAGAAGGAATGCTGGAATATAAACAAGAACTATTAAGAACATGAGACCCAAAAATCCCCCGCGACATAGCCATGCTCCTTAAATCGAGGAAACTGTAGCTAGTCCGGACATCGGACGCTCGAATCCCGGCACTGACAGCGGCTATCCTGAGTGTGGTTTTCCCACACTCCCTCCAGGTAAAAGCCGTAATAATACCTTACTCCAAGTCCCAGGATACCTATCTCATCCCTACTACAGCTACACACACTACTACAGTCATTACATAAATACAGGTTTTCAGACAAGCTCAACACACACCCAACTACACAGGGCTGATGAACAAGATGTCCCAAGCCCCTTATATGAATTAATAACAAAAACAACGAGACTCATAAAGGCTTCAACATTTCAAGATATAAGACAGGGGAGCAGTCACGAAAATCACCCTGTCGCATCAAATGACTCGAACAGCACTCTTAAAATTTACGCAGTGTATTGCACGATATTATCATAACATTGTATCGTAAATTATTATGGAGTCAAGCCGCAGAGAAACAGCCTTCAATTTAGCAACAAATATTGGTGAGACAGTAAGGAAATCCTGCTTCACACAAAGGTCCTGCACATGTGGGTGTTGTTAGACACATATTGGGAAGCCACTCCACTTCCGGGTTCTTTGGCACGAAATAATAACGTCCTGATCTGGTTTTAGAGACACTGGATGCACGAACTATGCTCCAGAAGGGGATTTTTAACATGTCAGTAAATCTATCAGGTGACTACGTTCAACCGAATTCCAAGTACGGATCAAGCATCAGCTATACTATGGGCTAAAATACATATCTAGCATGCTTTGTAAAAAATCTAGCCTGTAAATCTTCATGATAATTTAAAGCTACTATATTAATGCTCTGCCAGAAACTATGGAGCTGCGGTTTGCACATTAGGTTCTCCAGGCAAGCTCCCACGTAGCATTCTTTCTTCATGAATAGACAGTAAAATGAATTGAGGTGCAGAGCTCACCACCTACATCGTATCTAACATCGAGTAATAGAAAGCGTGAAGGCAAACATAGCTACCCACAACTTTTTATGGTTTATTTTACCGAGTGACTTATTGTGTGGGTGTTTACACAATTCAGGTCAAGTGAAAAACCTATGTTTCCTATAGAAGCAGGAATTTTTACACATTTATTGAAAGAAAAGAAAAAAAAAAAAGATCAGAAGAATAAACGCTTTTCAGAATCTAAGTTGGTCTAGTAGACTACGCTGGGACGAAACGCTGGCAACTAAATTGAGAAGTCTGAAAAGCATAAATTCTTCTGAACCTGTATTTTTTTTCGATCGGTGTGTAAAAAAATCTCTTTTCCTTTGGAAACAACGGTCTCACTTGAAACTGCCAGACAGGTAGCCTAATCTTTGTTTCTTTTGAAGTAGAGGTACGAGTTCCCGTGGTAAATTGGCACTACTCGTGGCTTTCATACATACTAAGTAGCAGTGGTCTGCTTTGTGTGTACTAGCCAGCATCTTCATGGTGAGGTGGTCCTGCTATGGGTGTACTAGCCAGCATCTTCATGGTGAGGTGGTCCCATGAGCTCAATGGTGAAGCACTAGTCGTTAGACTGAAAAAAATATTGATTTCTTCGTAATTAGTATCAATTCAGACCTTCCAACTCATGGGAAGGAGAAGACCTGGCCCCTCAAAGAACGAACGGCAGGAGTTTGCAAACCCAACAACGCCGGGGGTGGAAGAGGACAGTGATGATGTCTATTGAAGACCGGACAGGAAAGGAATAAGCAATGCCAGCGATGCCAGTCTCAGATCACCGTAGTCGCCATCTATACGTTTCACTAGTTGTGAGTTCCTAGGGAGGAGAACCCGAGAGTTTCTCAAATTATAAATAAATACAATCATTAGAAAATAAATATACAAACGTAGAATTATTGCGAAATAACGCCAAAAGATCAGGTATCCAAAACCATCTCGAAACAATGCTTCGAAACACATCTCGAAAGTTTAGCCTATCAATGAACTACTCAAGAGAGTATTTCCCACGAGTGGAGTCGATCTCTTATTTCCTCTTGATCCCGAAATAAACCAAGGAGAGTGTCACTGTGTTCTCACAAAGGCGGCAGCAGTTCGAATCCCTGTCAATGCACAAGGAATTTGTAAAACGAGAAGAACGGATGTCACGTAACACTACAAACCCCGTGGCTTATGATCACTAGATTTACGGTCACGTAAAGCTACAAATTTGCTAATCCATGACAGTGCTGACCTCATTATGCGGTGAATTACTGTATCGAATGTTGTTAGTTTTACCTATGTATGAAATACTTGTCTGACAAGATATACTGTGTACACTGTACAGATATACAGTACCTGGGAGATGATGAATCATGGACTACTAAGTGGCTAGTTCGCACAACTCGATCAACTGATCCAAGTTGAGTTACCCTGAGACTTTTTAAATTTAGGGAGATGCTACTGCTAGATCTGGCGACAGAATTGCTGAATTGGCAACACTGCAGTGGACTACGCGCATCCACTGTTCTGTTTTCAGCATTTCTTTGTAACTCATCAGAAAGACCTTCCTGCTGGAGATCTCTCAATACACATTCCATTCAACGTGTTTCAGATCTTCCTACTGGTCTAGTGCCAGAAGGTTTCACAATTAAAGCTACCAAGCAGAACCATCCACGTACCAACCTCTATCTACACTTCAATATGAATCACCCGCGATCTCAGGTTTGGCCAGACGCCTTTATCGCAAAGTCAAGAAGTCGAACTTGTACGGCACGCAAGAAAGTTCGCTAGCCCCTGATCAACACGCAAACGAACAGTACATGGCACAACAGCTACATCGAACCTCGCCAGTGCCTCTCGATTGCACGGCACTTGTAACCTTGGATTACAACACAATTAATTGACCAGTATAACAAGTTAATTACTGCTACGCCGCCAGCAAAGGACTCAATATCTTAGGAACATAGGGCCTATATCTGGTCATTATTACAGGGATGAAAATAATCGGACAATGTGGCATGTATCTAGCAACATTGTCTTCTGCATTCTAGCGATCAGATGTTTCATTTTTAGTTCCTCCAGACCCGTTACCAGAGTCTTGGGAATTATACCCGCTACTGACATAACCAATGGTAACATTTTCACCGAGTTTACTCGCTACAACTTCCTGATTTCTTCTGCCAACGGTGCATATTTGTTGATGTTTTGTGCCTGAGAGAACTTTAGGTTTTGGCTTAGTGGTACCGCGATGTCTATCATACCTCATGATTTGTAAGGTATTATTATCATTACTATTATTTAAGTTCACCTGAACTGTTAACATCTTCCCTATTGTTATAGCACATTAGGGCAGAGGTGGCAAATAGATTTGATAGGTCACGTGTCCATTTCTCTCATAGATCTAACTTCCAATTGCCAAATCATCCGACATACTCGTATGCTTCCATTATCTTGCAATTTATTGTATGATGTCCAAATAAAATGCCCACTTATAGGGGACAATAATTTAGATGATGATGACAACTGTTGTTTTAAGGAGCCTAATATCTAGGTTATCGGCCCCCTAATGGTCTGGGTGATAGCGAAAATGACAATGAAATGGAAACCATAACGAAAGCCAATATATTGAAAATACTAAAATGGAACTTACATTGAAAAGACGCACAAAATGTACAGTGGAAATACTCACGAAAGCAATTTAGATTGATATATTCGCACCAAATGTAGTTTAGGTTCAAAATACTTACAAAATGCAATGTAGATTCGAAATAGCCTATTCAAAAAATGCAATTTAAGTTCAAAATACTAACAAAATGCTACTGAAATTGAAAATACTTACATAATACAATTTAGATTGAACATGTCAACCCATCAGTTTCAAAATACTCACAAACTGTAATTGAAATTGAAAATACTTACAAAATGCAATGGAAATTGAAAATACTTACAAAATGCAATGGAAATTGAATATACTTACGAAATGTAATTTAGATCAAAATACTCACAATATGTCGGCACGCAATTCAAAATACTGTACTTACAAAATGCAATTTAGATTGAAAATACTTACAAAATGCAGTTTAGATAGAAAATACTTGCAAAATCCAATGTAGAACGAAAATACTCACAAAGGGACTTTGGTTGGAAAAGACTTACAAAATGTAATTTAAATTCACGGGGATCTAATTCACAAAACAGTGCGGGAATGAACTATAATGAAATAATGAAATATAATGAAAAGAAAGAGAAGGCTGAACCCTCGAAGTATGCGGGATCAGGAAAGACGAGAAAAGGGCCAATTAAGGCGCGAAATGAAGAGACTCCCTATGCCATTTGTTTCGTACCGCATTAAATGCAATCGCTTTCCTTTACTCCCAGAGAAGGTAAACATGTGTTTGCGTCACCCCTGTACATACACCACATGACGGAGGGCACTGTCCGTACAGTTGCTGTCAAAAGGTCACACGGCGGTTGTTTGTTGCTGAGGTCAGAGCAATTCCATTCCCGTTGTCAGTTAGTGAATGACGTGACTTAGGGACAGCAATGTCTCCATAACGTGATTTACCTGAATTAATGGCTTGGATGGCCATAGGACGGATGGAAGCTGGACAGACACAAGAAGTTGTGGCACGAGCCCTAGGGGTGTCTCAAAGTGTGATCTCAAGACTGAGGAATCGTTTTTAAACAACAGCTACTGTTCACAGAAGGATAGGACAAGGTCACCCACGGGCAACAACAGCAAGGGATGAGCGTTACCTCGTGTTAATAGCCCGCCGGAATAGACGGCAGCATGCAACTCAACTGAGAAGGAAGGAAGGAAGATTGTAGTTTTACGTGACCGTGAATCTTGTGATTATGAGCCACGGGACCTCCTTTTTACGTGGAATCCGAACCACAGGACATGGCATTTCATTTTGAAAATCTACTCAACTGAGAAGTGCCCTTCTAACAGCAACAGGATGCAGAGTATCAACCCAAACTGTCCGTAACTGACTTCATGCACGTGGCCTCTATGAGCGTAGGCCCATGGTGTGTACCAGGTTAACTCCACAACACCGTAGAGATCGCAGAAACTGGGCGGAGGAGCATCGTGGGTGGAGGTATGCGGAATGGAGCTCAGTTCTGTTTTCTGAGGAGTCGTGATTCAACGTGGAATAGGATAGTCGACGCGTTCGCATCTGGAGGGAACAAGGGACACGAAACAACCCATCTTTTGTACAAGAAAGATCCCCATATGGCGGTGGTGGGTTGCTGGTGTCGGCTGGAATTAGCCTGGGTGGACGGACGGACCTCTACATCATCCCACGTGTTACTGTGACCGCTGTAAGGTATAGAGACGAGATTCTCCGACCTTTTGTCGTGCCATAGGTGCTACCTTTGTGTTTATGGGCGATAATGCACGTCCCCACAGAGCTGGGTTGGTGGACGACATGCTGGAGGAGGAGGGTATCCAGCGTATGCAGTGGCCAGCTTCTTTGCCGGACTTAAATCCGATAGAGCACGTGTGGGATGCATTAGGCAGGCACATTGCAGGCAGACCAGCACCTCCCACAACTGTTCTACAGCTGCAGATTGCTCTTATGGACGAGTGGTCACGTATCCCCCAAGAACTCATTGATCATCTCATTGCATCAATGGCACACAGGTGTGCAGCAGTGCTAGCCGATCGAGGAGGCCCTACAGAAGAACAATATTCACCCATGGCCCACGATTACGGTAGTGTTAATGTTGCTTTGTTTGTTGGCCATATTCTCTCTTTATTCATGTAATTTGATTCAAACACTCATCAGGGGCTCTCTGGAATCATGGGCTGCTTTATCTCGCAGTATAGCATTATGTAAGTAATAAATGGTTGAGAAACTAAATGATCTCGTATATTATTGCACCATAATGAGCTGACCTTACAATGTCCTCTAATTTTTGTGAGCAGTGTAAGTCTCCGGGAGAAGATGGGATAACAGCTGAGTTGCTAAAATAAGGTGGAGAAATATTGATCCAAGCATTACACAAGTTGCTATTGGAAATTTGGCGAACAGAGAAATTGCCAGAAGAATGGGAGACTGCCTTAGTGCATCCTGTCCTTAAGAAAGGAAATAAATTGAAATGTGAAAATTATAGAGGGATATCTCTGCTGAGTATTGGGTACAAGATCTTCACCATAATAATATCCAACCGTTTAGCACACAAGGCAGAATCTTGGAGAATATCAGTGCAGATTTTGTTCAAACCGGTCAATCATAGATCACATTTTTACAATGCGGATCATTCTGGAGAAATGCTATGAATATAACATTACCCTTTATGTTAAAAAAAAAGACATATTTGAGCCTATCACACGTCCCGGTTCCCTTAAACAGGCATATGATTCAGTGCGAAGAGGAAAACTACTCATGGAGATGAATGCCCTTGGTTATCCGGGCAAACTGATTAGGTTGGTTAAGACAGCTTTGAGCGGAAGTAAAGCCAAAGTATGTGTACAAGGAAGGGTAACGAGAAGCTTTGATGTCACAGTCGGACTGAGGCAAGTAGATCCAATGTCTGCTGTCCTCTTCAATATCGCGTTAGAAACAGCCGTGCGTACCATCACTGCAAATCGTGAAAGGAATATATATCATAGATTGATTCAAACTATGGTATATGCGGATGATGTGGCCATAATTTCTCGTACAAAGAATGCACTTTTGAAACCTACGAAGAATTGGAGAGGGGAGCACAACAAATAGGACTGGTAGTGAATAACAGTAAAACAAAATTCTTGGTGAGTTCCAGAACGAGTCAACCTGCACAAGCATTTAGAAGTGGAGAAAAGTGTTTTGAGGGACTGTTGGAATTTAGATATCTAGGCTCTATGATCACTTCACAAAACGAAGTTAAAAAGGAAATCAGCACCAGACTGGCTGCAGGAAATAGATGTTATGCTGCTTTAATTCCAACATTAAGAAGCAGGCAAGTATCACGGAAAGTTAAAACTGTCATTCGACCAGTGGTTACATATGGAGCTGAGACTTGGCTATTAAATAAAACAGAAGAAAGAAGGTTAATGACATGGGAAAGAAAGGTACTGAGGAAGATCATTGGACCAGTTAAAACGGAGCTGGGATGGTGCATTAGAGCAAACCAGGAGCTTAGAAACCTGTACAATGAACAGGATATAGTAACAGTGGCGAAGACTGCTAGAGTGCGTTGGCTTGGACATGTCCATCGAATGAAGGAAATAAGAGAAGCTAAGAAAGTGCTAGAGGGGCATCCAGGAGGTAGACGACATAGAGGTAGGCCAAGAAAGCGGTGGATCGAGGAAGTGGAGGACGATCTACTTACCATGGGAGTCAGGAGATGGAGGACCAAGGCAATCGACAGAAAGCTTTGGAAGAAGATAGTTGCGGAGACCCAAGGTTCTGCAAGGACCGTAGCGTCAAGGAGTGAGTAAGTAAGTAAGTAAGGCTGAGTGTACACCATTCCAGCCCTCCAACCAGAATTAAATTATTAATTGTAATTGAGGATATGGAATGGAAGAAGATAACCGTGGTCTTTAGGTGGGTGCAATCGCGGCATTCACCTGGAATTAGACCATGGAAAGCCACTTTTAGCATGGCTGAGAGTAAGATTCTAACCTTCCCTCTTCACAGTTGTTCTCACGAGGCTAAATGTACCCCACTCCAGTATTTAAAACACCCACGGCAGTGGCGAGAACAAACCGTGTCTGAGGTTATGGTTACCCCTAGATCACATGCGGCGATATCGAAGTTTAATTCAATATGTTCGATCTCAGCATTCAAGTTACAGTATGTAAGAGAAACACAAAAGAGAGGGCATATTGTTGGCAAGCAGAATCAGATTTTTACACTCGAAAGAGATGTTGGTACGGCTATCACTTCGTAAGTCAACTTTTATGAGGAAACCCTTTTGATAAACCATGCTGGCTCGGGTACTAAGACATTTCATTATACACAGGACAACCGCAAACCTTTGAAACAACTGAAGAGCCGGAGATAAAAAAAAAACAGTGAAAACCTTTTTACGGTCCCATATTGGAGTCAAATAAACTAGAGGGGCATATGACCTCATAGTTCCACCCCTTAAAGCAACAATAACTAACTACACGAGCCTATATCGTAAACAGCAGCCTAAGGTTATAGTCAATTCCCACTGCTCGTTAAATTATCGGGCCAAGTAGCACTTTTTTAAAGCGGCCTCAATGACCGAGTACTGTCTATGGAGAGAGTTAAGTAAGTAGCGGATTAATCATGTATGTGTTAATGCTATAACGGTTTCCAAGCCTTTATTATACGGCTCCATGAAAAGCAGTAAGTAGCCTAAACGACAGATACTGTGAGACTATCAGTGCCAGCTTAGAATTTTATCATGTTTCGAGACTTCTAAGTATAAAACAATTCACCAATGACATAAATTTTATCACGATCTCCAATAAATCGATTATCGATCAATGCTCTTGAACATCCGATCGCACGCAAAATGTTCATCGTTGTATGGTAAACAAGATATTTATTAAATTGATATTTATTAAAAGGGCGAACAGTTGAAGTAAATCGAACAGAAGACTTCTCATCGTACCGTCCAGTAGCGAGAACTTGCCGTGGTTTGAGAGGTGTTCTTGGTTCTTGGTACCCCTAGATATTTCCCTGATAGAAACAAACTATTAGTTCTGATACAAAATGAAGACAATTCTACAAGAATAGTTTACCACACATTTCAACAAATTAATTTGCTTCTACCAAGAATCTCTAGTTCAAGGGATTTTATGGGACATATTACTGTCTAAAAATAAACAGACTGGGGAGCCACGTCAGTACTTACACCAATCTCACCGAAGCACCGTATCATTAAAAAAAACGACAGAAAAAGCGCAGAGACGCGTCAAAATCGATAGTTGTAGATAGGACAGAGAAGCGCTTCATCCTGTTCATTGAGACAAGTAAACTGAACTGCGAAAGCCACAACATATACATATGTAAACAGGCCTAGGGTTCTCTTAAGCCACAGCAGTTGAAAGAGGAATTCGTAACGTTATTATAATTATTACTATTATTGTTTTAACTTCTTGATGGTAATCTTTTCGAAATAAGTAAAAACACAAACCATAGATTTATTTTAAAAATAGAACTTCTTAAAAATGCCATCTTTCAGTGTTGCCTTAGAAAAACAAAAGTTTGGTGCTTTTGTTAAAATGGCATATAAATGTTTTCGAGCTGGCGGGGCTCCTATACTATCTTGTGAAAAGTGTTGTAGACTGTGGACATGAATTTTAGATATAGCTATTGAGAATATTACTTTCATTATGTAGCGCATCACAATAGTGCGCTAAAACAGCTTCAACTTCGTTGCACATGGAATAGTAGAAATACTGAGGAATTTATCACAACACACCAGTTCATCTTGCACTTAAGATCTATAGAGCTCGAGCAGCGTCTAGCAAGAAGTAGAAACTCGCTGCTGTAATGTTACAAGATCCCAATTGCGCGAAAGAAAAACTACTTTCTGTAAGTAGAACAATGAGATGCACAATTTAGTCACTTTCATTTAATTTATCTGTGGGTTTTAAGGCGTTGCTGTATTCAAAGGCCTCGCCAATTCATGGTAGCGGCTAGCATTCTTAGCTGTCAGCCCGGAGGTTCGGCTCAGTCAAGAAACTGAATTCTGGTCTTAAACGGGGTTCACTCAGCCTCGTGAGGCAAAACTGACTAGAGGTCGATTCGATTCCCACTTCAGGTATCCTGGAAAAGGTTTTCCGTGATTTCCCACGTCTACTCCAGGCGAATACCGGAATGGTTCCTAACTGAAGGCCACGACCGCTTCCTTCCTAATCCACAGCTTAATTACAACACACATACTGTTGTTATTGCTGTTTTAAGGGGCGGAACTACGAGGCCATCTGCCCCTCTTAACACAGATTAAAGTATACGAATTTGGAATGAAATTAATAATTTAGAAATGGACATCTAAATAGCCTATGAAAAAAATCGAAAATTAATAAAACAAAGAATTATTTAAAACGAATAATTATAACAATAAACAAAAATCAGGGAATAAACAAAAAAATCAGAATTCAAAACTCTTTTGAGTCAATGTACACAACATAGATATCACAATAACACAGGTTATCAGACAAAATTCCACACTCACCCAAGTAGGCCTACACGGGGTTACATGACAACTACGCTCAAGCCACTCAAATAAAGAAACGACAAGATTGCAAGCCTTCGGCAGAATATGGAGGTGCTAAGTTTGTTCGCACTTACAGAGATAACAATGAAAGTCACAACAGTCTTAAAAGTATTTTTGTGCAGCCCTTGTCCTGGTGAAAGTCTTCGAAACTGACACCATTTGGGTCACTTGCATGTCGACGGACCATTCCAGTGCCTCAAGCCAGAATTAAAATTCGTGGCCTTAAGCCAGGAATCAAACCCGAGCTACCGTGGTGGTAGCCAACAATACTAACCACTATACCACTAGGCATGCAATATAAATTGTAAAAAGGTGATAATTTATCTTTATGGAAATTTTTAGTGTTAGTATATACTGTATATACAATATATAAGTATCCCTTTCTTTCTTTCTTCCTTCGGCTTTTTCCAATTAAGTAGGGTCGCCGGAGCCAACCAGGCTCATTTTGGTTTTGGCCAGGGATTTAAGGCCGGATGCCCTTCCTGACGCCACGTGATTTTTCAGGTGAAAATTCCACCCCGCTGTCGCCGGGATTCGAACCCCGGCCGCCCGGGTGAAAGACGAGCAGCTAAGCCACTGCGCCATCACGCTTCCCATAACTTATATGTATCCATTTTTCTCTGACATTTAAAGAAAATCCAGATATCTGAAATACGATTTGTTTCTCTTGAAGTGCGCAAGAAAATCGCAAGTTAGGCGCCGAATTTGGCAGGGCTTGTTCGTATAAGCCATCGACAGTGACAGAGTTCTAATCCTTATGCATCTAACAACGCCGTATAACCGAGCAACCATTTTCTGCTTCAAATTGCCTTAGTGCGATCGTTCCGTATACTACTTGATAAGGATGTCCATAGTAGGGGGAGGAGGAAGTAATATGAGACAAATATGGTTCAATCCAGGAAGAGTGAGTGCACATTGAGTTCAACACTCAGCTCACGTCAACGGACAGCTTTCCGTCCGGTGTCTTGTCTTGAGCGGAGAGCAGGGACTCAACCAAAAGTTGACTGGCCTATAATCCCTCCGTATCAACATTGCATAGATAAACAAACATAGTTTCTCTTAAAAAATATGGTATATACCATCTCTTTTATATAATAGCCTTCACGGCCAGTGAATTATAACTCAGCAGTTTTTCTAGGTTTATGCCGTGTCTTGTGTGGGGTTTCGCCTAGGATCACCAAGGTGGCTCATCAAAGTGCCCTTGGTATCCGTGCCCGGACTCCCACAGGAGTAACGAACTGCGCGCTACCTTCCTTCTTATGAAGCGCACCGACGCTTCTAAACTGCGAGAGCTAAAGCTCAAGCAGCCTTTCACCTCCCTATAAAGGCACGGACACCAAGAGCCCGCTGATGAGCCAGCTTGCTGATCCTAGGCGAAACCCCACACAAGTCACGGCATAAACTTAGAAAAAATACTGAGTTTCAATAATTTCTCTTCCTTCGCAAGTAATTGTGATGACTATAACTTTGTGTATCTACGAGTTCAATACTTCAAGGATTGGGGTATATGCCCCGGGACTTGAAATAAGGACTATCCCGGGATTTATCTGAAATGAGTGTAGTAAAAATAAACCGGAGGAAAACTCCCACTCAGGATGGCCACTGTCAACACAGAGATTCTAACTTCGAAACGTCAACTATGTTGATGGATGTCTGAAAATGAACTCCATTTGGGTCCAAATGGGGTCGAGGCTCTAACTCTAACCTACACAGTTTAATACCGTCAGGACAAAGGTAGTGTGTTCTCATTGACAGGCTACTTTCTGTGGTCATGGGGTACGTACTGAAATTCTGGGCCCAAAACTCCAGGGATCGTTTCACGGTTCCGCCAAGAAATTCTGGTCAGAGGATTGGAACGGGGTACGACCTCGCAAGGTAAAGCTGAGTAGGCCTATATTGTGCTAGAATCCTGCATACCCATGCCCCTAAATGAAACAACGCTAAAACAACACTAGCAACAGTTCAAACAATACAGAAGTAATAACTACTGTACCTGTATCAATAACATAATTTTATACTCAACTATAAATTGTAAGTTAAGTCCTTTTATTCTTTCATTAGATTCAACCACTCTCTGTGGCCTAAATGGCCTATACTAGTGCAAAATACAATTCAATTTACTCTCCCGCTCCTTCTCAACTTTCAGGTCCACCTCGTAGTGTAGTGACTTTGCTGCACACTCGAAGGTCCGGGTTCTATTCCCAGCTCTACCAAGAAATATCCAGTAAAACTGATCTGAAACGGGTCACTCAGCCTTGTGAGGCAGGACTGAGAAGAGGTGGGTTGTATGATTCCCATCTCAATCATCTTGGAAGGGATTTTCAGTTTTTTCTACACTTATATTCCAGGCAAATGCTGGAATGGTACCTAAATTAAAGCCACGACGGCCTCGTAACCCAAATGCTTGCCCCAATTACAAGGTCACACACTAGTACACAGCCGTCACAATGACACATGATCAAGATGTCGCAGAACTCCTAAAAGATTCAACAACAATTCAGGATCTGGGAGGAGCAAGGGCGAATCTGCATTAAGATTACATAAAATAGTCGCCTTTTCAGCAATAAGATTACATACACCCTCTGTCTGAGAAGTTCGGTGAATGGGTCTATATTACGAACGGATTGTTGGCTTACCTGAAACAGCAGTTACTATCCTTCGAAGTAATCCCCGCGGATGGTTATGCACTTCTTAGAGCGGTTGTACAAGTCCTTTCTTGAAACTCCTGGCATAGTCTTCCTATAGCCTTCAGTTGGGTCGTCACATTACGTTGAATGTCCGAAATGTCCGAAAACCTCTGGCCCTTCAGGGCTTTTCGGCGACCCTGAACCCCGATACTCCATACTTTGACGCTTGCCTTCGAGGTTGTACCTCAGGCACCAGGTATCGTCACCCGTAACGATGGTTTTCAGGACCATTCCACGGAACATTCACCCTTCACACTGCCACCCGTCGAACAGGTGCGCACGTTAGGTTGCATAAATTCACCCTTCTCACTGCCGCCCGTCCATCAGGTGTGCAAGGCAGGTTGCATAAATTCACGCTTCAGTCTTGCTTTCACTTTCGAGTTTCGACGACCCAAACTGAAGGCTAAAGAAGACTATGCCAGGAGTTTCCAGGACTTGTTCAGTCGTTCTCAGAAGTGCATAACCATTCACGGGGATTACTTCGAAATACAGTAACGGCTGATTCTGGTAAGCCAACAATCCGTTCGTAAGATAGCCCATTCACCGAACTTTTCAGACAGAGGGTGTACACTATTCACCCTCTCTCTTCCCAGCTCCTGAATTCAACATCCAGGCCTCAACAGCTGTCTCTACCTGGGGGCTTCAACATCTCTCTGGCTAAGTCTGATACTTTGTTGGTAACTGCGCAAAATAATAGACTACGGGCATTGGTTTCAATGCGTGCGCATCCTTGCGCTCGTATGGGAGGAGGGACGAAACCACCAAGGGATTCCATGCGACAGGCCAGGTTTGTCACCTAGCGCTGCTTTGCAGGAGCAGAATGAAGCATTGTCAGCCAAAAGGACACTCATTCAAATATTCTTACAGCTACACACTCAATTCCCAGCATTTTTGGATCACCACTACGACACACTCATTGTCCCACAATTATTTAAAAAAAACGACTAATTTTATACACACATAATAAACGTGAGGCTTTTTATATTCCAATTTGAAACGTCGACCAACACCAAACCTACTATAGGTCTATTTCCTAATACTATAAACTCCAACTATATAATAACCCATTAGAGGTCTCTCAATTTCATATTTCACTTCAATTACGATGTTGCTGCTATAACTTTCAATTAAATTTTAATCTTACAGTTAAGCAACATTGGGCGTGGTCACCGTGAGATGGGTAACCATGTAAATTATCATTCAAGCATGCATTTAAATTTACTATTAACATTAACGGTCATGGCAGATATTGCTGTTTGGAACCAAGTGCGTACCGGAACCTTTTCGTCCTCTAATAAATACCTAACAGTCAAAAATAAATAAAATTGTAAAGTCGTTACCATGGAACCACCAGTTGATCGCCGATATATAAGTGCAAACTAAATACGTTTGGTAGACCACTGCAGTGATCTCGGAACTACTCGCCCAGGCGGTCTAGGTTATACTCCCAGTACTGGCCAGGAGGTCTGGAACGGCGTTGACCCAGCGTCGTAATAACAATTGGGGAGCTACAGTGAGGGGCTGCACCGGTCAGGAATTCAACAAATGCGGCTGAGAGAAAGTTGTGGACCACATGACCTACCTTACTCTATGGGTTTTGAGCCGGGCAGCAACCGTGTTGGACGCTATGGGCCTTAACGGCTTTGTTGGTAAGTAGACTTTATATAAAATACAAAACACATATTATTATATTATTGTACTAATACTGGCCGCCACTGCTTTAACCTACACTTCAGGCCTACTTATCCCGGATTAGTGGCAACAGAAGCCCTATCGAAAGGTTAAAACAACACTGGGTGGCATTGAGCCCGCGTTCATGCGTACGATGGAAGAACCCGAGCTCTTCCATGATTATGGTGAGGGTGGAGACGAGCTACGCCCCTACACAAACACACACTGGCCGAGGTTAACGACCGCTTCGCGACACGTGACACAGACAGTGGGGTGCATAGGCACGTACATCGTCAAGGACAAGATGCACGCACATCTCTTTAATTACAGTGCACTACCATGAGAGGCATCGACACGCACATTAGGAAATGAAAGAACTTTGCTTTATTCAAGCTCTTAAGGTCCACGACTTCATTCAAATGTACTGTACATACATTACCGTGACGCTTTCTTAGAACGAATTGTTTTAATAACAAAGAATAATGTTACACGTTTGCATAATGAAAATGATTTCTAACTTTTAGCTCAATGAATGAGTGAAAATAACTGCCATAAGAGCATTTTCTATGTAGCCTCCTGTACTATATATATATATATATATATATATATATATAAGGATATACCGTAATAGGGGAAATCGACCGATTTAGCTTGCACATTAACGCACAAAATCAGGCTATATCTGCAGTTTGGTGACGAGTGGGTTGAGGCGCTGAAACAGCAATAAGGCGAACTCAACAAAAATTACAGTAGGTACTTTGTATGGTTGCACTATTTATTTATCTACTTCCATGTGTAACCTTTCAATGTACAGAAAGTTACATAAATGTAGGAAACACGAAAGCTAGTTTGAAAGTGAAGTTCATTCGTAATCTAGCTCAGGGGTTCTCAAACTTTTTCTGTCGCGCCCCCCTTCTGAAACATGAAATATCTACCCCCCCCCCCCTTCTCATTTCCTTTCTTAGCACTTCTCATAGGCTACTTCCCACACAAAAAAGATCACACAAGATCTACTGTGTATGCTATTGCCTAATTAGGATTTCAACTACCAGTTACATTAATAATAATAATAATAACACACAATTCATTATTCTTAGAGCACATCAAGTACAACAACGTTTTGTAAAAAAAATGTCATGCATATGTATTACTTTCGCTTATAAAAACAAAAACAACTGCTGCGTGTGCAGTTATTGGAATTGAGCAAATTTTGTTTGTTTCACTAATCAGCTCTTTAGCTGTGACACCTGTGTTCAGTAATGCTTTTCATATTTGAAAGCTGACTTATAAATGACAATAGAGATAATATATACAATTTTCTACATTTCACTGTGAATTTGAAAATGTTATGTTCAAACTCTTCACCCATGAAAAAGTAAAACAGGAGAATAAAAGTGTACATGGATCAGAATTCGGTAATTCTCAGACACTTACGGAGTTAGTGTGATGTGAGAGCTTGAATTTGAGATGAAAGTAAATCCAGTCTTGATTGGATGTTTGAAACAGCAACCCGCAGATCCCCTTCCAGCTGCAGCCGAGACCGATGCTTCGTCTTGACGGATGCCATTGCGGAAAATGTTGACTCACACAAGTAAGTTGAAGCGAAGGGTAATAACAGGTCCACTGCTTTTCTTGATAAAATGGGATATTCATTCCGAATCTGCAACCAAAAATTTTCAAGAGACTACGACTTAAATTCATTTTGAAGTATTCTGTCACTTGAGAGTTCTATTAGTTCCTCCTGTTCTGCCGTTGACAGGTAGGCTGTTACGTTCGTTTCAAACGAACTGCGAATCCAGTCATCCTCAGTTGAAGGTTGTGGAAATCTACCCTCGAATTTTCCACGAAGGTTTTGGAGGTGTTCTACGACAATTCCACTAATTTAACTAATATCTAACTCATTTTCTTCCAGGAATTCATTCAGGCAAAGAAACATCTCACAGTTACCTTTGTCCATCTGGGCTTTCCAAAGTTCAAGTTTTCTCTTGAAAGCAAGCACTTTGTCGCTTAGAATGAAAATATTACTATTTCGTCCTTGAAGTGACACGTTAAGTTCATTCGTTTTTCAAATACGTCAGCCAAGTAGCACAGTATTAGAAGCCATTTCTCATCCAGAAACAGGCTTGCGAGTGTAGGACTGCTGTCCAATAGGAAAATACGAAGTTCATTCTTCAACTCCACAACGCGACGAAGAACTCGACCACGAGACAACCAACGTACCTCCGTGTGCAATAGAAGCGAATCATGTGTAGATCCCATCTCCTAGCAAAGAATGAAAATAGCCGACTGTTTAAAACTCTTGCTTTCACAAAATTTACAACACTAATTACATCGTTCAGCACTTTATGGACTTCCGATTGTAGTACTTTTGAAGCCAATGCCTCCCTGTGTGTCATGCAATGTGTGAATTTTACAGAATTAGTAACAGCACTTACTCTTGCTCTGAAACCCTTTTTAGTTCCAGTAAATGCCGACGCCCCATCAGTACATATACCAACACAATGAGAGATTGTTGCCAATAAAAAAGGAATTCACAAGAGAAAAAATATCTTCGCCTGTAGTCCGCCCTTCCAGACCTTTACAAAATAGAAAATCCTCGTGCATTTCATTTTCATGACAGTAGCGTACACAAACAAGAAGCTGGGCACTGTTTACGATATCAGTACTGTCATCAAGTTGCAGGGCAAATTTTGGGCTATCATGAATACGTGGTAGCAATTGATTTTTTATGTCAGAGACTATTACATCAATACGACGAGTTACTGTATCATTTGAGAGCGGTATCGACTTCAAACACTCGCCGAACTTTTCTCCATGCATGATTGCGCACATTTTCACGGCTGCAGGAAGAAGTAATTTCTCACCAATAATATGGGGTGATTTGGATTTTGCAATTAAATAGGATACCTCCAAGGATGCTCTTAGCGCTTTCTTAGGAACTGTTACGTGCTTTTCTAGGATTCCTTTTAGTTGTTGCTCGTGGCGCTTAAAAATGCTAAAGGTTTACTTACACAGTCTGGATGTTTAGTCTGCAAGTGTCACTTAAGTATCACAGGCTTCAAACTGTAGTTTGCTAAAATCTCAAAACAAAGAACGCATTGAGGTTGTTCCTGATTATTATGCGAAAGAATGCTGGTAAAGCCTAATGTCAGATAATCGTCTTGATATTTACGCACTTTCACTTTGTGTGTAGAATTAATAATCCTGATGGGAGCAGAAGTAGACGCGGAAGAACAATGGACTTTGTTTAAATTCGAACCTTGTTCTTTTTCCGAAGGAGGGCACTATCACTTTCATGGGGTCTATTTTTACCACTTCTAATAAGCCACTTATCCATGGGTAATGGCGTCACTCATATCAGTTTATTGTAAAGTTGGTTAACCACGCACTAGAATTCACCTGTTCACTCACTGTCTTTGAACAGACTGAAAAGGCCTAGCTGAATTCGAATCGGCAACGGCAGAAATAGAAGAATCCATTCTTGAAAGGAAGTGGTGGTCACATTGTCAAGCGGCTCATTGTCATTAAGTGTTTGGTAAGGAGATGTCACTGTGGGTGGCGAGTGAAAGGAGGCTGTGTGGGAAATGTTACTCGCCACCTTTCCTCAGAATTCCTGCTGGCAGGAGCTACTGGCCAGTTCTTGTGAAATAAGACAGCAAAGGTACGAGTTTATTATTCTTGAATGGTCTTGGGAGCTACTTGCCTATGATAGGTTCATGAATATGATGATAGTAATATTTGTTACAGAATATGAAATATAAATATTTCAATCAAAGCCCCCCCCCCTGCACTTTGAGAACCCCTGATCTAGCTGATGGTCATGATCCTAATCATGGGCCACAGTGTTATATAGATGTAGATCCATGATATTTCATTTTGTTTTTCAAAAACGTGCTTCATGGTAACGGGACATACAGAAGAAGAACCTGCACGTCTTTCAATTTTGCCAGTGGTCCATGGATTGGCGAATCATACAGTGGGCTTAAGTGCTTCTTCCTACATTGAACTTTTGAGAGTCATAATTACTCCCTCCTCCCTTCTGGAGTTTCACTTACACATCTGCATAATCATTGACAATCAATGTCGTAAAACTTTTATGGGAGTGAAATCCTTGTATTGACAGAATTTCCCCTCAGTAAATGTACATCCTTTCAGTGGTGCTTTTGAAGGAAGAAAGCTTATACAGTAGTTTTATAAGACCCTTAATATTACGATCATGAGCCATAGGACCTCCGTTTTACGCGGAATTTGATCCACAGGCCGCGACATTTCACCTTCGAAAACCTCGCATACATTAACTGGGAATCGAACGCGATTCAACCTCGTGAGAAGCGAGTAACTTGGCCGCAGCGCCATCATGTCCGTGGTGTTTCTTTTCTTTTTTTCTTTGCAAAGCAGAGTAATTTATGGTTACGTCATGCGTGAGGTGGATTACTTTAAACAGAAACATGGTAGGCTATGGTGGGTGGAGCTGTGGCGTTCGCCATTCAGCTCCACTCTCCTATCACTCCAGCCTAAACCTTTCACTGTGGCGAGGTTCGCTTTTTGTAGGAAAAAAACCACCACCGAGTTCACCCTTGTGACTCGCAGTACACCCACCGTCACCCGTCCTTGAAATGCTTTTTCTTAGTTTCACATCTGCAACGAAAGACAAAAACCAGGATGGTACCAGTTTTAGGACACCGTTTCCTTTTAACGATTTGCCCAGTTTCATTCATGGTAATTCATTTCATCGCTCAATAACTCTTCCGATGAGGTTGAATACGGCCGTAAAAATAACTAGCCACGTAGAGGCTCAACTCACCACATCGTCGACCCCGAAGAGAAAGGATTCATTAGGGACAAAAATGCAACGAATTAAACATAAAAAATGCAATATCAAACTCCAGCAAACCTTCTTGTATTTGCCGTGTCTGTTGCCTAGGTGTAAAACCCTAGAAGATTTGTTGGAGTTTAATAACTTGCGGGAAAACCAATATTCCATCTAATGCAACATTACTGTAATTGCGTGTTTCTTAAATGCTTACAAAGGATTCTAAAACTAGCGGCACGGGTATCTTGGCAGCAAAGGTAGGCACAGGACCCGAGCACCTCGCTCATCCAGGCCTGTATCTAGGTAATATATTGTTTTGGTCCTGGCAATCATACATTAGCGAGAATTTACCGGGCCTTGCTATCAGTCTCGATGTATTCGTGACTTATCTAAACTCTGGCAGTGGCGCAACATAGAAGAATCAACCCGTAAGGCGCGGTATTATTTATTTAGCGTATGGCATCGTACATCTACATAATTACAAGCTAAGGAACACATTAAACATATATATTAGCATTTACAAGAACAAGAAATATTAAAATCAATTTCGATGAGAAGACACATATATACAGTACTAAGCGAGATTATAAAATATTCAGGTTTACAAGTTAATATTTAAATTTGAAATTCAATCAAGAGCAGGCTTTCTAGATTCCCATAAACAAAATTAATAGGCTCGAAGGCTGCAGTCCTCCACAGTAGTCTTTCAAATCCACAGTCGCACTGGGGTGAGGAAGCCTGATTCCACTTGTATAAGATGTCTGTGCAGTCCGCATGTCCCGTTCGAATCCTGTTGAGTGATGTCCATGTATGGCGTTGTAGTTCCATGCCAGCTGGTTTCTTGATAGGATCAATGAAGTTTCTATATTTCTCATGGAATAAATTATTCCATACCTCAGACGCGGTATTTCGTACGTTATGAACATTTTCCAACTCACCAGACCAATTAATGCGACGCATAGTTTGAAAACCTCCGTCCAGAGCCCATCTGGTAAATGAAAAGTGAACGACCTCTAGGAATGTTCGATAGCAGGTGTCCCTATAAGTACAAACAGATTCCGAATATTATGTATTCGGTCATCTAAATATACAGGATGACACCGAACTAACCCGCAGGTCATACTTAGCCAATGACTGCCATGCATTCTAAAGCTCTCGAAATCAGACTGTATACTGTAGCCTATATCGTTATCTGAATGCAAGCTACCTCGATGGTTCAGAGATTAATTGTCTGCCCTTCCATTACTATTTCGTGAGTTCGTCTTCCGGCCAATGTATCACATACAGTTAATCTCCGCAAAAGTTCACCCACATCGAGTTCACGGTTTCTCAACTAGATGAACACCTACCCCTCTTCAATTTTGTCTCAGGGAGCTCAGTGCACCCCGTTCCAGCCCTCAGACCAGAATTACATTTCTTATCAGATCCGGGAATCGAACGCAGAGTCTTTGCGACAGGAGTCTCAATATGTAGCTCAAGGGAACTTGCCCAGTACACCGTGGGTTGAATGACGCAGTTGGCATTTAAACCAAGATTTGTTTCCAGGTCATTTCGATGGCATATAGGGGGGTTTAAATCGACATCCTCCTGTCAGAATATTTATACAAGCCCATCAAAGGTTCCTTCTAGGGAATATTCCAACATTCCAGGATCTCTACAGCCATAGCAGTAATAATAATAATAATAATAATAATAATAATAAATAGACAACCAGAAATCATTCCTTGGAACGATAAACATTAATACATTGATCCAAACAGGTAAATTACATGACCTCACGCAGGAAATTGACCGACAAAAAATTCTCATCCTTGCTATTCAAGAAACACGAATGGCAGACAACGACACTATGGATTACGGAAACTACCGCATCTTTAAAAGCAAAACACAACAAAGAGTCGCAAGGGGCGCACCAATTTTCGGTATGGCGTTCCTTGTACACAGATCTATTATCACCTCCGTCAGGGAATTTACACCCGTCAATAGTCGGCTCATGACCATGCGCATCAAATGCGCCAACAAAAATGTCACACTCATCAATGCGCATGCCCCCACCAATGTTGACAATAAGAAGAACCCTGAAACGGTTGAAAAATTCTGGAACAAACTTGAGAACATCATGAGCAAGATTTCCCGCGACGACGTTAAAATCCTCATGGGAGATTTCAATGCTCAACTTGGCAAAGAGAAAATCTATCGAAAAATCGTCGGTAAATATTCCGCACACCAAAACACGAACACTAACGGCACGCGTCTGTTTGACATCTGTCACCAATTCAACCTTAAAATTATGTCCACGCACTTTAGAAAATCACCGCATAAACAGAAATGGCGATCTCCGATCCAACATCTCGGTGAGTATCAGATTGATCACGTCGCCATTTCCTACGCCCACTACAGAACCATTCACGACGTTCAAGTCCGACGAGACGCGAATATCGACTCGGATCACTACCTTACAAGAATCAAAGTAAAGTTCACCCCAAAGAGAGTTCACCGTCGCAAACCACATATCCCGAAATTCGATTTAGCTATGATTCAAGAAACAAATATTGTAGAGGAATGGGAAAAGGAACCGGCGAATAACTGGAACGACTTTCGTAGCAAAATTATCGGACAAGCTAAAGTACTGATCCCGCTAAAAAGAAAGACAAAACATCCATGGTGGAATTCTGAGTGTGATCAAGCCATTGCCAATCGCCGAATCGCATTCCAAAAGTACAACAGCAGTAGATCACCAGGAACCCTGGGACACTTCCTCGACATCCGCAAACAGACAAACAAGACTATCAGGAAAGTCAAGCGTGATTATATCACTGAGCAACTTAAGTCCATGGAGAATGATTTCAGAAACTCCGATAGTCGGAATTTCTACAGGACCTTCGCGAATAATATTAAGGGTTATGCACCGCCAAATTTAACCTTTAGGAAACAGGATGGAAAACTGGCACTTACTAATCGTGAAAATTGCGATGAACTTGCACGCTACTTTTCTGGGCTCCTTAACTGTCCCGAACCAACTGTACGTTTCTTGCATACGACCCCAGAACACGTCAAGCCTGACGCTGATCCACCAACACAAGAAGAAATCACTCGCCATATCAAAAAACTCAAGAATGGAAAGTCAGCAGGAGAAGACGGAATTGTCGCGGAACTGCTGAAAAATCTTGGACCATGATCACTGCAGGAAATTACACAGATCATCCAAGAAGTCTGGAGAAGTGAAAAACTCCCAGATGATTGGAAATGCGCACTCATTCACCCACTCTACAAAAAAGGAGACAGATTGGATGTGAATAACTATAGAGGGATATCCCTCCTTTCTGTACCTTATAAAGTCCTCTCTGCTTGCCTCCTACAACGCACACAAGAACAGCTCGAGCCTCTCATTGGTGAATACCAGGCAGGGTTCAGACCAAACAGATCAAGTACTGGACACATTTTCAACCTCAAGTCCACACTGAAACTTCGAGCTTTACGAAATCTCCCAACCATCTGCGTATTCGTCGATTTTCAGAAAGCTTATGACTCTGTCGACCGCCTATCCCTCTTTAATATACTCGAAGAATACACGCTCGACCCGAAAACACGACGCCTCATCCAACAGACCCTATCTGAAACAACTTCCAAAGTCAAGTTCCTTGGTGAAGTATCTGAACCTTTCCTCATCGGGACAGGTGTACGGCAGGGTGATGGGCTCTCCCCTCTACTCTTTAATATCGTCCTAGAGAAGGTCATCAAAGAATGGAGAAATGAACTGAGGAGTCGGAATACCTGGAAGCCCGTCATGCTAGGAAGGCAAACGGATAATATCGATGATCTTGCAATCCTCTCCGCTGATGAACGAACGGCAATTCTTCAGATTGAGGTCTTAAAAGAGTGTGCTGAAAAGGTCGGACTACAAATTTCCTTCACAAAGACAGAGTTTATATCGACAAAACACATTCAAGCACAACATTTACTCACAGATTACGGTATGATAAACAGGGTTAATCAATTCAAGTATTTGGGTGAAATTATTGAACCCACAGGTATGGAAAGAGTGGCGCAAAAATCACGTGAACTTAAATTGCGGAAAGCATACGGAAAAATCGCAAATATTTACAACAAGAAATGCATGAGCAACAACACCAAAATTCAACACTACACGACTGTCATCAAACCTGAGACACTTTACGCCAGCGAGACACTAAACCTCAACTACAAAGGGGATCTTGAGAACATCAAGCAGGCTGAGAGAAAAATCATCCGTAAAATATTGGGCCCTAAACTCACAGATGATGGATATCGTCTGCAATCACACACAATCACAGAGAGATACTCTAACATCGAGTCAGATTTCCGCAAGCGACGACTGAGATTCTACGGCCACATTATGAGACTGAATGACGACCGGCTAACAAAGAGAATATTGACTTACTTACGAAAACTTAAAGTGACAACAGTCTGGGTTACCCAAGTCCAAATTGATCTCGAAAGTGCCAACATCATACCAATAGACATAGACGATCGAATGACATTCCGACATAAGATCCACAGTTGGGAAGTCACACATGAAGATCGACCAAGGAGACCAGGGAAAGGATGGACGGAGGAACGTCGAGTCCGACACAGTGAGATGATGAAGGAGTTCTGGAAGAACAAGAAGAACAGCACCAGAACATAATTTGCTTAATGTGATCCTTTGGGTCTAAACAATGTAAATAAATAAATAAATAAATAATAATAATAAATAGAAAAGCTTACATGCACAATCCGTAAAAGACTGGCCCGAGTTTATGGCCATCTCAGGCGAATGGACGGCAACAGGTTGACAAAGAAGATCTTTCACTATTTTGATTCCAACCACAAAACCCCGATGCCCTGGTTTAGAAACACCAAAGAAGACCTGCAAATCAATCCCGTGTTACACAGATCTCTTCGCAAAACATATAGTGGCGACCAAGTCTCGCCTCCAAAAAGAAGACATGGTGTCCCTTGGACAGAGGAAGCAAGCAGACTCTGACTCATTCCCAAAGGATGTAGGGATTCTGGGCGTAAATGAAAGACAAATGTGGCAAGACTTAACGCGGTCCTAGATGGCCCTAGCGAATTATATAATAATAATAATTATTATTATTAATAATAATGTGGACGAACTTGGACAAAAGATCAAAGGAAACATGCCAGTGAACGCATGAAGGAATACTGGAGACAGAGGAAACTCCAGGCAAAGGAAAATAAAAATAAAAAATAAAAAATTACGAGCCTTACAGTAGTCGCATATGATGTGTAACATCTGACATAGAAGAAACCTCACGTGAAATTGTTGATACACCGGTATTTTATACTATTATTGGCACAAATATTAATCTATTGTAAAAGGGAGTGTTTTACAGATATTGTAGTTTATAATACGCAACTCATTTTATTAGATGATTTGTAGCTTCCACCAGCACTAGCCTAAATAAAGAATACGATATGGATCAACTAGATTAATAGACGCGACACCGCTCATAACCTTAAATTCCTAATAAACAGGTCCTCTTGATTCACAGACCAACACGTAATTTCATATGGATTCTGTTAAAATGAGTCATAAATGATATGATACATATCGTTTAAAATGATAATCTGGTAGCAAAAATATCTACCCCGTCGGGGATTCGAACCCGAGATCTCTAGATTCACAGTCATAGGCGCTAACCCCACGGCTATTTCGACTACTCAAATATCGTGCATAAGATGGTGTCTTATTTCCACATTCCAATAATACTGCATTACAGAAATAAGTTTCATTTATATTTTGCTTGTTTCGATAATGTTTCTGCGTGAAATTGAGTTTAAAATGCCTTATAAATAGGCCCTCTTGTGAGTAAAGAGAATGTATTCAGCAATAGTTCATGAAGGCTCACTCAATTCTCGTATAGCCACAACGATTATATTATATTGATGAGTGCATTACCGTTATGTGGGTTAATATTTGAATAGCCATTGTGCAGAAACATAATACCGGCATTGCCGACTACTTACAATGTTTGATATTCAGGCATTTTACCATTTAAATACTGATACGAAGACTTCGAACATGTGCCATGTGCTTTGTCTCAATAACTTGACACCAGAGTTCGCATAAGCGTTTACCGTTCAGTATGTCATACACATTTCACATGGCCGCGAGTACGTCATGGTATCAATTTCCGACACCCGCGCTCATTGTTTCTCTTACCACTGCCAGCTGGGTCGATCGATCGAGTTGGCAGTGCGTCTTACACTTCCGTTCGATCCACTTCCGTCCCATTTTTCAAAATCACTCCCACAAAAATATCCAGCAACCGAGTGGAAAGATGTTACACATCAATAAAGTTGTTGCGAGGTCAATTCGCACGGGGAAAAAAATGTTATGGATTTAAAGTCACTTTTTAACAGTTGTGATTTTAAAACACCGCAGTGTTGGAATTTTTCCCTAATAGAAGTGAATGTGTAAGGTACCAGTAAATCTATTGGCACGTGGTAGTCGCAATCAACCACCTCTAAATGTTACCAGACTGGGGCAGTATCGTACCCGCTTTCTTGTGTTTTGAAGGCCAACGCATAACCGACTACCACAATAGTCAAAAGGGACGTTCAAACCCGTATCATCAGGGACATTCATATCCGAGTTATTAAATACCTGACCGTCATAGACGAACAACACGACCCGTTCTGAATGAATATCACAAAACTGGACACAGCTGAAGAGGAGGAACTGGAACGCAAATGATTGCACAATGGTCAAAACGTGAGTCGGCGCGATGCGGTGTGGCGAGGAACTTCAAGCCACGTGAGAGACACCGCCAATGTCCTGCCAGAACACGTGCGGTGCGGCACAAGAATAACGTTACAACACCGATCATCCAGACAATAGTCTACCGCAAGTCAGTGTGAGGGAGAGAGAATTAATTTGTGGCATTGTCGCCAGCTCCGTGTACGTCAATGTGTGTTTGGATGTGTGTACAGTCTGACAGTCTGTGTTATTGTGGTGTCTTGAAAAATGCGTGTACTAGCAATTGGAGCTAGGATATGAAAGGAGGTAGCAGTGGCTTTCATTCATCATATAACGGACCAACTGTTCTCTGGTGGCTTCACGAGACTGAATGTACCCCAACCCAGTCCTCAGATAAAATTTAACGCCTTATTACATGTCTGAAATCTTTCTGGTTGATGTCTGTGCTGGCGTATGTATTTTAACTGACTAGAGCTAAAATGGGAAACGATGGAAAATCATTTCAAGGATGGTACAGGAATTCGCACCCGAGCTCACTTCAAGATGTAAGAGAGGGAAACTGAAAAGTCTTGAACGGAAACATTTAAAGATACGAGTACAGAAGAATCAGGGTTATTATCTATAGGCCCTCGAACTCGGAGGCACCCAATTCAAAATGTGCCACCACATCCTTGAAATAACATTTTGTCAAGATGTGCCCAACCAACTTAAGTCTAGTTTTAACATGGGTATAATATATATTTAGGCTGGGGCCAATCTGGAATCAACGTCATTGATTGCCCGACACCATGGGAGCCAGTGTTCGTCAGTAGCGTCATCTATACGTTCCTCCTCCTCAGTTTAGGGGCTGCTACAACGCGGTCATGTAGCCCATCTATCTGTTAGTTGCGTGTTGTTGTATGCATACTAGGCCAGTATCGTTGTTCAAAGGGGCGGAACTACGAGGTCATCTGCCCCCTCTTAACACAGATTAAAGTATACAAATTTGGAATGAGACTTAAAATTTAGAGGTAGACACCTAAATTTGAAAATGTTGAAATTTAATAATAAAATAAAAAAACTAATAATTATAATATAAACAAAAATTACGGAAAAACAAAAATTTAGCATTCATAAAAGAACAAGTCTTTGAGTCAATGTACACTGTAAAATTTAGATTGCTGGCCCTAACCCACTCTCACTTATAAAGCGGATAACGCGATCAGCAGCCATGTCGTCATCGGCTAAAATAAGTTTGAGTGTCATCTGCAAACCAAGGTTTCTTCGTAAGTCAGCAAGATCCACACACTCGGTTAAAAATGTGGGCCACGGCGAATACGGCTCCACAGGTACAAAGTGGGGGTCTTCCCTTCTCATTAGGTACGAGTGGGTGGATCTTGCATGACCTATCCTTAGCCTACAAAAAATGACGGACTCTCTCAGTGACCGTAAAGAGTTCCGCCACACGCGAGTAGTTCCCTTGATCGTTCTCAGTTTATTGGGCATTGGGCATTGGGTCAGCTAGCCACTGTCTCTCCCAAACGTTGCTGTAAGAACACAAGCTCTTAGTTACGTATTATTTGATTCGTTACGAATTTATTTGTTTCGTAGCCTATATTGTTGATCGCTGAAAAGTGTTAACAAATATTGCTAATGGAAATGTGCAGAGAAGGAAGACGATGAGTTTCATTCTCCGATGCAGAGCGGTAAAAAGCGTTTCAAGGATTCGAAGAAGCTCAGAAGCCAGAAAGTCGTAAACATGATTTTATGTTATTTTACGTGTAGCGCAAGAATTGTACGAGTTTTCATTTCAAGATCATCCCCTCCTCCAACAAACTAAGGTATAACAACATTTGGGAAAGGGGTGGTACGTGTACGCTCTGCCTAGGACACCAATGGCCAAGTTCTACTCCTGTTATGCCTAATAGCGTTGGGGAGGGAGAAAACCCAAGTCCAACAAGATTAGTTACAGTCATTCGTGGTAACACTGTACCAGTCAGGATAATGAAAATCCACAGCCTGCTTCCAGTCTCCGACCGGGTCAGGAATGGAATGAATGAAGCCCCATCTAGCGGCGAGGATATGAACTGTGCCGGCTGCCGAGGCCTGACGCACTCCTCTGGGGCAATGATTAAATTAATGACAGATGAAATGAAATGATAGTGGAGAGTGTTGCTGGAATGAAATGACAGGGAAAACCGGAGTACCCGGAGAAAAACCTGTCTGCCTCCGTTTTGTCCAGCACAGATCTCACATGGAGTGACCGGGATTTGAACCACGGACCCAGCGGTGAGAGGCCGGCGTGCTGCCGCCTAAGCCAAGGAGGCTTCAGTCAGGATAATGATTACCATAACTTCATTTAACACCTACAGCTGAGGTAGGCATCTAACCCGCCTTTCCTCAGTTTTGTCCCATGTATCCCGTTTCAGCTCTCAGACCAGAATTAAATTTCTTGGCAGATCCGGGAATCGAACCCGGGCCTCCACGGTGTCAGCCAAAAAATGCTAGCTACTACACAACGAAGCCTGGAAGTTCATATTTTTGCATATTTATGCATATTTTGGTTATTCTGGCTCAATGGATCATATTTTTCTCCTTTGCCTGTTTAAGTGCATATCTCTGCTTGAGAAGGGCGTATATTCTAATTTCCTGTTGTTTTGAAACGTCTCTTGTAACTTCATGTTCTTAAAGTCTTATATTTCAATTCGGACTCCGCGAGTCTATCACAGAATAATACTGAAATTGTTTTAATACCTAATACATTTCGGTCCCTTTTGCAAGTTAATATCAATTATTTTTATTCACCATTCGCTATGCAAATATTGTAAAATTATTTTCATAAAAAAAATCAATGGCTATTAAAATTGAATCAGTCATTTCTAAAAGGCCCTTTCTGACATGGTAGTTATTGTTGTTTTAAGGGACGGAACTACGAGGTCATCTGCCCCTTTTCTTTCATGTTTGGTGAAAAAAGAACCCCAATCCATGCTTAACTCATTTTCACCAAACATGTCGGAAAGGGGGCAGATGACCTCGTAGTTCCGCCCCCTTTAAACAACAATAACTAACATGTCAGAAAGGGCCTTTTAGAAATGACCGATTCAATTGTATATCAGTTATACTGAAAAATTAACATAATAAAATAATTATTGATGGACAACACCGCTTGAGGTTTCATAAAAGAACACTTTCTTCTATTTATAACTGTTTCTTGGTTGAGATATTTAAAAAAGGAGTAGTTATATGCCGTCTGCTCATATTTTCTTTATATTCAAAATAGAAACGCTAAAGAATACGGAGCGATCGTAATTGCCGTAGTTATTTCATAGTGCATTTTTTTTGGAAACGTGATGCATATTTGACCAGTAATTAATTAAGTTTTGCATGCATATTTATTCATTTAATAGTATATGAACTTCCGGGCCTTAGTGATAACTTTAAAGTGATAACATAAGATTTACCATAGCTTCATTTAACATCATGTGCACTTATCAATTGCTGAAGATATTAGCCTATTAAGAATGCAATAATTAATGTCCTCTTTTCATAAATTTGTTTGCGAATGTTAAAATTTGTGAAATTCGACTAATGCACAATGTTACTCCGAATTAGTGTACTTCTTTTAGGTGACAACCTGTAGTGGCTGTAGTAGTGTGTGTAACTGTATTTCTTGAGGGTCAAGTATTGAGGTAGGTGTCACACGACTTTTCAACAGTACCATCTCGGCAGTTATACAGAGGGAACGTGGAAGTTCCAGGAGAAACCCGCATTCAGGATTCGAATCTCTAAACTTGCAGCTTCCAGTTACAGTAATGGAGCATGATTTAACGCACTCGGCTAAGCTGCATGGTAGTAAGGCAAGAAAGGTGAAAGAGAATGCATGAGTGCAAGGAACCCTGTGACCACAATTCTCGAAATTTAATAATCGGAGGGATTGTAACAGTTGACAGTCCCAAATCCAGCCCATGGAGAGATACCACGAAGTACTGACTGATAATATCCCCACTCACGTGCAACGACATTTGAATAGAACACACCGTCGTGTTGCCATGGCAACCAGCCACCCTTGCGTGACGTTCGCAATGAAAAAAGAAAACCGCCGACAACATTGGAAGGGTGAGATTCAATTGGCCTGCATCGATCCAGACGTGGCTATCGTTCTGACAACTGATAAGCACGCATGCAACAATTTCTGCAGTTGATCTCAGAGGGTTTTAAGTTTCCGTACTCAAGCAAAGATATGCCAATTTTAAATGCAACAAATTTTGTCGGGTAAGGGTATGTCGAAACCCATTTGTATTAGCACGGAATAGTTAAATTTTAATTTTGAAATGAAATACACGACTACATTCAGAAAAATGATAACTTGGATATATTTTTAAATGCTGCGCTTAGTGCTAGATAGAGAGAGAAATAGAGAGAGAGAGTATCAAAACTTCAAGAGAATGTAAAATAAAATAAGTAGTAATAGCTTCAGTTAAGCTAGCAAAAAAGTCAAGTATTTCATGCTTAGTGCCTGTGAGTGGCGGTGCATGGCGCATTTTCAATAGAACATCTACATGATGTTTGATCAAATTCAACATGGAATGTTGTATTTACATTTTTTTATACACATTTATGAATATGTCTGGTAAATACAACGCCCCAGATCCTTGTGGCTAACCCCGGAGCACGGACAATTCAATAAATATACAGTAATATATTCAGATATGATTTCTTTTCCGCAAGACATTATCTCAGGATTTAAAGGTTCTCTTCTTTTGAGAGAACGTTAAATAATAATGGTTCATTCAGCACATAGCGTTTATTATATTACGATACAATAAACTAACAAGGAACAGTTCAGTGCACCGATACATTTGTTAGCTTCTTACTCTTACCCAGCATTGTAGCCGAGCGGATTAAGTCATGCTCCAAGACTGCAATGAGAGGCTACGAGACCGGAGATCCTGATCCTGAGTCGAATCCTGAGTGCAGTTCACCAAGGAATCCACACTTACTCTAGGAAAATGTCGGGATAGTACCTTACTTCAAATACTGGGAATCTACCCCGATCCTCAACCCCAATTACAATAACATTCGTTGGTCAGACAAATTGCATACAAACCCAAACACACGGGGCTGATGACCAAGAGGTCTCAAACCTATTAACAAAGAAACAACTTAATAGGTACGATACAATAAAAGTGGCGAACTCAACACATTAGTGGTATAAACCTCGCTTTGGAAGTTCAGTATGAACCTGGCATTAAAGACTCTAAAATATTCAAATAAAAATACCCGCGCTTATAGCTGGCAATAAAGGTAACCTTCTGCCTTAAATTTTACTCGGGATATGAGCAACCCACAAGGATTATCTGCTTAACATTTAACAATGCTAACTATGAAGTAATTGTATCGACCAGTGCAGGCCCCAGGCTAAGGTGATAGACGCCCTGGGCAAATGGTCTACTGGTGCCCTTTTTCTTATTTATGTGTTATAAAAATAGCATAATAGTTTTTTTTTCAAACAACTACGTTACTAATATTGTATCACATCAAATAATAAGAAAAGTAAGTCGTTCATACAATTTTGTAGCCATTTATTGATACATTAATCACAATAAAACCCAGGATTGAAAGTTCAAAAGTTAAATTTTAAAAGTACAATATACAGAAACATTTCAAATCAAAGTTTTTTTTCTGGATTTTAACTTTGCAAATTTATTTATGATGTCAGAAAAGTCTGTGCTAAGGGTTACTTCTTTTTCGCAACACAACAACAATAGAGAATTTAGTTTGCTGTCTGAACGAGTTATAATACTATAATATGGCTTCAAACACCACAATGTTATAATAACAAAAAAAAAAAAAAAACAACAACAACCCCTGGCACTATCCAGCCCATGACGGGCTAAGGCCGACCAAGCGACCGCTGCCCAGCCATTCGGCCTGCAGATATTGGGGTGACGCGTGATCAGCGCGTCGGGTCCCCTCGGCCGTTAATCTTGGTTTTCATGATCGGGGCGCTGTCTCACTGTCAGACAGCTACTCAATTGTCCTCACGAGGCTGAGTGCACCCCGTTCCAACCCTCACGTCAGTTTTAAAATCCCTGACGGAGCCGGGGATCGAACCCGGGGCCTCCGGGTGAGAGGCAGGCGCGCTACCCCTACACCACGGGGCCGGCCAATGTTATAATACTGTATTATAATATAATCATGATTAAACATAATTATATACTACGAATGTATGTGATATATAATATTACTCTTATTTTATATTCGCGTAAATTATAGTTATTTTATCCTACTTTTTAAAGAGTTCCATGTCATACTTACTTTTAATGTTGGGATTGTTGGGTCAACCTTTTTCTGCGTCCAGCGTCACCTAAATTTCTGCGCCCCCTAATATTTGGCGCCCTGGGCAAATGCCCAGTATGCCCGTTTATAGCCCGGGGCCTGGACCAGTGGTAAAGCCATCTCTGTTTCTCCCACCTCGAGTATACTCGGTGCTAATTACACAGACGCGGCCCTAGCAAAGTTTTCAGGTGGTGCGAGATCTCATTGTGTGCCCCCTCCCCTGTAGAGACTAAACTGTACATAGAGACTAAAGATAACCTACTTGTTTTGCATCATTAATAACTCAGACCTCCGAAAGATTAGCGTAGTAGTATGGAAGAGAAACAATAACAGTAAAAAGAAACAATATTAATTATTTCCCAGTTAGGGTTCTTGGCTCTATCCGAAGAATGGCAGGCGCCTCGGAAAATGCACGCTTCGTTGCTGAAACAATTCTCGATAAACTCAAAGACCTCCAACACCTCAACAATAGATTTTTGAAAAGTTAATTCAACTACTAAGGCAGATTATAGACAATGTTTAACTAATTCAAATTGAAGAAGATTTTAAACTGATGTCATCCCTATGCTATATGCGAATAATATTCCAAGAACGTTACAGGAATATTATTTTAATATTGAGATACTATTATATTAATATATTAAAGCTAGGAAGGTGAAATTTGGTATCAACGAGATGTTGAAGTACATAATTGTGTTGAAACGTTCCTAACAGGGAAGTGGGGAGGAGGAGGAAAGGGGATTTGAACATAAATGAGATTAATACTCAACTCGTTAATATTTCTACAATTTCATGCTGTAGGTCTAGGTCTGGTCTTTGAAATACGCACACGCACGCTGATATATAGAATTAATTTTGGCGGGTAGGGTTCAGTAGTAATAAGGAGATTGTTTTTTTTTTTCGCAATCTACTGTTGCATTTTCTGCGCCCCCACCCCCATAGGACAGCACCGTGCCAGAAGTTGTTGGCCCGGTTCGGTCGCACCGCCCAAGGGCCCTGCTACGTCATATTACTCTATGCAGGCACAAGACCTGAAAAAGCTATTAGCAGACGTGTCTTAATGAGTTCTTGCATGCTCGAGTGCCAGACAAGTAACTTACAGCAGTAAAAGACGTATAATAATTATCAGGCCCTCATTAATAATTGCGCCAATACAAACGGTCTCACTTCGAACATATACGGTACTTCAGAGAAATTAACATTTCTAATACAACATTTTGATTTCTCATCTAAGAGAGCATTTCAATCTTTCTACAAACGGATGGCGGCTGCACAAAATATTTTCCTAGTTCTCAATAACTCCAAAACTAATGCAGCAAACTAAAATTTTGTATAGAAGACAATATTAAGTACACATATGAAACTGTCAAAAATACGATAAGCCCCCAAAATCAACTTGGTGTCCAACGAATTTCAAATATTTCTGGCGATCTGATCATCCGAGCGCAGCGAATCTTTATTTAGAGTAGCCTACATAGCATAACATTGATTTCATGTATTGTAGAAAACGACTCATTGAGTGGCTTTGGACACAAATTTTCCAGTGCAGGGGGTGTGCTGTGAGTTATCAAGAGCAAGTAAGACAGGGCAAGTAGGCTACTATTACTATGTTAACTTGAAATATTATTTTCATGTGCTTTGTCTTAAACGACTATAGTCGAGTTTTGAGTTTGAAAGTGTTGCTCTATAATATAGTAAAATTCAGCGATAAAAATGTTGAAGTAAAATATTTGTTAGTGTAATACTTAATCGCTAAACCAGCAGTCAAAAATGTTATGAATAAGGAACTTTTATGTAAATGACAATTATAAAGATATCCATTTCGTCTAATGAATAATATTGTTACACTTGTTTTAAGAATTAGGTATACGCAATTTGGCTGATGAAAACCTCAATGAAAGGTTGAAACATGTACCAACGATAGAATAAATATACAAAAATATGAATAGATGTTCTTAATTTTGTATTGATAGACGTTATATTTTAAGAGTTATCTGTTCTACTTCCACAGTGTGATTCAGAGAAACCATCATTCGAACCTCCAATGATCCTAACTGGGAAGCAATAAATAAACCGATGTCTTACCTGCTAGGTAATTAATGAGTCTGCAAAGTTCGATTCATGCAGTGTTGACCGCAAGCTACCAGTTGAGATACTAAAACAGTTAACGTACGGCAACAACCCAAATGCACACGCGGGCGCAAGAAAAGGAATAATTTATCGAACCCTCAGACTGCGAAGTACTATAGTAGCTTTACAACGAAGATAAAAGAGGAGGGGAGGAATAAGTCTCCAGGACACACTTTAAGTATGGACAGCCCGTAGCATACTGAAAATTTAACCTGCGTGACTGCAAATGCCTGTCGTACGTATCATCCTCGAGGGAGCCATGCCACCAGTGACCCCATTCCAGTTTAGTGCCAGCTCGCCCTTGCTTCCTGGATGAGCGGGGTTCACACTTAACAAGCTGTCCAATAAAAGCCAACACGCAACACACTGCGCCATAGGCGAACAGGTCTGCAACGCATGCGTATGGATCTTACAAGGGAACATCCCGAATGTAAATTTCCCGATTTTGATAAAACTCGGCACGCATACTAGCCTATATACAGATCACGAGTTGATGCATGACAGAAAAGCACTCAGGACTATGCGAGCTTATGGGCGCAACACTGCAAGCTACTACTCGTGTTCTCGTACCGTAATTAGGCACTTCACTCACAGGGGCGAGGCGCCCATTAGGGCGCTGAGGCTCAGCCTATCCGTAAAAAAAAGTTAAATTAGTTTTCTTCGGCTGTTATTGGTGTTTTTCGATTGATATTTCGAATATTATATATTTGAACTCGCGCTGCCTAGCGTCGTGTCTGCTCACAACCAAATCAACCAATAGCTATTCACCTCAACTCAGCCTCACGCGCGCAGACGCAGTAGCAACTACTTGGTGGGCGGGGTGAAGAGGGGGTGTATCTTGTAAACTTGTGCGTTAAGGCTTGCCCAAGGACTCCTGGAGATAGAAACGCCACAACGATAACTGCTGCAATCTAGGGGTGTTTGGCAGAACTAAGACAGCACAGCACTGGTTACAGGGTTGTCAACTATATTAAATGCAAGATAGCATAATTTTCTGACATGAAAAATTATTGAACATGGACATAAATCTGAACAGGACCCAGACATACGCAAAAAAATGAATTTAAGATAAATCTCATTATGTGTTACTTTAAAATACATAACTTAACTTGCAGAATGTTTTTTTAATGTGCTCTTTTGACATGTTGGCAGTCCTGGCTACACGGTGAATGATACCAATCTGTGCAGCCTATTGCCAGTGTGGAATGTTAAGTGCAGTGAAGTGTGTTTCTATTAATATATTTGTATCTTACTATGTGGGGTGTTTGTGTTACAGTGTAGTTGAAAACAAATAGTAGGCATAAGTACGCTAATCTACACGACACATGCGTTTCAACGGATGCGTTCAATACATCTCATGATCCATTGAATTTTCTTATTGAAAATCCAACATTTTTTTCTCAACTCTCTTTGGAGGAAAAATTCCAGGTGAAAGAACGGAAGCCCACGCCAAGCTTGTCACTTCAGAAAACCGATGGAAAGTTTGTAAGACGGTTTCAGAGACAATGGTACGAGTCGAAACCACGGTTGAGTGGTAGTGCTACCCGAAATAGATTATTTTGTTTTTATTGTGTGCTTTTTGCTAAAGACAATTTAGAATGGGGCAAAAGAGGGGTTGGTGAGGAAAGTCTTAAAAATTTTCTTTCTAATGCAAAAAAAAAATGAAAGTTCAATTTCACACATCACAGCAGCTGTTAAATATAATCATTTAGGTACCGCTAGAATTGACCATGCACTTTCTGAGGCGATGCGTCTTGCAGCTTTGAAACACAATGAAAAAGTCGAGCGAAATAGGAATATAATGAAAAGACTGATTTCAACTCTCTGTTTCCTGGCGCGGCAAGAGGTCACGATGAATCTGAGACGTCTTTAAACAAAGGCAATTATTTAGAATTATTGGATTTCTTGGCAGAGGAAGAACCGTATATGAAAGATCATTTATCATCCGATGGGGTATATAAAGGCACTTCCTCTGACACACAAAATGAACTACTCGAATGTATTACGGAAGTAGTTAAAGAACAGATTTTTAGTGAATTTGAAAATAGTCCGTTTATTTCCATACGGGCTGATGAAACCACGGATGTCTCAACTACAAGTCCAATGAACGTTATTTTCCGTTATGCCAATAACGAATCGGGAGAAATTGAAGAGAGATTCGTCGGATTTTATGACGTTTCATAAGACCGAAGTGCTCAAGGTATAGCCGCTGTTTTGCTTGACGTCCTCAAAACCTGGAAGATCTCGAAAGGGAAATTAATATCCCAAACGTACGATGGATGCAGTGCAATGGCAGGTAAAAATGCTGGTGTTCACTGTATTGTAAAACAAGTCATGCCCTCTTCATCCATTGCTACGCGCATCAATTAAATTTGGTTCTGCTTTATGCTTGTAAAACAATTACGCAAGTTAAGATTTTTGTAGCAAACCTCGCAGGATTCCATACTTTCTTGAGCCGTTCTAGTAAAATAAGCGATCTTCTTAGAGAAAGGGGTTTCAAATTGCCAAGCTCATGTGAAACAAGCTGGAACTTTCATTCGCGCGCTGTTGCAACAATTATCATTCACTATGCGGAACTAAAAGCCGCATTTCATGATATTATAGATAATGATGGATGGGATGATAATTCCTTACATCAGGCAATTAGACTCGGCAATATATTGAATGATCTGACGTTTCCTTTTTTGCTGCAGCTTTATAATTTGATTTTTCAGCATACGGGTGTATTGTTTGTCATCCTGCAAAGCAAAACCGTAGATATAAGACGTTGCAAGTACGAAATTGAAAATTGCACCAAGGCGGTTGATAAACTAAGATGTGAAGAAGTATTTCTTGCCTGCATTGAGAAAGCTAACTCTCTCCTAAATTCAACAGGTGAACTTTAAACTAGTCTAAATGAAGCAGGATCACAGAAATTGAAGAGACTTGCGTTTGAAATAGTTGACACTATAGTAGTGAATATGGAAACCAGATTCCAGGACTTTCAGAAGGTAGATTTTACGGAATTGGTAGATCAGGAAGAATTTTTGTATTACAGTAGGCCAAATAAATTCCCGACATTTATTCTCGAAAAATTGTTTAAAGTGTATCCATTCTTCGATCATGAAAAACTGACAGGAGAACTTATGTTCGTTTATAGTAGTGAGGATAAACACCTATCGCCTAGGGATTTGTTCAAATACATTATACACAATGGGTTAAAAAATGTGCTCCCCGAGTGCGTGAAGCTACTTTCCTTGGTACTTTCAGTTCCGGCGACTACTGCTTCATGCGAAAGAAGCATGAGTACATTGAAACGTGTTAAAACGTACCTCCGCAACACAATGACGAACGATAGACTATCGAATTTGGCAATTTTGGCTATAGAAAAGAGAACTGTTAAATCTTCTTCCAAACGTCAAAAATTCATTTCCCGAGTTATCGAGGTCTACGCCCAGAAAAAGGACAGAAGGATCGAACTTATCTACAAAAAAAAATAATTGTGAGTGATAATGTATTAATTTGCTGATGCTCCTTGTCGAATTAGATTTAATTATTTGAAATAACACATCTGCTTTATTATTACTGTGAAAGTGAAGAATACAATTTAGTTGAGATAATTGTTCTATTTTTTTTTCATACATGGTATGAGTAATTGTGTGTGCCCCATTAAAGTAAAAAAAGGCCTGACCTCTGATGAGTTATGGGACACTGGGGGTGAGGACACAGCCTTTCCAGTAGACTAAAGCTGTGAATTTTGAGGAGTTGAGCACGTTTGTTACTTTCGGAATTCATTCAACTTCAGCCTACCCTACAAAAAATATCACGCTTCGCCACTGTTCACTCACTATGTTCGCTGAAGGATGAGTAACTAATAGCCTCCCCTACTGACAGGAATAGGAAGCCTTTCTATAGCCACCTAGCCGGCCATTCTTCCCTCCAACACCCCGCGGTGTGAACTTCTCGATCCCTAGATAGAGAGTTCGATTCGCGGCCTTGGAAGTCCGACTTTTGGAGGGCGGAAATATTCTACAGTCGTACGATGCCGCGTTTGAGATAAGAGTGCTGGTGGTCAACTTGGAAACTATTCTTTGTTTACATGTAATCTTTCACTGTTAACAGGTACAATGCACGGATTGGATACGACTCAGTTCCAGTAGTCGCAGTCAACGTCGTCCTCTCCGTTGTGACGTGTGCTCTTGTAACGCTTAGCAGTGCTCAACTTATGTGGACATTGTACTCCGTCACCGCCGTGTCCCCTTCCTCGTCCCGCAAGGCTCCAGCTGCTACGGTCAATAATCGCTGGTGCAGCGAAAATCAGCGGCCCTTGTTTCTCAAACACGTAAATATAAACCACAATAAGCAGGGTATGCTTATTTTTCCACGGCATGTAGTCTTAATGAATTTTAATACATATTAATGAATTCAGTTATAATGTGGCAATCAATCGAGTACAACCAAAAGTTGCATCAACTAGTAAAATTGTGAGTGAAATTTTAGTAAATACAGTAAGTTCCCAAGATTTAAAAAGTTCATAAAAAAGTGAATTTTAAACATTATTGTAAAAGGCTACTCGGACAGGAATAGAGAAGTTTAGAATAGATTGTTTCAGCATGAATATCGTGAGTTTGAAGATGCAGGCTTTTTACTCTATTTGGGTGTTTCTTTTCCGAGGATAGCAATATTAGTGTTCAGCAATGGTAATTTCGAAGCCTCCGTGGCTTAGGCGGCAGCACGCCGGCCTCTCACCGCTGGTTCCGTGATTCAAATCCCGGTCACTCCATGTGAGATCTGTGCTGGACAAAACGGAGGCAGACAGGTTTTTCTCCGGGTACTCCGGTTTTCCCTGTCAAAATTTCATTCCAGCAACACTCTCCACTATCATTTCATTTCATCTGTCATTCATTTAATCATTGCCCCAGAGGAGTGCGTCAGGCCTCGGCAGCCAGCACAGTTCATATCCTCGCCGCTAGATGGGGGCTTCATTCATTCCATTCCTGACCCGGTCGGAGACTGGAAGCAGGCTGTGGATTTTCAATGGTAATTTCTCGACATGGAAACAGGTTTTGTTGGCACAAGGGAACAGACGCATATCAATGCACTAAAACTCCAGGCAAGGTACTATTGTTTTGTCTTTCCGATTTTTCTTAATTAACTTAATAGAGAATACTAGGCAATTGGGCGTCGAAGTTTTGCTCGTATCCTAGTTAGACTGCCGCGCACCTCAGAGTGAGCTGGACACAATGCTAGATCTGTGACAAAATAAACTTCAAATTCTTCAAATGCACAGAACATAAAATGCTAATCTATATAGGCCTAAACATGTGTAGGGAATATTGTATGTACAGGGTCTTTCACTCAAAGTGCGGCAGGCCCAGCGCTCTAGGTAGAACGTGCAGCTATAAAGGTCAGACGAGCATATCACAGCGCGCTGCTGTCACAGCATATGTCATAATTAAGATAAGGAAGGAAGTGCTGTTGGACTGATGCTTCGGACTCTCGACCCTAAGCTCAGCGAGCTGCCTCTATGCGCCGCGCTGCCGGCCGCACTTTGAGTGAAAGACCCTGTATAATGAAACAGAATGTCAAATATATATACATTTCTTAAATAGCCTACTAGAGGGCCTGTGCGAGAAATCTCGCATGTGTTAACCATCTGGCCGGCTTTACTGTTATGTGGGCTTGACGTGTCACAGTTCTTGTTTAAACGCATTTTATAATATAAGTTATTTCTGTTGACTTTCCAAAAATGCAAAAAATGTCCTGTACTATTGAGACGATTTGTAAGAATTTGGCACAAACCACACCTTCTAACTCCCTCTGGTTTAAGAGCTTGAATTTTGTGAAACATATACCTTAGCGTATATGATGACCATTATATAAAAGCATGCATTTGTATGAACTCCCAACGTTTAGTATCCATACTATACTAATATAATAAAGCTGAAGAGTTTGCCGGTGTGTGTTGTGTCATTAAACGCGCTAATCTCTGCAACTCCCAGTCGGATTCGAAAAATTATTTTTGTATATGATAGCCAAATTCAAGAGGAATAGTTTAGGCTATGTTAAATTTCGGACAGACCACCCCATTCCCTGCATTTAGACCCTTTTGCACAAATCTACACTGTTTCACCGATTTAATAACTTGACGGCAATATTGTCGCTAGGCGACAACGACCAACACTGTATCATGATAGTCAACGCCGCACCATTGATGGACAGGTTGTCACTAGGCAACAACGATTTACTCTGTATCATGATAGTCCGGGAAAATTTGCTAAAGGACACATGGGAAAACTGACCGATTGACAATCAAGGATTGCATTGGACTGTAGTATTCTCTATGCTATCGTATGCACAGTTAATATTTCATTTGCGGGGCTTAGACATCGTGATCATGTTGCCCCGTGTGCATGGGTGTGTGTGTGTAGAATTTTTGTGATAACCTGCGTTATTGTGATTGTTGCACTAGCATGTGTAAATACGGTATAAAGCTCAATGTTGGTTTGTCTGCCTTATTTATACAAATCTACACCGTTTCACCGATCTGAACCAAAATGTGTATTCTTACCATTTGGAAACCTGCGAGTAACACTGTCTACATGAAATTTCGGATAGACCACTCCAATCCCTACATTTAGGCCCTTTGGCACAAATCTACACCGTTTCACCGATCTGAACCAAATTTTACATACTTACCTTTTGGAAAGCAATGGCAAACTACCTCACTCCTCATCTTGCCTAGTAAGCCTCAATATAGCGCTGTCTTGGGTTTTTGTGGGCATCTACCCACATAACCTAACGGCGGTGCATTTTGAGGACCCAACCAGCCTTCGGACTGACTACTTAAAAGGCACCCTTTGGAACCCGACGAGTAATACTGTCTACGTGAAATTTCGGACAGGCCAGTCCATTCCCTGCATTTAGGCCCTTTGGCACAAGTCTACATCGTTTCACCGATCTTAACCAAACTTAATGTACTTACCCTTCGAAACCCTGCGGGTAACACTATCCACTTGATATTTTGAACAATTCTCTCCATTCCCTACATTTAGAACAGACAAAATGAACTTGAAAACCACGTTTTAAGGTCCTAGAACCATTCATGTCCGTATAGTGTAACTGTAAGAATATTTTAATAAGTCAATTGTTGGCTGCCAATGCGAGCTGCATCACGTCACCCCTACCAGAATTGCGAAAATAGTTACAACTTGCGCTGCTTATAAATTGGAGTCACTGGGAGTAATTATTGCAAGAAAATTTCTGAGGCCCCTTAAAACAGTTATAATCATGAAAATAGTATGCCTCTGTATAAGTGCGATGGTGTTGGTGCAGTACATAGAGGTAATCAACTGCAATAAGCGTTGGTGCTTTCAAATTTACTTTCATTTATTCAGATCCTTATCCTTGAGCGGTATGTGGCGATACATGACACTATTGCTACTTCAGGAGCTCGGGACAGCCGAAGTTTTCCAAAGTGCTCTGATTATTTTCCTATGGCACTATGTGACAAAAGACGACACTATTGATCTCTACTTTTCTAACAGCCAATGAGATATAGGCCCTAGGCAGTGTCTTATTTCACATACTCCTCTTTCTAATCATATTTTTCAAGTCGTTTGTAAATTACACGTGTCAGTACTGTAGTTAGTAAATAGACGTTTCCCTATTCCTTATTGTCATTATCATTACAGGAAAATGACCTGAATGTTACGTCCATTATACTGTACTACTTATCACTATCACCACCACCACCACCACCACCACCACCACCACCACCACCACCACAAAAAGTTATATTTTTACAATATTTTTTTCTGTTAGTTTAAGTATTATGTGCCAGTTCTGTAGTAGTATTCATTATCATCCATAAAACAAACAAATCCACCGGGCGAAGCCGGGCACTACTGCTAGTTTTGAATATAAAGAAAAATGTTCTTGGGCGTGTTACTTTCAAAACTGATGATAAACTGTAAAGGCATTTCACTTGGCTTGCTAGTTGGTTCTGGAATACGTTGTTCCGAACAAAGGAAGAATATTCTTAGACTTTGGGAGTATATACACATTTCACACTTTGCTTAGGAATTGTTTAATTCTCGCAAATAATACGTATTTGTTAATGTTCTTGAGCATGTCAGAGGTAGGCCTATAATTTTATTGCCATAACACATTTTTTAAGCGTGTGTTCTACGTTGTATGATAAACTAACCAGGCGGTAGTTTAAGCTCACTGCTACAAGAATAATCATGTAGTGGAGTAGTGCACGTGATGCATATGATCACTTCAAAATACTGTACTCGAAACTGACGTGACCAGCGTTCGAGCGCTCTACGAATGCATAATGGAAACCCTTCTCATTGCATTCACTTCTCGTTCAGTAGCCATCAGTCGATTACATGGATTACATAGATAGGCGCAGAACTTCTGTGAGTGTTCATTACCACAGAGAGGGAACTAAAAACAAAAAAATAGGACGAAGGTCCATCCATCACCAATTGCAATACGTAAGGCAATGTTAAAAAAAAAAGAACGGGAACAAGGCAAACTCATAAAAAAGTGTATGTCGTTATTAGCGAATATAGGGCACTGAAATGGGCCTGACACTTTTACTAATACCCTGTTCGACTTCCCTTGGCCAACTACAGCAGTGTCCTCTTCTGACTTAGACACAACAGTCTAACAGTAAAAACCCCATGCGACAGAATAATGGGAAACCCCATGCACCACGCAGTAAAATATGAAAAAATGCCTGTCATTTTAAGTATTTCAGATAATGATGATGATGATGATGATGATGATGATGATGATGATGATAACTATTGTTTTAAGGGGCCTAACATCTCGGTTATCGGCCCCTAATGGTTTGGGTGATCGTGATATTGAAAAATATAATCAAACTATAACTAAAACTAACTACACACTTACAACTAAAACTAACTACTGACTTACATACTAGAAGAGGAAATAGAAAATAAAGAGAAGAAGAATAAGGTAAATAAAAGACAAGAGGAAAGGAAATGCCCTCAACCCTCGAAGAATGAGAATTAAGGGACTTGGAAGAAAGGAGAGTCATGAAAGGCACATAGGAAAGGCTAAGAGGAGAGGGTCCGCCTCAGAAACAATAGAAAAAGGGGGAAAAAGCAGGATCCAGCTGAGGAATCCCTCGGGGTCGCCAACTCTCCAGCGCACAAGCCTTGAAGGTGTAGCACTATCAAGGGTGCACTTCAAGTAGAGGGGCTACACACCCTTTCCCACCTTGAGGACCTTGAGCAGAAGGCAGGAGATAATGTTGGGAATTGACTTCCAACTTGGCCACAGATGGTGCCACCTCCCAAGCTCCATAGCCATTTACATTACGTTGGACTGCAGTGTCTAAGTGTTTTATCTGTCGCTCATGCTCTTTATATTGTTACTCTTTTTATTCTGTGATATGTAATAAAAGGCTGAAGAGTGTTAGAATAGTGACTAGTGCGTGTTGTCAGTTTTATGCCTCCCTATCCCTCCACATTTGGTGCCGAAACCCGGGATTTACCCATCTCCAGACTGCTAGAATATGGATCTCGGGACCAACGGGTTCGAGTAAGCTGACGAGGTGCGTTCTCGACGGAGGTAGTCAATCCAGTTTCGTCAAAAGTTCTTTGGTCGATGAACTGGGTCTGGAAGTCATTGGAGACGCATCATTAAAGGTCCACACGTTTGAAACACCATCCAACACATCACATTCACGTAGGTTGGTTCACCTGAAGACGAGAGGATTTTGGGACAGTTCCCAAGTAACCTTGACGGCATTTGAAACCACCCACTCCTTTTCTCACCACCCAGCAGTACCACGAGATATCACGACAAACGAACAAACGGGGAAACTGCAATTGGCTGACCCTACAGATGATTCAGCTGACCTTCCAATCGAGCTGTTAATCGGAGGAGATCAGTATTGGACAATCGTCAGTGACTCTGCCCCGATACGACTCTCCTCATCAGTTGTGTTAATTCCATCGAAATTTGGATGGATATTCACCGGAAACCGCTCAGGTATATCAGCTAATAACACGGTTGTAAACTTCATCGATGCATGTCACTCCATGCCCTGTGACGACTCTCTTCGACGTTTTTGGGATCTGGAGTCCGTTGGGATTGCAGCTGAACATGACCGAGCAATGAGCGCTCAAGACACCGCAATTCTAACACAATTTTTTTCACGCGTCTTACTGTATTGAGGACCAAAGAAGAGTCGTACGATTGCCACGCAAGGAAACTATGGAAATTGCCAACAACTATCACGTTGCAGAAAAACGATTCCAATCACTGGAAACCCGATTCCGGAAGAACGAAGCCCTGAAACAAACATATACGAACCACATGATGGACTACATAAGGAAAGGTCACGTGGAACTAGCGCCAAAGGAGACCCGTACGGATGAGTTTTATCTTCCTCATCACTTAGTAAAAAAAGAGAAACATGGAACCATTAAATGGCGTATAGTCTTCGATGCATCGTCACACGAAGAAAACGCGCGCCCACTCAACGAGACCCTGGAAATGGGACCCAACCTACTCCCCGATCTGTTTGCAGTATTGTTGCGGTTCCGTTCATTCCCGTACGGTGTGATAGGAGACATCAGCCAAGCGTTTCTTCAGTTGTCCCTTCACGAAGAGGATAGGGACTTGACCAGATTCCTGTGGTACCGTGTTGTCGAAGATGAGAGTGGAGCTCAAGTGGCTTCCAATGAGAGAGCGATTTTCCGCTTCACTAGACTCCCATTCGGACTGACTTGCAGCCCATTTCTCCTTTCAGCTACGCTGAGAGAACTAGCCACTAGAAACAGATCTCAGTTTCCTTCCGCGGCTTCACTCATAGATGAAAACACATTCATGGACGACATTATCGCAGGTGCCCGAGGAGAAAATGAAGCGATCGCAATTTACTATGAACTCACCTCTCTCATGAAGAAGATAAGTCTACCCATGTCGAAATGGGCCACGAGTTCCCAACAGCTGATCCAGATATGGAAGGCCGAAGGAAGAGAGATCACCACGGAAACACACGTTCTTGGCGTTCCATGGAACACAGTAACAGACTCGCTCACTATAGATGTTACAGAAATCACAACGAGACTGAAGGACCGCCTCGCTACGAAACGACACCTGCTCCAAGCGACTGCTAGTTTCTACGACCCATTGGGTTTAATGACGCCGGTATCAATACTGGGGAAAATCCTATTTCAGGACACATGGCATAGAGGACTAACATGGGATGAACTCCTACCGCAGGACCTTGCCAGTCGCTGGCACAGCTGGACTTCAAGTCTACCCCAACTCTCGCAGATCACCGTCCCAAGATGGGCAGGAAAGCCCGAACGCGACATCACAGATGTCCATGTGTTCTGCGACGCCTCAGAGCGAGCGTATGGAGCTGTTTTGTATATACGATCTCTCCGCAATGGCACCACATCTGCGCACTTGTTGTGCAGTAAAAGTAGACTTGCGCCAGTCAAGAAAGTGACACTACCACGTTTAGAGTTGCTAGCAGCGGTGATAGGCGTTCGACTCTTGAATTACTGCGCTAAGGCGCTGCCCTTCGACACAAGCGGAGGGACCCTGTGGACGGACTCAAGAGTAACCCTAGGATGGTTGGATCGACGAAGCGGTGCCTACGGAAGGTACTTGGACGCTCCAGCATCGACGAAGAAGGACTTCAAACAGTACTGGTCAGCATCGAAGCCGCACTGAACTCTAGACCCTTGACTCGCAATGGAGACACCGGCGATGTGTTGACTCCCGCACACTTTCTAGTGGGAGAGAAACTCACTACAGTTCCATCTGGGCCTGAACCACCAACGGGAGTTCCTGTTCGAGAATTCCGACTGCGTCAACAACTGCCAGACGACTTCTGGAAACGCTGGAGTAAGGAGTACCTACTGTTGCTGCAGAGCTTCCATCAAGTCCAGCAGCCCAAGAAGAACTCCACGCTTAGGGTAGGCGACGTTGCGCTCCTTCAAAGTGACCTTCAGCCGAGACATCTCTGGAGAAAGGTCCGGATCCACGAGCTGCGTACTGGAAGGGACGGGATTGTAAGGGCTGTAATCCTTTTCACAGCAGATGGAAAAAAAGCTGGCCCGACCCGTTCAGCTGGTCGTACCTCTAGAGGTAGACCAGGGTGGGGAGGATGTTGGGAATTGACTTCCAACTTGGCCACAGATGGTGCCACCTCCCAAGCTCCATAGCCATTAACATTACGTTGGACTGCAGTGTCTAAGTGTTTTATCTGTCGCTCATGCTCTTTATATTGTTACTCTTTTTATTCTGTGATATGTAATAAAAGGCTGAAGAGTGTTAGAATAGTGACTAGTGCGTGTTGTCAGTTTTATGCCTCCCTATCCCTCCACAGATAACACGAGAAGGAAAAGAACGCTGCCCTCTCGAAGAATGAGGATATCAGAAAAGATGAGATAAAGGCCAATTAAGGCGAGAAGGTGAAATACTCCCTAGGCCCCGGATACCCTAATATCGCCGGGGTCGGTAGAGAACAAGAGTTGACCAAGGGGGGGCCGACAGGAATGATACCTGAAAGACGCCTGGTACAAGTAAGTGGAAGCAATGCCGGACTCGGCTGGGGTACGGTGGTCGCCAACCCACGTCCCACAAGTTGTGAGCGATTGGAATTTAGAAGCAGTTATCAGGGAGCAAAGTATTCATGGTCGAAAACAGTTCGTTAAAATCCGTCACACCTATCATTTATCGGCGATCGGCGGAAGCACGCCATGACACGAATTTCAAAGAGATCACCAACCGTAAAATCGTAAAATAATTCATCCGTAAAACACACTGCAGTTCCGTAAAAACCACTAAGTTGGACAGGTATGCAGACAGTATTAGGTTCGAAAACTAGAGAGACTTGATTTTCCCAGCTTGCATGACCATTCATTCTTCTGGGAGGCCTACGCGAATTGTTCGAGTTGTTATTATTTCCTCTTCAATAACGAGGATGTAATATTGGCGTCATGTCCCTTTAACTGTCAACAATCCAAATTTCAACAGATCTGTGTCAACAGACTTCCAAGAATTCGATTCAATTCTGGTAAATTGACACCAAGCCGACAGCTGAGTATTTGTATCAGCCCGTGTACTTGGGTGCATGTGGAAACTGACAGATAACTTATGTCACAACAGCAACAACAGCCAAATAGAAATGGGGCTGATTAAGTTGTCCCAAGCCTCTAAAGTGTGTTAACAACAAGTCTGAAAATCACAACAGACATCTGAAAATCTTATTATACCAAACACATCCCCTCCAATTGTGTGCTGAGTGAAATGTCCGTACATTTTCAATCAGAGACTCATCTTGTATATGACAATGATCAACAAATCGAATCCTCTAACAAAATGAGAAGAATTACAACACCACACTTCGCAATTCCTATCCCGATCACGGTGGCCGAGAGCGGTAACGCGCTAACTCGTGCCTCGCTGGCATCGGGAGAGCGTTGGTTCAAATCCCACCTCGGCCATTTTGAAAATGGTTTTCGTGGTTTCTCATTTTCACCACCAGGCAAATGTCAGGAAGGCCGATTTCCTTCTAAATCCCCTTCCCTGACCCATCCTGAAGAGAAAATGGCCATCGGCTGCATTAATAACATTATTGTTATTATTATTATTATTATTATTATATACAAGTTGGCCTGTTTGCCATCCCTTGATGAATACAGTACATTTGCATTTGTCTGTTGGCATAGGCTAGAGTAAAATGTGGCTTTTTCACCGATGTCTCAGTCTCACTCATGGCTGTGATTATATGGAAGCTACTGAGGTATGGGTGGTGCTTACTAATGAATGACATTCAGGGCACAGTCAGTGCCTGTGGATGCTGTGAAAGGTTCTACTCATAGGGTTAGTACTGCTGTTCTGACTCAGTGAGGAAAGCAATAGCAAACTACCTCACTCCTCTTCTTGTCTAGTACGCCTCAATATAGCGCTGCCTTGGGGTTTTGTGGGTATATACCCACATAACCTAACGGCGGTACTTTTTTAGGATCCAACCAGCCTTCGGGCTGATGACCGACAGACAGAATATACACGTTCCTAGAGCCGAGATAAGAGCTCTTGCAATGCCACATTTCAGTCATTTTAACCGTTTTGTATTTGAAGCCACGTCGCTCTTTTATTCCATCAGCTGTGCTGTTTTCGACCCTTAATGAAATGTTGTTTTGCGCGCATGTCCCACCCCGCCTACTGTAGACAGATTAATGAGATATCGAATGGAATGGGCCAACCAGCGCTCGTGCAGAACCCGGAAGAGTTCCGGCCTTGAGAAGACGCATTCCCACCCGACTCTAGGTCACACGCCATCAATCGATACCGGCCGGCAGACATCCCGGGCCGACCCATGGCATACAGCCGTAGAGGATCACAGCTTCTTGAGTCAAATACATACATACGTTACCTTTGATATGAATTCCCCGCTGCCGACCTAACAGCAAATAAAAACGTTTATTTAGTTATTCGGTGTACACGCGGCATTTAATTCTCAACTACTAGCACAGTCGATTTGGGGAACCTAGTTAAGGGACACCGTGGCAAAATGAACCCTCTAAAGTAAATGTATGCACATAATGGACGTGACTTGTTTGGAAATAGAAGCTTGCAGACAGGACGCCGAAAGGTAAATACTCAATGGAAATTTATGTATGTTTGTTGTTATGTATCATCATCATCATCAGCAGCAGCATTTTCCATCTCCAGTTTCCCGGGTGTGGCAAACAAGCGCTCTCCATTTTGCCCGATCTTGGTACATCATTTGTTCTTGGACATCGTCCCAGTAAATAATAATAATAATAATATCGTATGGCCTCGGGTGCCTGGTGCAAGCTTTGTTAATTGACACACAGAGGGTAGCTTGCATGTCGAATTTCATCGTTCCTTTGAACGCTATGAAAGTCAAGGAGGTTAGATATCTAAACTCCTTGACGCTACAGCGCTTTCAAGTAGAGAATGGAGGAACTTTGTGTTGGCGGAAAATCCCGAGATTAATTTTGCCATTGAACACGGCCTACTGAATTCAAATGGGTTCTTTAACATGCCAACAACGTATGACATGAGTATCGTGATTTTTGTCGCCTTCAAAAATCACTTACCATGGCCAGGGGCGAACCTGCAATCTTGGGGTTGGTAGTCCGACACTATAACCACTCACCCACCGTGGCAAGCTATCGTCCCAGTTAAAACCTATGATCGAACTGTCTCTATCCATAGTCTCCTTGGTCTTCCTCTTGGTCTCTTCCCTCTGACATCCAGGTTGAAGTGCTTCTTAGCTGTTCTAGAGCTATCCTTCCTCAATACATGGCCATACCACTGAAGTCTGCGTTTTCCCAGAAAGTTGGTAACAGGGACCCTGATGCCAGCTGTTGCTCTGTGTACCTCATTTCTGATCTTGTCTCTCCTGGTACTTTGGTTCATAGTCCAAATAAATCTCATTTCTGTGGCTTGAATTCTACTGTAATCCTTACTTAGCAATGTACAGTTTCCATACCATAAATAAGGATTGGAACGAAGTAGGTGAGATACAACGTTACCTTTGCTGCCAAGGGTATAATTTTGTCCCAAAGTAAGTGCCGAACTTGGTTATAGAAATGTGATGCTTTCTGTGTCCTATTTAGAATTTCTTGTTTGAGAGTGTTATCCTTGGAGACCATACTTCCAAGATACTGGAAGTGAGAAACGGATTCTAGTTTTGCTCCCTCCAAATATATGTTTGAACTTTTCCTCTCTCTGCTAATGGTCAATTCAACAGTCTTGGCCTTGCTGATCTTCACGCTAAATTCTTTATATGTGTTATTCCAAGCAGTCAGTCTCTCCTGTACTTCCACTTCTGTTTCTCCCCATAAGACCACGTCATCTGCAAATACCAAAGCTCGTGATTCATTTGCAGTTTCCTTAATAGATTTTAAAATTCTGTCCATAACAGTGACATACAATAGTGGTGACAAGGCACTTCCTTGCTGGACTCCCCTTTTTGTCTGAAACCATTCAGAACGACCATTTCCTATTTGGACACTCAACTATAACAACTGCTATATAACATCCTTATTTTGTCAACCAGGTAGTAAGTAGGGCACTTTTAAGTCTTCAAGACATTCCCAGATCTTATTACGGGGAACACTATCGTAGGCCTTTTCAATGTTCAAAAACACCATCACAAGATCCTTTCCACGTTCCCACTATTTCTCAGCCAAAATCCTTACAGCAAAAACGAGATCAACAGTGCTTCGACCTTTCCTGAAACCGTGCTGTTCTTCTTCTAATAAGGGTTCAACTATCATCTTCAATCTGTTTTCAAAGATCTTTTCCAACAACTTCTGAGTATGCGATAGCAGAGTAATGCCCCTGTAGTTTCAACACATCTTGCGGTTTCCCTTTTTCAACAGTGGGATGATGATTCCTCTCGTCCAGTCATCTGGAATACTATTCTCCTCCCAGATGACTGACTGTATATGAAATGCAATGTATAAAGATCACAAACAATACAGTGCTTTACGACAATAACACAACTTATAGATGATAATAATTGTGTTTTAAGGGGCCTAACCTCTAGGTTATAGGCCCCTAATGGGTGATAGCGAAAATGACAATGAAGTGGAAACTAGAACGAAAATTAAGTGCGAAGGAAAATACTTACAAAAATGAACTCAGATTGAAACTACTCACAAAATGGAGAGCGGTAATACAAAAGGGAATTTAGAACGAAAATACTCACAAAAGGAATAGATTGAATAATACGCACAACATGTAGGTTAGGTTCAAAATACGTACAAAATGCAATGTAGAGTCGAAATACTTTACTTACAAACTGCAAGTGAAATTCAAAATAGCGGCTTCGGTGGCGTAGTCGGTAGCATGCTGAGCTTTTATGCCCAAGATAGCGGGTTCAAACCCGGCCGAAGCCGTCGGATTTTTTAAGAGCGTTAAAATCCCTCTGTATGCCTTCCTTCGGAGGGGAAGTAAAGCCGGCGGTCCCATGTCATAGATTTATGGCATGTTAAAGAACCTTCCACTAATAGGTTAAGGATGTAAACAACGCTCTTAGGTTTCTACGTACGTTGCCAAGAGCCGACTGCGGTGGCGTCTAGTAGCTAAGTTCTGAATTTGGCCTAGTTGTAGTTGACGGTCGCGCTTGGCGGCAAAAGTAGGAACTATTTGAAAAATTCTAAGTTGCAGTCTGTACCTAAATTTAAAAAATAGTTAACACACACTAATACAGTCATCACAATTAACACCGGTTATCAGACAGATTCTACACACACCCAAAGTACACGGAGCTACATGACCGCGTTGTCGCAGCCCCTAAACTTAAGAACCAACCACCAACCAACCAAATTCAAAATATTTACAAAATGCAAATGACGATTATTCAGGTCTGTATTGACGTAACTATAACTTTGAAAGAATAATAGATTTTCCGCCTTCAATACTGTTTATTTCTAATTATTTACAGGGACTAGTTTCGGGGGCTAATACTCCCCCTTCCTCAGCCTGTCCAACAAAACTTCACAAAAGAAACTAGTCCCTGTAAGTAATTAGAAATAAACAGTATTGAAGGCGGAAAATCTATTATTCTTTCAAATGCAAATGAGATTGAAAAAACGTACAAAATGCAATTGAGGTTCAAAATACTTACAAAATTTAACTGAAATTGAAAATACACAATGCAATTTAGATTGAAAAAAAAACGCGCATTTAAGATTCCAAACACTCACAAAGTGCAATTGAAATTCAAAATACTTACAAAATGCAATTGAAATTGAAAATGTTTACAAAATGCACAGTAGAATTCAAACTACTCAACTGGATGGACAATACTTACAAAATGCAATTTAGATTGAAAATACTTAAAAAATGTACGGTAATTTAGGTTCAAAATACCCACAAAATGCAATTGAGAATCAAAATACTTGCAAAATGCCCACCATACAAAATGCAATTTAGATTGAAATTACTTGCAAGAAGCGGTTTAGGTTGAAAATACAAACTGCAATTGAAATTCAAAATACTCACCAAAGTCCCATCCCCTATATTGAAAGACTTACTAAAAAGCAATTTAGATTGTCAATCCTTACAAAATGCAATTGAGGTTGAAAACACTCGCAAAATGCAATGAAGATCGAAAAGGATTACAAAATGCAACGTACAGTAGATTGAAAACACCTACAAAATGGAGTGTAGATGCAAAAAATCGCTAGATGAAATTTAGATACACGGGGAGTCAATTAACAAAAACAGTGCGGGAATCTTAAAGAGAAAAGGAAATATAATGAAAAAAAAAAAAAGTCTGACCCCTCCAAGAAGGAGGGATCAGGAAAGATGAGAAAAGAGCCAATTAAGGCGGGAAAGTCAAAGACATCCTAGGCCTCGGATACCCTAATACCGTTGGGTAGGAAAAGAACAAGACTTGACCAAGAGAGGTCGACAGGAAAGAAGACGGAGAGGAGCCCGGCACAAGTAAGTGGAAACAATGCCGGACTCAGCTGAGGTCCCGTGGTCGCCGACCCACGTTCCACTAGATGTGAGCCCCAGGGGGAACATAACTTATATAGAGGCACATTGATATTATTGGGATTTAGAAATTATAACGTAAATACAACAAAGAATATATACGTACGGTACCAATAAAAATGTAATACATGGGATTATATTTCCCTGAGGTCTGAAGCAATAAGATCCCCATGATTCTTAGTTGAACATCATTATAATTGTCTTAAGAAATGCTACGATGAATTATACACAATGCCATATGTTTAAATAATGTATTTAATAATTGGGAATAGCAGAGGAACATATATACGAATATTCCAACATACGAATACCTACAGTTGTTTTTGATATTAGTACTGATCTCGCTCAAGATACGGTATGTGAGGCAAGAAGTGATTCACACTGATAGCTTGTCTACCTAATAGCTAATCCAAATGAATAATCGCTCGCACAACAGCTATAAAATCACGATTACTTAGAAGAACAATGTTTAGATATTCCATTCCTCAGGTGTATTATTATGTGAACAATACTGCTTCTTGTGGAATCTTGGTTCACCGAGTGCGCGGATATGTCTAGCAACGTTTTTGCAAGTAAAAACACCAACAAGAGCCTCGAGAAAAATGATCATGGTATCAACGTAACATTTCACATAAGGCTGGCATAAGCACAGTGTTATGATAAAACACTATTTTATTTAAAAGTGTACACCATTTTGAAGTGATTCTACACACACAGATACCGCAGTATTACCCCACCGTCACATCGGTCGCGAACATATGAACAATATTGAGAATCGAAGCACGTCGAGAGCGTCCCAACACAATAAAATGCCTGCATGCGAATGTTATCTAGAACAAACGACCGGAGAACACACCAAAACAGTACCAGCTATCCGAAATGGGATGCAATGGCATTGTCGAGCCTGGAATGAGGCCACAGAACGCTGTTACTGCTGCTTCATTTAAGTGGCTACATCTGCATCTATGAGTGGTTGATGAGTGTAGAAGTAGAAAGGAAATGGCCACAGTCCTTCTGAAAGGCACCATGACTTTTGACTGAATTTGAAATTGAGTACAGCCACCCCCACCCATACCACACCAAAAAATCGTAGGTTGGACGACGATAGAATTCAAACCCACCTGTCTCGTGAGTCCATGGGCATAACCTGACATGACCATCGCCTCAACTTACTCTGGTATGTGTGACATTAGAGCATCACTTCTACACATGGGCCACCCCGTGTTGTAGTGGCTAGTATTCTTTGTTGCCACCCCTGATGTTGAGGCTCGATTCCAGACTCAGTCAAGAAATTTAATTCCGGTCTGTGGGCTAGAACAGCTTCGTGAAACAAAACTGACAAGAGGAGGGTTCGATTCCAACCTCAGCCATCCTACAAGTGGTTTTCCGTTTTTTTTTCCCGCGCTTCTATTTCAGGCAAATTGTGCCTGACTTAAGGCCACAGCCGCGTACTTTCCAATCCTCACCTCAATTACAAAATGCACACAGGTTATCAGACAAATTCTGCACACATTCAAGTAAACGGGGCAGTAATGACCACGATACCCAAGCCCCTAAATAAGAAATGTATTGATAACAAGAAAGGATGGAGATCACTACAGCGTTCGTCGCAACGCTCAATCATCTGAACAACACCAACAAGAGCCTCTAGAAAAATGATCATGGTATCAACGTAACTTTTCACTTAAGGCTGGCATACGCACAGTGTTATGATAGAACACTATTTTTTTTATAGAGCAAGGGACTGTTTTTGAAAGACTGATAAGATCAAGATAGGGTGGAATATAGAAGAATAATTGTCTCATGAGACCTCCATGCCTCTTTGAAAATAATGATAATGCGGACATGCCCACTGTTAGTAGCATAACTATGCAAGGGCTCACGACGATTTCCATCTCATTCAGCTGTTGGTGGTGAGGGTCATGCATGTAAAGTGTGTCTACAATGACCAAGTTTTATGCTAAAAAGAAAAAGTCTAAATTTTGAACTGTACTACAAAGTTTTAAGAGGCTACCTGTCCCAAACATGAACATTCACAAAATGCATGTAAATGACCACGATGTCACAGCACCTACTGTAAAATATGCAACAACAACAAATAATAATCAGTCGTTTATTCCATAATGAAAATAAAGAAACAAACAACTGGTGTCATTGCCAAAAAATTACCCTGGAGACGCAGAAGTCTGGTTTCTTGTTAAACAACCCGTTCTTGTAATTAATAATGCTGTTAAAATACCAAATTTCACTTTTTATTTTTATATAATTGAAATACTATTAGTAGGCTATTTATTACGTTTTTACACCTTAGTCAATGATGTCGAAAATAAGTTATACAAGTTTCAGCCACATTGTGGTCTTCTTCAGTAACTATTCTCTAAAAATAAAAAATAAAACAACATAATTAGGCCTATGAGCAAAGTTGATTTGATATTAATTTGCATTAAAAACGTATTCAAAAAACAGATCTGTTAACAAAAGTTTGCTTTAAAAAACATTTCTGATGATACATACTCATAAAATAATTCTTTTGAAAAATATGTTTTATAGACAAAGGTGAATTAAAGCAAGAGAGGCGTGGGTTCCAATAAGAAGAGTTACCATGGTAATGTTTCAACAAGAGAGGCGTGGATTCTAATAAGAAGAGTTACCCATTGTAATGTTTCATCACTTAATGACTCGCAGCATGTTAGAGCAACATGCAGCGTGAGTACATGTAATCAAGATAAAAGCCCGCTACATTAACAATGCAGCACTCGACGGTAGATTCGATAAGAGAACGTACATGCGAGTAAAGTCTCATAACCCATACCACAAGCACTCGAACTCGAAATTACACATGGGCAATCTGAATTACAAAAACACACTGTCTACTACATACCACAATAACACAGGTTATCACACAGGTTATATACAATACACACACAGTACATACACATACCAAGTACACGGGGCTAAATACTTTGGTGTATTGCATCAATTATTATTTTCCACTTTTTAAAAAACTTGTCCTTTTCCTTAAAATCCATACAATAGTTATGAAGTACCGATATCATTCTATTAGGACTTGAAAGGCAGAAGAACTAAGAACTAATGTAAATGTAACAAATGATTGTTTTCAATACATTTAAGCTTAAAAAAACTGAGCTAATTGATACAAAAAAACAAACAGGAAAGCGATGACGTCCGTGCCCCTATCAGCAATTGTACACAGAGTGTACTGCCGTATTCATCCAACTTCCACGTTCACCGTGTAAACATTCAGCTATGCCACAGAGAAGACACTGGATAACTCCCTGCGGTGGAGGGTGATTAGAAGAATGGAAGCTGGACAGTCGCAAGCTTAAATGACCAGGTGCTTTAACGTGCATCGGTGTGTTGTTTCTCGGATGTGGCATCAGTTTTAAGAGTCTGAAAATGTGTCCTGAAGGCGAGAAGAAGGACGACTAAGAGTGACACATTCGAAGGAGAGGACCGCTGGCTACAATCCCCGTAGGACTGGACGGCAGATGGTATCTGACCTCACAACAGCCACTGAAACAGTTGTATCTAGGCAAACGGTGTACAGAAGGCTTAGGTAAAGAGGCCTTGACTGTCGAAGACCGATTGTATTTGTGTGCACAGAAGACTGTGTCTAGAGTGGAGTCTACATGTTACCTGGACATCCGAACAGTAGCCAATGTTTTGTTTACTGATGAGTTCTGCTTCGGTCTTTAGAATGATTCACGACGGTTTCGCATCTGGCGAGAACCTGGAACAATGATCAAATCTCAATCATTGAAGAAAGGGAGGTGGATCAATAATGGTGCGGGGAGGCATTATGATAACCACTCGAACACCGCTCCATAGTTGTACCGATCAACCGGCAAAATTTGACGGCCGTCAGGTATCGTGACGAGATCTTGGCACCTAATGTTCATTTATTTCGAGGTACTGCGGGCATAGATTTCGTACTGATGGACGATAATGTACGTCCTAAGAGAGTCTTCCTGCAAGTGCGGCCGCTTTAAGAGAAACTATAGTCTAAAGCCTGTTCTATCAAGTCAAGTCAACCCCTGGCACTATCCAGCCCATGACGGGCTAAGGCCGACCAAGCGACCGCTGCCCAGCCATTTGGCCTGCAGATATTGGGGTGACGCGTGATCAGCGCGTCGGGTCCCCTCGGCCGTTAATCTTGGTATTCGTGATCGATACATCAACTAATTACTATTTGTCAGGGGCGTGTACTGTAAGAGAGGGTAAGTAATTTAAAAACAGGCCATTTTTATATAGAGTATACACAGATTTTTCGGGTCCGATGACTGTTGTCCGCACACATCAAACGAAGCAACATCACATCTGTGTGATAAATAGTATTATCAACGCCAAGTTGTGGTAAGGACAAGGACGTTTAAATGTCCCTATTTTGGCCTCCTTTTCCCACCATGACCACATTGCTATGACAAGCAAGGACGAGGTGATAGTGGCGTGAGTGGGCGGGCTAGGGCAGTCGCAAGCTACAATATACGTCAAACTTCAACGTCGTTAATTCAATGACGTCAGTTACACAAAACGGGTAATGATTACACAAATATGCCAGCAAACTTTCCGACGATGTATTTGTTACGTTGGGATTTGTCTGGTTTAGTTGGATCAGGTGCTATCTTCCAAGGTTGTGGGATCGAATCCCTGCAAAGTCAGTTGTCACTTACGGGACTCATATCAGCAGATGTGTAGCAGAATGTTTTGTGAACCCTGGATGCCTCGACTTTAGTAAGTACTCACCTTTTCACAGTCCTCCTCGAGGCGTACCACCTTTTCTAGCTGAAGAAAGAGCTCTTCCTCCTTCTCGTGCAACTCTATCTCACGACTCTCCAACTTTCGCTCCAGTTCCTGGCGCGCTGCGCTCAGTCCATCCCGCTCCGCCTACAAAGAAGAACAAATACTCGTAAATAAAACCACTCATTCTCAAGAACAAATGAAAATGATATGCTTTATCACACATACGGGGAACTCCCAAAAAAACATATAGGCCTAAGCTACGAAATACACATTCATGCAAGAAACACATGAGGCAATTTAAGATCTATGCAAGGGACTGCCAAGAACGTTGCCCGCACGACAAGTCCTTGCAAGAGTGCAAAAGTCTGGTCGAAAATCAATTCTCCTCAATTTTCCTTAATTCCACTCGGTGTTCCAAGGGACCCAAAAATGAGTTCAACTCCGCTCAGGCTGTGGCAAGCGGTCGGCAAAGGGGTTATCCCCAATGACGTAAAGAAATGTCATAAGTCATAACCCTCCTGCTCCCATACCAAGAGCTGGGTCAAACACCTTCTGCAGCGCATGAGCGAATTCTTGAATACAGCTGATTTTTCCGTTCTAGACTGGAAAACAGTATTTTCAGCATCCGCAGCTGATATCGAAAGTTATTTTAAGATACAAATTATACACCTATTATTAGCTAAATTTAATTTTATGTCTGACTAGGTTAAAAACATACAAACATTTAATTATGCACATGTTAAGAACAATGCATAAAATTTGTAGTAAAAAATTGACTTCAAAGCGCTTGACCGATGGCGTGGTGGTGTTCGCAAGACATTGTTGTGCCATTAGTCAACCGCTCTGATGTCAAGACCGCTCATTCGTTAAGTCAGGTATAAAGTGTTTGGCACATTATAACTTATAAGGCAGAAAATACAAGTGATTTAAAATTAATCTTAATATTCTTTAATGTTCGAGAAGCCTCCGTGGCTTAGGCGGCAGCACGCCGGCCTCTCACCGCTGAGTCCGTGGTTCAAATCCCGGTCACTCCATGTGAGATCTGTGCTGGACAGAACGGAGGCAGACAGGTTTTTCTCCGGGTACTCCGGTTTTCCCTGTCACCATTTCATTCCAGCAACACTCTCCACTATCATTTCATTTCATCTATCATTCATTTAATCATTGCCCCAGAGGAGTGCGTCAGGCCTCGGCAGCCGGCACAGTTCATATCCTCGCCGCTAGATAGGGGCTTCATTCATTCCATTCCTGACCCGGTCGGAGACTGGAAGCAGGCTGTGGATTTTCATTTCTTTCATTCTTTAATGTTCGACGATGTCGAAATGTAAACAGTATGTGTCAGAAAACTGTATCATAATGAGGCTCATTATAACATTTTTTTTTCATTATAAAACAGTTTCTCCCACCAATCACAGCTCAAGAAACAGTTGTGTGACCAATTAGGTAAAGATACCTTCGCGCATGCGCTCAAACTCCAACATATTTCTGTGTTGGCAAGCAAAGTGAATGGTCTCTGCTTACGGAGGGCCTTGACCACGCATGCGCTCTGTTCAGTCAGCAAAGCCAGCGCGCCCTGTTCACTAAACTGAATTAACTGAATCCCACAGATATTTATGAATATTTATGTTAAAATATATAATAAAGTTTTAATTATCGTCGAACATAAACAGTCGTATGCAACTCGCCTATAATGGTAATTAAGGCACTCGTATGGAAATTACAAAACTCGCTTACGCTCGTTTTATAAACACACTCGTGTCTTAATTATTGCCATTATAGGCTCGTTGCAGTCTGCCAAGTTTTCTATTTTTTCTACAAATTTTATGCATTGTTTTTAACATGGGCATAATTAAAAGTCTGTATGTTTTTTAACCTAGTCAGACATTATAAAATTAAATTTAGATAATAATAGGTGTATAATTTGTACCTAAAAATACTTTCGATGCCAGCTGCGGATGCTGAAAATACTGTTTTCCAGCCTAGAACGGAAAAAATCAGCTCCATTCCCACACAACAAATTAGTTATGAATTCTAACTCTTATAGAGCTAGGCTTGTTTATCGTAACAGCTATTCGGATTTAAGATATCGTCTGCACACTACTTTTTCTAAGCAATCATCTCGTCTGTTCTTATCAGTTGACAAGTGATAAGAAATTGTTAAATGAGGAGAAGACTAAGTAACAACAAAAAGTCAAACAATTCTTCTCTATGTTTTGAAATTAGCTGTTCCACTCATTTTAGTAAACTTAAAAATGTAAACACTGAAGCAGTGGTTATTGTACTGCTGAAATATAACTGACCACGATAGGTTATTTTGAGATGTTATACTTAATTTGTTATCATTATTAGAAGTTATATTAGTTATATTAGAAGCATTTATTAAAATCAATGGTAGAAGTGAGCATGGAAGACTTGCGTCGTTCTAGGAATGCATAAGGATGAAGAGACCGCGACCGGGCGGAGTTGAGGGACTCCTCTGGCGACTACCTGAAGTGTCGAGTGGAATTGAGGTAACCCTGGCTACCTGACTCAGGTATCCGAGTGGAATTGATGCCCGCCCAAAAGTCTTCCACAAATCCAGCTGCATCGCGGGGGAGAAGGGACCCAGTGCTACCAGAGATGTGTAGGAGCACGAAATGATTCTAATAAAGTATGTAAACACGAGGATTTTCAGCTAGTATATAGCCTATATTATTTTATGATGCATTAAACTGTAATTTAAAATACACTTATTCTTAAATTCTCTTCATATAGGCCTATTATTCAATCTTGTAAGTATATGCAGATCAGCTTTGAATGGCTGTAAATAAATTCTACACGATCTTTCCGTTTCAGAGATTAATTAGACCGCACACCACAGCACACTGGGGTACTTCGGCGTATTAAAACCAAAGCACTTCCTGACTGCTGATGAAGGTTGTATAAGGCACGGAATAAATCTATTCTAACACCACTTACGCGACGGTAACATGAACAGATTCCAGATGTCTAGAAATATATAAAAATTCGATAAAACGAACACGTTAACATTTTTCATAAATAGTTTATTTTGCATTAGTGCTTAATTGAGGGTTATCGTAGCCATCAGCCTCAGCGTTTATTTCTGAACACGCGTCTTAGAAAGGAAACTATACTATTCTATATGAAAACTACACTTTTTAAGTTTAATGAAGTGCAGATGTACCAAAAAATACTCTGACATGACACTGCATCATCACAACGAGTTAATAAAGACATACGTAGCGTACATAGCCCCATAGTTCCTTTACAGAAGTATTCAGATTTTTTCGATATCCCCCACCAAAAAAGTTGGCGGATCACCCACCTTCCCTAAGTTAGCTTGATATGTAGACTATTCAGACCACACGTTGGAAAATGGCACGTAAACCATCAAAACTTATTTATAAAGCAGTTCAAATTAACTTAAAGCCCAAAGGACATCATATTGGATCAAAACCAAGTAAAGTTCTGCCTACGACGAGATGATAGCGAACAGCTAGCAAGTCAAGAATTAAAGGCTCTGTAAACGCAAGATTTCACCTCACCACACCAACAGTAAAGAAATTTGAAGAAAATGAAGCTTTTACACGGCAGAGTTGAAAAACCCTATCCAATTGAGAGAGATACTATAGTACTTCTAATCGGAATAAAGCTTACTAGCTGCTTCACGAAGTTTCTAAGCTACTCCTGAAGTAATTTGCCATTGCATTTACAGGAACTCGGACATGTCACGATATTCATACAAGCATCGTCACAGACAAGCAAGATGTCTCAATTATACAAATACAGCTAGTTCCAGTACAAAAATGAGAAATGATATTTATCACATACCTTCACCGGGGGCTTAATCTAGTCATCTAAACTGATACTCAGCTATGTGATGTAACGATATAAGACCACTGAAGCGAGGCGCTGTCTCAAGTTGCGATATTCAGTCTACCCCATCACCACAAATAAGGATCAAATTACGATGGATACAATGAGCCTGGCAGAGAAAAGACGATCTGCTTCGTCTCAAATTACAGGCAAGCAGTTATTATTTTATTATAATTGTTACAGATTTAACAAACGAAAAAAATACATACTAGGTCTATATTGCAAACAAAAATGGAAATAAGTTTTAGAAAAATATTTGACAATGATACCTACTGTAAGTCACACTATAGCTCAGATATAACATAAGTACTAAGCATATTTACACATACAGACAAAATTACAGATTACATTCCATACCGGTAGTTGCTAACATTTACAATTTATTCATTGACAATGTAAGAATTGTAGCTCTTAAAACCTTAATATATACTTGGTAATGCAGAGCTGAAGTCTTAACTATTGTTGATTTTGGCAAGTTTATTTTACATCAAACACATTCTTACTAATGGCGAATTTTTATAATATACTGTTTTTGGTATTTTGCAAACTAAGAGATCTCGATTTCGCAAATTTCCTGCTCTGGCATTGAAATGAATCTGCTGCAAGAAGCCACTGTTGTCCAACATTCCATTAACTGTTTTATACAAAAACACGTGCTGTAAGTTTTCGCGCCTTGCTGCCAAGCTAATGTAGTTGAATTCATCCAGTAGTTGAGTAAATGATTTATTTGCTTTAAATGCAGATATATTGTTGTCTTGGTAATATAAGTACCTTAGAAAACATTTTTGAACTTTTTCGAGCCTCCCTTCCAGTGATTTATAATACGGATGCCAAATAACTGCTACGGACCAAGATTTTGAATAGATGATCGATGACTTTAATGCGCGTAAACTCTTTAGTTGTCCTAATAACAAATCCCAGAGTTTTGAATGCCGAATTGGCACAGAAATAGATGTGCTGCTTAAAACACATGTTATGTGCTAAAATAACTCCCAGGTCCTTGATAAACATAACTGGTTTTAAGTTTGTTCCATTAGTTGTGTATGCATAATCGGATGTACATTTTGCTGATGAAAATGTAAGGTAAAAACATTTGTTTATATTCAGTGCTAGCTGATTTTTAATGCTCCAGATAAAAACACGAACAATGTCTTCTTGTAACTTTACTGCGTCTTCTAATTTTTTATAACTTTGTAAATTTTAAAATCGTCTGCATATAATTGACATTCTGAATGTTTTATTCTTTGTGGTAGATCATTGATGAATATTATGAAAAATAATGGGCCTAAATTTGATCCTTGTGGAACTCCGGAGTTGGCTATGAATTCATGGGATTCATACCGATTATAAAAAACGTATTGCCGTCTACCGTTCAAGTATGATGCAATCAAGTTTAATAGCAGTTCACAGATGCCTAAATCAGAGAGTTTTTTAATCAATACATCATGATTTAATCTATCGAAAGCTTTCGCGAAGTCTGTCAAGATGCAATCAACACGGCTACGATCATGAAATGCATTAATTACGTACTGCACAAAATTAATTAAATTAGTAGTGGTCGAGCGATTAGGGAAGAATCCATGCTGTTTATCCGTTATGTAGTTCTGAACGTGTCGAAATATTCTATTGTACAGAATAAATTCAAATATATTTGCGGGTGCGCATACAATTGATACAGGCCTATAATTTTCAATTTTGTTCCTATCTCCAGATTTGAAAATTGGGCAGATCCTAGTAGTTTTCCATAATAACGGATAAGTTTGAGTACGCAGTATCAGGTTAAATATTAGATGCAGTGGTTCTCTGAGCACTTCTGAACAGCCCTTTACTATATATGGCGGAACACGATCAGGGCCAACTGAATGCTTGGGCTTTAGATGTTTGGCAGCCATTTTGTATTCATTTTCAGTCACATCATTCAAAAATGGAGAATAACTTTTAGGACCAGCTCCTTCTGCTTGAATGACGTATTTTGCAGCTTGTGGCAAATACATACTTTGGAAACATGCAGCGAAACCATCTGCTATATCTCTTGAATTATTCAGCTGATTACCTTTGTATGCTCTGATTTGTGCTACCTTTCTTATTTTTAATGAAATTCTAGAAATATTTTTCGTTATCGCCTAAGTTTTCCTGAACCTGTTTTATGTAATTTCGGTAACTCCTGTTTATCATAGTTTTAACATTTTTTCTTAGCTCTTTGTAAGATTCAAGACTTGATTGACTGCACGTCATCCTTTTCCGGTGATAATCTTTAAGTTTTAAAGCATTAATGATTTCTTTATTAAACCAACAAGGATACATTATTTTTGACTGAATATCTTTTATAGGACAATTTGTAAACATATCCAACAGCTTCTTCAACATTGCAAGATTGTTTTAATGGGGTCCAGTCCGAATTTTGCAACGAGCTATACAGGCCTAAAAAAATTGCTTTCTTGAAATTATATACATTTTTGGGAAGTACTATTTGTTACCCTTCCTAAACGATTGTAGTTAATAACTAAACTTAGTGCAGGATGGTGAACATCTTCTGGTACTAACGGATCCCCTTCCCTAAAAACTGATATAGTATTATTTATATTTGTTAATACAAGGTCTAATGTTCTTTGATTGGAGTTTTGAATATTGTTATGGGATGACAAGTTATACAATGACACAAAATTTGCAAGAACTCTACTGCAAGGTCCACCCGCTATAAAATCGTAACCTGTACCTGAAATTGTTGGAATATTGAAATCCCCTGCAATTGTTAAATTATGATTTGGATAATATTTCTCTTCAATTGCACTGAAGAATGCAAGATAAGACTCTAGTTTGGAGTTCGGAGGGAAATACACAGTAATGATAACATTAATTTTTCCACTAATTAATGCTTTAACACACAATGCTTCTAAGCCCCCGGTATCAAAATGGCAGTTACTCGAAACAATATCTTTTCTCACAGCTATCAAAACGCCGCCCCCTTTTTTAGTTCCTTCCCTATTTCTTTTATATACAGTGAAAGTATCATCAAATAGCTCACCATCCTGCATACTATCCGAAATCCATGTCTCTGTATTTAGAATTATATCATATTTACAATTAAGTGTATTAAGGTAATATTCTTGTGTTTTACTATTCAGTCCTGGACGTTTTGATAGTAAATCCTAAGATACTTGTCCTCGGCCATTTTGTTTATCTCAGTTTTTCAAGGTCCTCGGGTGTCCGCAGCTCGTAGACATGTCTATCTTCAGCTTTCTTCCTCAATCGTATTGTACCAGATCTGTCAACCCAGAGAAAGGCATAGTTCTTTTCTTATTTGCATGGTGTGAATATTCCCTTTTTTTTTATTTGGATGCTTTGAACTCACTCAAATGATATTCATCCTCCAGCGATACACAGAAATCAATTTTGAAAAATTCCATTATATAATAACTCATTCTTTTTTAAATCGAAAACGTGTTGGCATGTTAAAAAAATGAAAAATTGCGAACTCAAATAATCACAGGTTTGCCAATTGTTTCGATCGCGACGAGCGGTTTGAAATAAACTTTGTGGTATCAGCAGAAGAAGCTTTGTAAAAGGAAACAAAAAGAGTTCAAGTGTAATGTGAGCAGAGACGCAAGTCATTACCGATGTACTGGGCTGGCGAGCGGACTGTGCGGAGGAGGATATGAACAGATTTACCAGGCGAAAAGGTTTCATACTCACCGTTCGCCCAACATAAAAATTGTACCTTCAGGTTTCTTCACTTTCTTTATTCCAGGTTTAAGCCAGGTACACATGTTGTCTTGGTTTTCTCCGAGTTTTCTGACCGTCCAGAGAACATTAACGACCGTATCCTGAGGTCGCAAGCAAGAACGAGCGCGTAGGATGTTTCCTCGTGATAGGGAGCCACATGCATACAGTAGAACGTACAGTACCAGAACACCACTTTTACTGAAAGAAGATGAGCCACGCGCGAACTGACAAAGGAATCTTACATATAATAGTGCCAAATAACCGGGCACAATTGGGAGGAGATAATAAATGCATAATTACGATGAAATTATGACGTAAACTTTGAGACGCTATGTTTTGGAGGGAAATTTTCCCGGCCACCGCAGTGCAGTACAGAGTGACATCACTTCCGACCAAGTCGCTCAGGCGACCACATCGTTATAGGACTTCTTAGCAAGTCGTTCAGTGAACAGAAATAATATTTTCGCCGACTAATGACTTCGAGAACGACACTTCACTTCCTATAACAGGCAGTCATCTTAAAAGGATCGATTTTATGGCAAAATATACAAGTCAGTGAAAGTTATTATTTGAAACGACGAGATTGAAGGCCTGTTTCAGAAGCACCAGTGAACTTCAAACATTTGCCGAGTACGTGAATTGTTACGACAGCGCAGTGACAGAACGGAGCCGAGACAATACCATGAAGGAATCAATAATGGGAGGTGTTTCTATAAGAGGTGATATGACTAACAGAGAACATGAATGTAGGGGCAGATGGCCTCGTAGTTCCGCCTCTGAAAACAACAACTAACTAGAACATGAATTAGAATTGAGTTAATGCACATTCGTACGATTTTATGAAAACTAACAGATCTTGATAACTGATGATGCAGTTTGTTATTTTATGATTTTAGAATATGAAATATTGGAGAGATCAAAATAATGTCAGAAAGGGGAAGGATTTATGTTGAATGTAAAATATGTTTTAAATCAATGACAATGAGATAGGCTACTTTATTAATCTGAATATTAGAATGATGATGTGTTGTTGGAGAAGATTTTGTTCACTGGGTGATTTAAGTATTTTTATCACGATAGTTTACCAACAAATTTTGATTTAGAAAAAACGTCTTAGTTTGTTGGACAACCTACGTATTGCAGGATTCTGGTAAGAGGAATTATAGGACCGTTTCATGAGAGTTGTGTTTAGTTCGACTTAAGGTTAGCAGCATTCCTCACCAGATTAGGATAGGCTATTTATTTAAATAAATCATGGGTATTTTATAAAGTTTTAACTGTGCATATTCATTTGTAGCTGGTGATTTGTTGCATTGTTAATGCCAATATTTGCCAATTACAATCCCGGCACTACCTGGGATGAAGTGCTCTACCCTTTATTTTAATAACCGTAACATAATTTAAAAACCTAAGTTCTTATCCGTGGTTGTGATTTGAGTTAGGACATGTTATTGTCACACCCTGGCGGGCTTCATAGTTGTACTTTCCAAGAAACACGCCATGAGAGAAGTAAGAAACGATAGTTCAGTGGTTCAAACCCGGGCCACGATGACAGTTAACGGTCTTCTTAAGTACGGTGTTTCACATCCCTTTCTCTCCCATTCACTTCAGGAAAATGTAGCGATAGCTTTAAGGAGAATGTATAGTAACAAGCTGGCAACACTGTTTCACGGGTTTCAGCTGAAATATACTCTTAGCAAAAAAATACGATTTTCTCTCTCCAGTTCGAAAGATGCACAGAAGTTACCGTGAATTTGTGTTTTGGAAATAAGTTCCACTATGATAGTGGCTTCCATAGCGTACGGCATCCTAATAATGTTCTATGATTGAATTAGAGAATGCAATGTGGATTCAGCTCAGAATAGATGCCTTACATAAGGTAGCGTGACTCCAGCGGATTCATATTACATTAGGCTGGAGGGCGCTCGCACGGAACATCTAGATCCACTTACGGAATTTACAACCCCTACAAATCACCCAGATGTTCGCCATCATAAGATAATTATAGCAGGGGTGAACTCAAGTAACTTAATCTGCTGGGGCCAACGAGATGGCCTTAACCTCTACAATCTCGTGCAGTTAGGTTCCTCCATGGTCTGAAGAAAAGAGAGATGTAAAGAGGCTTCGAATGTCTGTCCAAAATACATCACTGCTTATCCTTCATCTAGTTAGTCCGTGATCTCGAAGTAGAACTTGCAGTTATTTCTGCTTTATTTGCGATCTAAGAACATCTTGGTTATCAGCCGTGAACACTTGGGTGTGTGTGGAATTTGCTTGAATTGAAGTGAAACTGCATTTGTTAGCACCTAAGATTACGACAGGTGCCATCAAGTGGAAGATGCAATTAGCAGCCACCACATCATTGGTTAAAACAAGGAAATAAAATTTGTTTTTGTCGTTTCAGTCAAGACTTGCGACAGCTTTGGCCATCAGCCCCGAGGAAATACAGAGTTTCCACGCTCATGTACAAGTAACATATTTTCAGCCTCTTTTCTTATGACGAATACGTCCCTAAGGTTTTGACATATATTTTTGTTACACTCTGTATACCATTACTACAGTTTAAGTTGGGACAAAATAGCTTATGGGAAGCAGGAAGTGTCTATGCTACCTATGCAAAAATAATAAACTTTGGGGAACATTTATGGGGAAACTATTAAATATAATTTGAAACACATACAGTTGTTTAGTATTCCAATTAGGACGCAGGAATATTTTAGAATATTTTCTAGTTTCATTTGAATAAATCATTGTTACAAACACATTTTTTTCTAGAACAAATTGCTATAGGTATATTTAATTAATTTGCATATATACACCTATTGCTCCCATCTACCGTCCAGTACGAGGACCTTCTAAAAGAGCTCAAAACGAAGAGGATGCAAATATGGAGTGACTTATTTAACAGCCGCAATGACGTCCGATGAATGGAAGGGTCCATGTTACGACCTGAGACATACAATCACTCATTTCGCAATACATGGATTCCATTCCAAGCTCTGCAAAATGGAAGGGTACCATGAGCCCAGTATAGAATGCATTTGCAAATTGTGTGGAAGTGTCTGTGAAAGGTATCATGCCATGCATGACATGCAGACAAAAAGTTGAGTCACTAACTTTTGTTGTCAATGAGAATTGATTGCAATCTTGTTGTTTTTTTATATTTTTATTTTATTTTAAATATTTCCTCATGGCCATTAGCTGCAATAAATACCTTATATAAACACCTGAACACATTGCCAAATGACTGTGTTAAAATGTAAGTTTGACCACAAAGAGTACTCTATAAATATTTCACTTCCCTATCTTGACTGGTTTTTGAGAAAATGTTCCTTAAATTTGAAGAAAAAAAAAAGCTTCTTCGGGGTTAATCGGTTAAGGTCATTACCGTAGAAAGCTGGAGGTGTACAAATGGGAGCTAGCTGAGCTAATGGCTACAGCCATTTTAGGACGAGATATATTCCGACACCCGGTTTGCTTCCTTTTGATTCTTTTTCTTTTACAGTTTAATGTCTAATATAAATGTTGTTTCTTTTTAAATCTAAGTTTGCTAATAAGGTGCACGGTTGTCGGAAAGTATGGGGAAGGTAGCCAACAAAATAAAGATACCGTTCGAAAGCTAAGGCGCAATAAACTAAATTTCGAATATTTTGCAGATTTTCGGCGTTTTGGATCCCCTAAGTGACAGGAATAGACGATATTGAGATTGCTTAAATTCAGCGACATCTAAACAAAGTTTAGCAACATTGACTAATAAGTTATTGCTGTTTTAAGGGGCGGAACTACGATGTCATCTGCCCCTAGAAACATTGACTAACTATGGAGTTTTAACGTAATGTGTAACTTTCTGAAACCTTCTCCGTTATTGCCAACTAGGCAACATTGGTAATATTGTCTTCACTGAAAGGAGCACTAACGAACACACAGCATTAATATTCACAAGACTGGACCTCACACACTCGACCATAGAACCTGATCCCAACTCGTGAGTCATGACCCCTCACAGAGCTCAATCTGTGATGTGGCACACTTTCGTCCGGTGAAAGCACTTCCCAGAGGAAAACATGGACGGGCCAGCAGCTGGACACACGAAGAACATATTACCCGAGGGGCGGAAGTGGAACAATATGGGGTACAATCACTTTATAACCAGCTTGTGTGAACAGGAAGCCCGCTCGCTGTTCATTTTCATAGTAGCGCCAGTCTGCACCGCCTCGGAAGGGCGTGGCAACAGCTAAGATTAAAGAGCAAATAATGACAGACATCTTCATGAAAAATGTACGATTAAAGCTACGCAAAATATAGCATATTTCACCGTAAAACGCAATATACATTCATGAACCGGTAACTTAATTATTTTCCAGGTTGGAATACACCATTCCTGAAGGTGAGCTTCAAGACCAATCTTACAATAAGGCTGAAATGTACAGTACTTAGCTGAATATCAACATCTCTATATAGCCTAAATAAAATAAGCTTTCTGTCTGAACATTTTCAATTTTCGGCTCAAGCTTTGTGTTTATCCCGAATGAGTTGTATACCGACCAAATATACCCTCAGTTTATTTTTTGTCTGTTTGTTATGGACTTGCGTCTAAACTACTGGAGCGAATTATATGAAAATTCGTATTTGAGTAGATGACGCCTCCAAAGTAGAACTAGGTTACAAATTATTCATGTTATGCAAAGGGATGAGGGGGCTAAGGGGAAGCCTCAAATTGTACCAGTAGTGCAACTCTTGACGTGTAGCTGTAGGCTAAGTCATGACTTCGTGCAACGCGCTCGAGACGGCTGCAAATCACTCATTGTTTTAAGGCAAGAAGCAAATTATGACGACATGGATGTGTCTCAATCATGCACTTAAATAAGAAGTGATATACCGTAGGGAGGTACACATTCTACAGTATTTACGCAAGCTACTTAAACTGTCTATAGAATAAATGCGTGGGACAAGGATAACTTTTCTCGCCTGTAGGATCGAATCCTGGCGCAGTCAGTTGACGTTTGAGGGTGTGCAAATGCAAGAGAGCCATGTTAGTAGATTAACGTTAAATATCCCCCTCGGGGCAAATTCTGGTACCTCGGCGTCTCTAAAATCCTCAGTAGTTAAGGGACGTAAAACCAATAACAATCTGTGTTCAAGTAAGGATAATAGATTATCTTCACAGCTACTTTATGTTTATTGCCCCTAACTCCACTGGGTTTTTCTCGACGGAGGTCTCGACAATCTCAAGATAGCGCTAAAACGAAGTACGGTATAAAAGGTAAGGTGAGGAGAGGGGGTTGTTTGCTATTGCTTTCCTCAAGAGTGAACCAGTGCATTATGGAGTCTCACCTTTTACAGAATCTACTCGCTGTGCCCCAAATGCCATTACGCATCACCATTCATAACCCATATAGCTTCCATAAAATCACAGCCATGAATGAGACAGAGAGGTGAAACCCCACCACGTTTTTCTCTAGCCAGTGCCAATAGGCCTACTGCATGCACCAAGAGATAGCAACAGTTCTCAATAAACATTTTAAAAAATCCTGTGACATTACAGCCCATTATGGGCCTTAGCCTACCAAGCGACCCCTGCTCAGCCATTGGCCCACAGACTGCCGGGTGATGCGTGGTCAGCGCGACAGGTCCCCGCGGCCTTTCTTGACCAGGGTGCTCAATAAGCATAACAGTTTGAAAATACAACAAATGTCCAAATGGCTCATTAAACCACAAGCATAGTCAGTTAAACATCGTGGGGTCATTAAGCAAAAACAACAACTAAAGACAAGAAATTTCTGAGTTGGGTTTTGGCTAAGGATTAATCTGCGTCCATCACAGAAAGCCTGAGTGCCCAAGTAGCAGGATAATAGACGATTGTTAGGTATACTTACTGATCAAATTACAATAACAACATTTAAAAACTGTAAATCATTAATATTAATACTTTTACAAAGCGTTACCAGTTGGAGCTACATAATAAGTTGTTGGAAGTAAAAATCGACAAGAGTATTTTAAAATTAACATATGACTGATCATAGGCAATCGTTATTACAATCTCCAGGCAGAGTGATGGCAAGAAACAGGTAACAGACATTCCTCCTCATTTCAATAAACCGCACGGTATATGTTAACGTTTCATACGAACAATAATCCACTTGCTCTTTTGACGCTTTTTAAAGTAAGTTGGAATGTGCCGTAAAAATTAATGTCTCCTTCACCGTTTATGTGCAATGTGACCTTGTCATTTTCCTTCCAGTGTGTGCAATTCAGTGTAGGCTATTCATAGATGTGCTTGGTGCAGCACCATGTCTACCTTGGGACTGACAGACCAACGACCTGCTGCACAATTAATGAGCTATGGCGGCAAGCCGCACCTACCTTATCGACAGTCATTAACAATTCAGTCCTTAGTGTGACGAAGAACTCTTGAAACTTACACTTATTGAGGAGTAGAATGTAACAGGGAGTAAAGTCGGAGAAACATGAAACTGATATATATTTAATGTTTTACGTTTGCTATTATTACTCAAAATTCACCACGTTTACAAGCACATCTCTGTTCATTTTAGAAAATATCAGAAATCTAAAACCCTGGGTCTTCTTAAAATATCATAATTAATCAATGCAATCACAAAAAGACAAGCTTAAAATTCTAATGAATCTGAAGTATGCTTAATTTTTGCAGATTGCCGTCTTTTAGCTCACAATTTTAATTCAGGCTCACTTTCGTTTTACTTAGTTTTAGAAGTGGACGTTCTGCTCTGCGCCTCGAACTATCTGGCCAAAGGGCATACAAAACTGCATGACGTTTTCAGATACACCAACAGCAAGGATATCGGGTCCAAATAGGATAAGAGTGAATAAGGATGCATCTCTGTGTAAAGATTTGTCGACAATAATACGGCTGATTGGTAACTTCATAGTGACTGTCCTGGAACTCTCCCCGCGACGCCTTCTCAACGCTCGACACTTGTAGCAGCAGCCCCCCACCTCAATATTCTTTCCTTAATACATTATAAATCAATTTATTTTTAATATAAGAATAAATATGATATAACGGTAAGACATATAACTTGGGAAGGGGAGATAATTGAAATTTCCTTCATGCTGCAATATTGAGGGCCGGTTTCACCAGCTCCGCTTAACGAACTAAGGGTGGTTTAAACTATCCTCAAGGATGTGGCCCGTTGCACCAGACCATAAGCAATGGATTAAAGTAGGCTTAGATTAAGCGGCCGTGCTCGGTGGTTTAAGACATAAGGATGGTTTAAGCCGTTCACTCATACGCCAAAATGGCGGCCGGCCCCATTGTGTCTGATCCATATCTCAGTAGGTTGGAGGTGTTATATAATGTACTGAACGAAATAATAAAAAAATATTATTAAATGGTTTATAATGACGGCACAATGCACTGAAGAGATATTTTCTTCTGTGTGATCATTTGCTAAGCAGTAGTTAGTATGCACCTGTTGATAAAGCTGTAACGTGCATCGTCATCTTTGGTTGAGTGGATACCATTACTGACTCCTGCCCGGGATGCCGGGGTTCGATTACCGGTGGGGAGGAATATTTTTGCTTGACTTTTATTGTTTTTATTGATTTATAATTACTCAATGGTTATAATATAAAGCATACATAGTGTGCATTTTGCGATGCAAATTAAATATATACGTATAACACTCTTTCAACGCGTTGCCACAGGGATTTCCTTCACGTTCCTAAAATCGCGGTAGCTTGTACTACATGCATCATAGCTTTTGACAACGTAAAATGAAATACTCTTCCTTATATTGGCAGTACCGCAATGTACATTTTTGGTTGTTAAACTAAATATTAGCCCAGGGACGGATGTAGAAATCCTTAGCCAATGACGAACTAGCCTATTGTGGATGCTTGCAATACAACATGCTGTGTCATTCGTATACATGAAAAAAATCCACAGCCTGCTTCCAGTCTCCGACCGGGTCAGGAATGGGATGAATGAAGCCCCCATCTAGCGGCGAGGATATGAACTGTGTCGGCTGCCGAGGCCTGACGCACTCCTCTGGGGCAATGATTAAATGAATAACAGATGAAATGAAATGATAGTGGAGAGTGTTGCTGGAATGAAATTTTGACAGGGAAAACCGGAGTACCCGGAGAAAAACCTGTCTGCCTCCGTTTTGTCCAGCACAGATCTCACATGGAGTGACCGGGATTTGAACCACGGACCCAGTGGTGAGAGGCCGGCATGCTGCCGCCTACATTCGTATACATACTGTATATCATTAGAAAAAACGCACTATTTGTGCTTAATGTTATAATATATGCGTATTTATAAACAAGCGATATAATGAAAACCAAGTAAGAAAACATAACCTTCACAAGATGCGACCATCTCAATGTGGGGTGTAGTCAATAACATGTTCAGGAAGTACCGTAATGATAAGGAAAATACACTGCATTATATTTCAACAACGGTTTTCCCAGCGTCTACTATAGCTGATGCTCACGTCTCGCAAACACAGTAGGCAATTCTTTCTACAACTAGTAATGTATTTTATGGTCGCCAACCCCAAAAGTAGAACAGCTGTAGTCGTGGAAAATTATTGCGACGGCTAGAAACAAATGATAACCGTGACCAACATAACAAAATCAATCTCGGAGGATCAATACTGCCGAAATTATTTCATATTATATGTATGATGCCAATACAATAATAGCGTTCAAACAGCTCCCTAGATACTTAAGTTGTCATTCTTTCCTTATATTGCATATGATCGTTATGCAAGTAATTCAGCACGGCTGGGATTATGTTGGCATAACGGTAAGACTACGTATTCTTTGCTGCAGGGAGCATTACTCACGCAACGAAGATCTTTGACTCCCACCGTAAACTCAGTTCACCTAAGCGAAGTACGAGACGAGTTGGTGCAACACCCAGCCTTAAGCCGTCGTATTTAAGATCGCTTAACCGTAAACCACCCTTAGCAAAGCAGGGTTTAAGCGGCCTCGTGGTGAAACCGGCCCTAATTATAAGCATTGGAATATTATTATATACTCAAATTGCTAATAATAATGTTGTTGATGATAATAATTATAATATTCCAAATTATTTATCCAATTACATTACCCGTTTTCTGAAAAGCTTGGTGTAATTTGGAATGCATTTCATCAATTCTCCGTCGAATGTTAGAACGAACTGTCGTGAATGACAAGACTATCCATCAAGACACGTTACACACGAACGTACAAAGGTGATTTAAAGATAGTAAATTATTGTTACTTCATTTGAATGGCTTTGAACATCTTGGGCATCAGCCCCGTATGTTTAGAATTCGAACATTCAATCCGGGCTTCCAGCTCCCATACACTTACATGCACCATTTAACGAGCACGGCTATGCTGCGGGGTAGTAGGATAGTAAGATGCAACAGTTGTTGTTTCATTTGAGGAGTATGGACATCGTAATCATTTAGCCCCGTGTACTTGGGTGAAGGAGCAATATTGTACGATAACTTGTGTCACTGTGATGGCTGTATCCGTGTGTGTATTTGTAATTCAGGAGAAAATTCGCAAGAAGGCGGCAGTGGTCTGAAGTTTGGAACCAACCCGGTATTCGCCTCGAGTAGAAGAGGGAAACCACGGAAAAACACTTCCAGGATGGCTGAGGTGGGAATCGAACCGCCTCTTATCAGTTTTGCCTCACAAGGTTGAGTGCACCCCGTTCCGGCCCTCAGACAAGAATTCAATTTCTTGATAGAGCAAGGAATCGAACCCGAACCTCCGGGGCGACAGCCAAGAATGCTAGCCGATTCCATTCCATTCTACACCCAACACAGAATTACAATTATGCTACGATATTTTTCAATGGGTATCAAAAAAAATGGAAAACCGGACTGCTGTCAATATTAATTTTGAATAGCTGGCGGAGGCATCAAATAAACGAACTTGTTTTGAGCAAGTTAAAAAGAATCAAACCAAGTTCTGAATTGACTGTATCCTATATGTATTTAATGTCATTAATACCATAAGGTGCTCAATGATTCCAATGGCAAGTTGTTACTTCTCCCATTCGCCCTCCCCCACTTCTTATCTGGATCTAAACAAGATTCCTTCCTACTTGAATCAGACGTCCTTGAAGGGTGACTTAAAATCAAACCCTTGGCCAGCCACCACTAAATACGATTGCACAACTTTTCCATAGTACGGACTCTACGTAAAGTAATAAACCGAGTAGTCCAGGTGAAAATGAAGAAGAAAGAGAACGACCACACGCAATAATAAGAAATAAAATAAAATAGGAGCCCACATTCATATTCACCGCAGCACGTTCCATAACAGTAATTTCGAAGATAAACTGTAGCAGCAGGAAATGGCATTACGATTACTTGGATGTTGTAATCTTGCGTTCTTTCTTTACGTCAATAAGGGTAAAACAGACTGCGCTCCGCGAATTGCTTACACCAATGGGATATGCACATCGGTACTAACATATGGCACTATTACATAACTTTTTTGGAATTACAGGAGTGAACCTGGACCATTCGCAGAAATTGACGAATGCACCGACAGATATACTCTAAGTGTCTTAGGTAATACAGTACCAAGGAGACAAAATGGCATAATTTTTTAAATTTTACTAAACACTTGCTTTCCTGAATCAACGAAAATCGTGTTTATTGAGGTTGTCTTCATTTAGGGGTTCAGGCTATTATGGTTGCCAGCCATGTAGATGTGTAAAAATGATCATGCGATGTAGCCTATGAACTAATGTACCTACTGAGTCTAGGATGCGAGAGTGTTTTGCTATTGATTTTCGACACAGATGAATTATTGTTATTCCATACAACAGATAAATAAAGTGAGAAGACAGATTGTTACCATAGTCAAATCTTTGGAATCTGTGCAAGTTCCAGTTGGACTAAACTGCGCTAGAATTCATAGGATTTTATAGTCCTGTATTTACATAGGTTATATGATGGCCAAACAAGGAGGAGCATCACAACTTGGGTTCACGATCAGAAACGTTTTGCGATGTCCTGATTAAAAGTTTTCGACATCTCAAAACGTCAAATAAGAAACTTGTTTAAATTAAACGTTTTGTAAAGAAACGTTATCTTAAAAGCATGAGTTAATTTTTAATCTTCACCCTCTTAAACAATTTTGCATTTAAATTTAATAAATGTCTCTGATAGCTGACTTTTTGACTGATTCTAAGGAGAGTGTTACAAATATTTTTTTAGATCACAAGTCTAGTGCGAGGAATAAAGGCACATTCAAGCGATATAGTGGTGTTTTGGAGTATTTAATACCGTCCGCCATCCGGTATGAGTAATACCAGTATACCGCTCAGGCCTGAAAGCTAAGGAAAGGAAAGTTGTTTATTTCACCGACAATAACACCCGTCAATCATGAAATATCATTACGGTGATATTATTAAAACAAGGAAACAAAAAAGGCACATATTAAAGGCTAAAGTAACTAATTTAAGCGAAAACTGGTATAAAATCGATTATCTTTAGAATCATAAAACGGTTTCCAGAAAACATTTAATTAGGAAACGATTTGTTAACAAACATTTTTTCGTTTATTTATTTAAAAACTTTTAAACGTTTTTCAAAGAGAAAAAAAAATAGGGAGCTCTAATCACAACCGAGGTCAAGGAACATCGTTGACACTTGAAGACAGGCAAAGAAGGAGCCAATGGATGACCATCAGATTCATTTTGATCTTTCATTTGAATCGCATATAGAATCATTCCAGAGGCTATGGAAATACAGTACTCCAGAAAAATGTTCATATAATAATAGCAGATCATGGTTTGACTCAGTGGTCAAGCGGTAGCAAATATACTTCGGCATGGCCTACTATCTTAGGTAGGCCTATTGAATTCTATGGGAGGGATATGGCTTTATTATCTTACTTCTATATTACATTTTTAACATTGACAAGGTGACAAACAGTTGTCTCAAAATTCATAGTTTCTTTTAAAAATATGTATCTCTCATCCAAGTATCATGAATATTATATTATAAACATTTAAATACCAACTGGAGTAGCAAATTAGGTTAATGTACGAGGCCATGGTGCAAGGTTACATCCAGATTCCGAAGATTAATGGGTTCGAACCCCGTCCTAGAAATGGCTTTCCGTGGTTTCTCATTTTCAACTTCAGGGAACTGCTGGGATTGTACATCCTAACAGAACACGTTCTCTTTTTTTTTTAGTTTTAACTCTTTGTCTTATAGTTATTAATCGAGACCGGATTTTTAGCCTAATTTCGATTTTTGCAAAAAAATGAAAGTAGACTTATGAGATCAACACAGGGCGAAAAAAGTGTGTATGAGTGTGTGTGTGAGTCTCTGTGTGTGTGTGTGTGTGTGTGTACTCTGAATGTCCCCCCCCCCCTATCAATTCGAACACGGTGAACGCGAATTGAACGAAATTTGGTACAAAGGTAGTACAAGCAAAGGGCACCTCAGTGTCATGTCTTATATCGCCGCAATTTTGACGGAAACGTAATGGCGGCCACACAAATGTTCAAAGCTTAAATCAAACTACGACTAACCTAATCATCCGATCTCTACCAAATTTTGCGACAACATACCTTTATGGAGGAAGCATCCTTTGACCAAATTAATAGGTCATTAGCCTAATAGTTTGCGGATGGCGGCCATCTTTGTGTCAAAATCGATTCCCCCTACTAATTCAAACACGGTGAAACCGAATGGAACGAAATTTGGTACAGAGGTAACACTAGCAAAGGGCACCTCAGTGTCATGTTTTATATCGCCGCAATCTTGACGGAAACGTAATGGCGGCCACACAAATGTTCAAAGCTTAAATCAAACTACGACTAACCTAATCATCCGATCTCTACCAAATTTTGCGACAACATACCATTATGGAGGAAGCATCCTTTGACCAAATTAATAGGTCATTAGACTAATAGTTTGCGGGTGGCGGCCATCTTTGTGTCAAAATCGATTCCCCCTATTAATTCGAACACGGTGAAACCGAATGGAATGAAATTTGGTACAGAGATAGCACTAGCAAGGGGCACCTCAGTGTCATGTTTTATATCGCCGCCATCTTGACGGAAACGTAATGGCGGCCACACAAATGTTCAAAGATTAAATCAAATTACGATTAGCCTAATCATCCGATCTCTACCAAATTTTGCATCAACATACCTTTATGGAGGGAGCATCCTTTGACCAAACTAATAGGTCATTAGCCTAATATTTTGCGGATGGCAGCCATCTTTGTGTGAAAATCGATTCCCCCTATTAATTCAAACACGGTGAAACCGAATGGAACGAAATTTGGTATAGAGGTAGCACTAGAAAAGGGCACCTCAATGTCATGTTTTATATCACCGCCATCTTGACGGAAACGTAATCGCGGCCACCCAAATGTTAAAAGCTAAAATGTAATTACGACCAACCTAATAATCTAGTCTCTACCAAATTTTGCAACAACATATCTTTATGTGGGAAACATATTCTGACCAAACTGCATGATCATCAGCCCAATAGTTTGCAGATGGTGGCCAAGTATGTGTGCAAATCGCTTCCCCCCATCAATTCAAACACGGTGAAACCGAATTGAACGAAATTTGGTACAGAGGTAGCACTAGCAAAGGGCACCTCAGTGTCATGTTTTATATCGCCGCCATCTTGACGGAAACGGAATGACGGCCACCCAAATGGTAAAAACTTAAATCAAATTACGACCATCCTAATAATTTAATCTCTACCAGATTTTGCAACAACATGCCTTTTTGTGGAAAGCATCTTATGACTGACTACAAGGTCATCAGCCCAATAGTTTGCAAATAGCGGCCATGTATGTGTGCAAATCCATTCCCCATATCAATTCAAACACGGTGAAACCGAATTGAATGAAATTTTTTACAGAGGTAGCACTAGCAAAGGGCACCTCATATTCATGTTTAATATCCCTATAGCACGTTGTATTTCAACAAGCTACTACAACCAACATTCAATTATACTCCTTGAAAAGGACAAAGAGTTATAACAATGCCCATGCATTTAGGAGAAAGTAGGCTATATGTTCTTTACTGAACAACTTGTTTGAAAATGCATATGCAAATGCATATTTTGTGGGTTTATTGGATTTCTTGCATATTCTGAACATAACAGCATATTTTAGCATGTACATTTGAAATTAAGTATAATTTAAAACGTGTGGAAGAAAATTGGTTTCGCCTGCGCGTTGGACATCCCTTGTAAGGAACATTCTGAGCAACAGATAACGAGATAACAGTAGTTAACGCCTGGCATCTCAAGAAATAGATGGGGTGGGACATTCCCTTCACCATCTGGGTAGTATCCCTTGTAAGAATATTTCTAAGGAACAGATAACGAGATAACAGTATCTAACGCAAAGTATGCTGCCTCAAAATGCCCAATGATAAGAGCAGGGAAGTGTTATTAAATCAGTGGGTGCCAGGTAATAGTGATTATTAAACTGATAGCGTTGCCGTCTATTGTCAAGTATGATGGAAGGAAGTGAAATGTGAAAAAGAAATAAACTTGAACTACAGTACATGCAAAAACGACTTCACTACGATTGGCTTAAGTGCATATTTTTTCAATTTTTAATGCATATTTTCTACACTTTTGCTGCATAATTTCCAGCATATTTTAATCAATTTTAGTGCATAAATGTCCGGTCCCTAGTTATTATAATAGGGATAGGAGTGCATGTTTAAATACCGAGAGCTCCAGGTAAAGACTCGGATGATTACTGTATACGAGTATCAATGCAACCCGCTCAGCACTGTAGTATGAAGAGTTGTCTGTTAACACTATGTCACGGCGCTTGGAGATATCCGCCTCTATTACGCTTTCCAGCTCGCTGAAGATACTGACTCAACTACAGTCCAGTACAATATGGAGCAAATGCTGTCTCGAACAAGATTCCTTCATTCAGTAGCCTGCACTATTATACTACAACAGTATTACAGAAAATACGCATTCGGCACTTAATCAAGAGTACAGGACAGGTGGTGAACGAGTCAAGCTACTACTGCATAGATTTCGGTCGTTTTCTTTCCTTGAGCGAAACACCGACGTGAGGCAATGCTATATTTATAGGATCCAGCAGAGAAGGAAAAGAAGCACTTAGCATAACCTGTTCTCGTTGAGTAACTGGCGGTCCCGGTTCCTGAGGCACACGCTCATTCACTCGGCAGGCTAGGGACACGGCCGTGGCATTTGGCAGACACTAGAAACTACTACACAAAGGTTCCTCATAGTAGTCAAGGCAACCCTTGGTAAGGTGAATAGAGTTTGTGTTTCCTGGTACAATACCGACAAATAGAGTAACTTGTTGCGCTATGCAAGATATAGCCAATGTCATATAAACACCATGTTTAATTTATAATGCCACAATGAATAACTCAAAATAGATATGAATCCGGTAAGTTAGCTCCAAAACCGGCCATTTGGATAACTTAATCATTATCACCAAGGGCAAATGCCTATTCCTCAATTGTTACACAAATCAATCACCAAAAAATGTAACCGGTACTATCGATTGACCGTTGTGCGGAAGATGGACCCTTAATCTTAGAACCATGTTAACTACTCTTGCTACCTACCCTTATCTAAGAAATGAAAACACTATCTTTTGAACAATGTATTATAAAACAAGCAATTACATATTGCAAAAATAAAGGACAGATCTAGGAATACCTTAAGGTATCGTAATTACAATGAGACAAAAACAATATACATTAACACAAATAAGGCTGTCGGGAAAAATTCAAATTCAATGAGACGCTTTTCAAACTCAGTAACCTAGCAAATAAACGACTTTCTCTTTCTCTCAGAACGAACAAACCAAACTCAAACCACCAAAATTAACTCAACTGCACTAATGGAGAAGGATTACACAGAAATTACAAAGTTATGAGTTTGCAAAATGTAAACCTCGTACGAGAAGTCAAATTAAAATCCCGTAATTAAACAAACAGTAGTTCCAATATTCCTTCCCGGTTTAAAAGATTACGCAGAAAGAATTAAATGATAAATTGCGAAATTGAACACCTCGCAAAAGAGGTCGTTGAAGTATCACAGAAGCAATTAATGCGTAAGAGGCTAAGTTCTTTTGATTAAACAGAAAACACACTAAATTAAACTCATTAGACGAATACAATAACGCAGAAAACGAGAAATAAAGTATATCCCTTAAAATGTTGAATCTTTAGACGTAAAAGCTCAGATCAAGCTCCTTCTCATATATGCCTGGTTGGTTCTTAAGTTTAGGGGCTGCGACAACGCGGTCATGTAGCCTCGTGTACTTTGGGAGTGTGTAGAATCTGTCTGATAACCGGTGTTAATTGTGATGACTGTATTAGTGTGTGTTATCTGTTTTTTTAATTTAAGCACTGCAACTTACAATTTTTCAAATAGTTCCTACTTTTTGCCGCCAAGCGCCACCGTCAACGACTACTAGCCCAAGTTCAGAATTTAGCTACTAGACGCCACCGTAGTCGGCTCTTGGCAACGAACGTAGAAACCTAAGAGCGTTGTTTACATCCTTAACCTATCCAATTTAGCTTCACACAGGTGCAATTAGTGGAAGGTTCTTTAACATGCCATAAATCTATGACATGGGACCGCCGGCTTTACTTCCCCTCCGAAGGAAGGCATACTGAGGGATTTTAACGCTCTTAAAAATCCGACGGATTCGGCCGGGTTTGAACCCGCTATCTTGGGCATAGAAGCTCAACATGCTACCGACTACGCCACCGAAGCCGCCATATATACCTGTATACACAATCTTAATCACATGCAATTTATTTCAGGTTATTTTTCACATATTCCAGTAATTGGAGTTATTTTGTATTGACCAACTCAAAGTTACAATATTAATTGTTAATAAGGCAACACTGAAAAATGGCTTCAAAGCTATCTTTACAAATCAAACAAGAATGTAATAGCTTAGTATGAAAAACATTTTTTTCAAATAATCTCACTCGGAGATATTGTAATCAGTAATTATACTGAATTCCTCCTTACCCTGAGGCGAAACCGTGCAGGTTAATAAATCGCGCACTACGATAGCCATGTGGAAGGGGCTGCAACTAGTCTTCGAGATCGGCGCTGACTGGGGCCGTTCTGAATTTGGGTTTTCCCATTTCACACGCAGGGATAGTACCCGAACATCTACCCTAATCCTTTAATTATTACCGTTACATACACTGCCACAGAATTAGACAAATCCAACATACACCCACGTAAATGAGGCTGATAACCAAATTAACAGACAACAGCATTCCTTCTTGAGTGATTTCAATTCACAATCTTCAAACGGCTGCCCAGAAACAAACTACTGGAAATTTGTTTTCGAGGCAATTCAATTGTGAATTGTTGATTCAGGCTATCTCGCGACTGATTTTGAAATATTGCTGAAAGATTAACGTAGTTAACTGTTTTAGGGGCTTGGAATATCTTGGTCATCAGCCCCGTGTACAATTTGTCTGATCAAGTCTTGTTCATCACCACTGTTTCAATGAGGCGCTCCGAAAAGACGCAATTAATTCTTGAATAACAGAATGACTAGGGAGTACGCTATCTTGAATCGTCGAATTATTCAGTGTTCGTGACTATAGCATGATACGGCTAATTACCAAGTATTAGGTATGCATTATTACCACCACAATCTTATCTGAATGCCAAGCTATTAGCGTGCTGCATAATAATCATTATTGTATGTAATGTTTGTACTTCACTTTCGTACTCCTTAAAACGAACCTCTGCAAAGGAAACCTGTGCACACATATCACAGAATATTATGACAGTTCAGACCGACTGGAGTAAATAATAATAATAAAATAAACGAAACCACTTTCATTGTGCATGCCATATCTCTGCGAGATGTATGATCATGTTCTTTGAGTTAAATTAGAGTAAACGCGAGTTCTTTTCTCTCTCTGTTCTGTCTGCCTCTCAATTTTTCTAGTTCCGAGAACCCGATTTTTCTTCAATTTATATTTCTAACGTTACAGGTTACATTAGTAGTGAACAGGAGAGATGTGACGGTGAATCAAATTTTAAACAACTTGAACTATAAAATGAGAATTTTGGGGACAGGATTGATTAGCAGCATAAAACGCAATCGAGTTATTGTGGACAAGTTAAAGGCTTCGAGTCTTAGGCATAATGAAAGTCTATAGAAAATTAGACAGAAGTTAAAATGATTCTATGGTTTTAAAGAATCTAATGACTTGATTATCGGCCGCTGGTATTATGTAAATTGATATGGATGGCAATGTGATTTGTCTTTGAGTATAAATGTGTGAAGAGAAGAACCCTCAAACCTGGACGAATTTAGTCTAAACAGGTAGTTCCGTGAAGGGAACATGGCCTTTTTCATACCTCCTAATGATCCTTTCCATTTTCAAATATCCCCCTTCAAATAAATAAAGTTTCCATTTTAGACAAAGTCATACACAAGGCATCTGCAATTTATGTAACGTAAGCTAGAAGATTCAGTGCCAGAAGATACCCATTCTATAGTATTTATTACACAATTTCTTCCAGTTAATGGTTCAATAATGAATGAGGTGTAAACATATGGACTACCTTTAGAAAAACATAATATGTATGCCATCTATAATATACTGAAAACAAGATTTTAAAAATATGCCATTATGTGTGTTCATCGTACTAATACTGCGATAGGATCAATAGTCCATAAGAAATAAGAGTATTTTAGTTGATAACACGAACGCCATGTATTAAGAACTATTCTAGGAAATTACATACCAGATTGTTTCACTCGTGGCATCGGGCTACCATACTAAGATTCACTGTGATCGGGTCATTCACTGACGCGTTGGAGGAATTCATTTCTGAGGCCTTGACATGAACGCCTTTTATAATGAGTGAAAAGGAATCAGTGCATAGTATGGGCTCACTATGCCAGATACTCGATCATTCAGAGACGAATTAGATCAACTCATGTATGAAGAATTGACATAGATCGGGTCATTCTGTGACGAGTTAGAAGAATTTATATCTTAAGAACTGACACAAACACCATCTATAATTTCTGGAAAAGAAGCAATATATGTATGTACTAACTAGAGGTTTATATTAGGGGTCTACTACGCCACATTTCTCTGTGATCGGAGCATTCAGAGATGAATATAGTAGTAGTTGTTTCGTCTGAGGGGCTTGAATATCATGGTCATGAGCTTGGGTGAGTGTGGAATTTTGTCTGATAGCCTATGTTATTGTGATGTGTGAATTAGTGTGCGTATTACGAATAAAGTGAATTCATGTTTGAAGAATTGACATGCACGCCATCTATGATTTATAGGAAGTAAGACATAGACTAATTAATACTTGTGGGTTTGGACTCTATAAAAATAGCAGCGGCCGACTTTACTGAGTTTCACAGAGATCGGATCATTCTGTTGCAAGTTAGTTTATCCCTGAAAAATTGGCATACGCACCATCTATATAATTTGTGAAATTAATGTATATACCTTTAGCTTCAGATTATAGTAGGGGTCCACTATTCCATTATTCCCATAAGATCGCATCGTTCAATGAATAATTCATGTTTGAGGAATTGATATCCGCTTCATCGATAATGTATACCCGAGTTGTTTGTTGTTAATTTGTATTATGGGCTTGGGACATCTTTGGTCACGAGCCCCGTGTACTTGGGCGCGCCGATAATTTATACCCGAGTTATTGGTTGTTAATTTGTATTATGGGCTTGGGACATCTTTGGTCACGAGCCCCGTGTACTTGGGCGCGCGTTGAATGTCTGATAACCGGTGTTACTGTGGTGACTGTAGTAGTGTGTGTAGCTGTATTAGAGACAGGGATGGGGTAGGTGCCCCAGGACTTGAAGGCACTATCCCGACATTTGCGAGTAATGACATGCATGCCATCTTAAAATAATTAAATGTAAGTCATAGATTTATGTACCAGTAGATAAAGATTATAGTAGTGGTTCATTATACAACATTTTACTTCTAACACTTGAATAGTAAATAATAATAATGAAAAGTTATGTTTTTGAAATATCGCAATGCCACCAACTTGAACTTTTAGAAACAATTAAACTATATTAGAAAATATATTTAGCTGTAAATAAAGATTCACTATGTCACGCATCATTATCCTAGGAATATTAAATCGCCAGGAATATTTGAACTTTTCGTTGCCGCCATGATTTTTAGTTAGGCCTATTTGTTAAAAAAAATTACATGTATGAAGTTAATATATACTCTAGGTGATTATCACCATACAACATTTCAGGCTGATTGCTGCATTAGTTATTAGTTTAGGAAATATTCAGTACTGGTGAACTACTTGTATATCAAGCGGCTACAATGTTGGATTGGTGACGATTATGGAAATTGGAAAGGCACAGTTGAGGTCTCCTGATATGGAGCTACTACCAAACTTCATTAACAACGGTCCCGTCAATCAGAAGTTATTTGGGAGGGGAGGGGGAATGTGCACGGTCAAAAGTCGATCTTATACGATAATAAAAATAGGATAGAAATTGACTCAGCTCAGCAATCCAGATTCCGCCAGAGGGTAGATGTAACTTGCAATTACGCAAACAAAGCTTCGAGTATTACTAGACTTTTGAATCTGGAGATCATAAGCCACGGGACTACAGTTCATGTGAAATTCGAACCAGCGGATGATTTTACGTTTCGAAAATTACAATTACCCGACGGGAAAGTTTAGTTAGGCCACATATCCTTTTCGTTACCTCTTACGACAATTAAGAACGCCATGGGTTTATCTTAAGTTTACTTGGAAGGGCAATTTCTAAGTGTTGTATAATGTAAATAAATTGTAACACTATACTCCGGATGAGTAAACAGAGATGAGTGGGTAAGTAGAATAAAAAGAAAAGGAAAAAGCTCACGGTTCAATTACACCCCTATCTTATGTAAAATTTGCTGTATCTTATGTAAAATTTGCTGTTTCTAATGCAATATTAGAGATCAACTCTCAGTAGCGATAAATGTCATTTTCAACTAGTTGAAGATTCCATACTCGTGTGAAAACCCGAAACCATATCCACCTCTGCACGGGGATATTCAAGACACGTTCTCAACAGTCTAAACTACACATATATAATGAGTTGAAAAGTTGAGCAATTTGCGTGTTCGAAGATCCTTTCGAATCCTAAACGAATCTAGTATATTTAGCCACAATGACCATTGATTCAATACCCTGAACTATCATGACCTGAATATGTTTTGTATCTTTTTAACAGTATCTTTTGAATAATAGGCTAAGCAAGTTCTGTTCAATTCAATTCACAACGCGTGGCAAAGAGACGGAGTGTCCTTGAAGAACAAGGCCGGTGATACGGAACCCATATTTGTTCTCGGAATGGCCTGTGAAAAGTTAATAAGCGCTCGCCATAGCGTGCCGTGCCGTGTCTGCAGCGTGACCCACACCGAGCGGAGCAGGCTGTCCGAGTTACGTGCATGTCCTGTACCAACACGACTTCAAGGAACTGCCACAGGAAGATGTTTCACCAACTTCGCATTATAGAACACTCAAGGCTAGAACGAGCAAATTGCGCAAATAATTTTGCATTATCTGTTCTGGGGAGGTCAATGGAGTAGATAACAATACTGTATATTCCATGATGGATTATCATTATATATATTACTAGCAGTAGTACCCGGCTTCGCCCGGTGGAATGATGATAATGTCTCAAAGTATCCTTAGAAATAGAATGGACTTAAAATCTAGATCATTTGCCCCCTAAAGACAATGAGGGCGTAATATCTAGGTCATTTGCCCTTTTGATAAGTATGATAATGAAAACTACTGTTGAATTGACACGTCAAACTTACAAACTGCCGTAATAGAAATACATATTTCAAAATTCACAGGCGAGGAAGACTTATTGTGTGTGGTGATCAATGGTGTAATGGGCGTAACATCTAGGTCATTTGCCCTTATGATGAGGATGATAAGGAAAACTACTACCTGTATGGAATTGACACATCAACTTATAATGTACACAATGTGCTGTAATAAAAATAAATATTTTAAAAATCACAGTCGAGAAAGACTTGATGCGGCGGTGATTAGTGGTATGATGCGCGTAACATCTAGGTCGTTTGCACTTAAGATGATAATAATAAGGTAATGAAAAGATGACTACTAAACGAACATGCTGTAATTTTAAAACTGATATAGGTAATTCAGATGTCTAGCTTCGATGTCTTCCAAAGTCTCAACCTTATTTTCTGGCTTAGGCCTGTACTCGAAGCGTCTAGTAAAAAGAGCTTATGGCGTACTGCTCGGCAAAGAATATGGGTCCAAGCTGCATGAACCTGTGATGATCGCAGATGATGATGAAATATGATGACACAAGTACGGGGTTCCCCGTCGTATTTAGATTGGACGGGGAATCACTCACTCTTTCGCAACACCACAGTGGCTTGAGCAACGGCCCTGTGCTGGCATCAGCATAGACAGCAGATAACACGGCGGGCACTGGAAAGTCCTCTCATGTCACCTCGCGATGAATCAGCAAGCTATTTTCACAACTGCCCCCCCCCCCAGGGTCTCACAACTTGTGGGACGTGGGTTGGCGATCACGGGACCCCAGCTGAGTCTGGGATCGCTTCTAGTTCCTGGTGCTGGGCTCCTTTCAGTTCTCTTTCCTGTCGGCATCCCTTCGTCAACTCTTGTTCTCTTTCGACCTCGACTGTATTAGGGTATCCGAGGGCTAGGGAGTCTTTCAATTTCCCGCCTTAATTGGCCGTTGTCTCATCTTTCCTGATGCTCTCATTCTTAGAGGGGTCTGCCTTCTTTTCATTTTCATAATATCTCCTGTCTTCTGCTCAAGGCCCTCAAAGAGGCAGGGTGTGTGTAGCCCCATCACATCTGGTACACCCTCAAGGGCTCATGGCTGGTGAGTTAGGAAGCTGGCAACCTCGAGGGATTCCTGAGCTAAATGCAGGGAATGGAGTGGTATGTCAGAAATTTCAAGTGGACAGTGTTACTCATCGGGTTCCAAAGGGTAAGTATGTAAAATTTGGTTCCGATCGGTGAAACCGTGTAGATTTGTGCCAAAGGGCCTAAATGCAGGGAATAGATTGGTCTATCCGAAATTTCATGTCGACAGTGCTACTCGTCGGGTTTCAAAGGGTAATTATAAACAATTTGGTTCGGCTCAGTGAAACGGTGTAGATTAGTCCCAAAAGGCCTAAATGCAGGGAAAGGGGTGGTCTGTCCGAAATTTAACGTGGACAGCGATACTCATTGGGTTCCAAAGAGTAAGTATACAAATTTTGGTCCAGATTGGTGAAACGATGTAGATTTGTGCCAAAGGGAGTGCTCTGTCTGAAAGTTCAAGCAGACAGTGTTACTCGTCGGGTACCAAATGGTAAGTAACTTACATAAAGATTGGTTGAGATGGGTGAAAGTATGTTGATTTTTGCCAAAGGGCCTAAATGCAGTAAATGGAATGGTCTATCCGAAATTTCATTTAGACAGTGTTACACGTCGGGTTCCAAAGTGTAAGCATGTAAAATTTGGTTCAGATCGGTGAAACAGGGTAGATTTTTGCCAAAGGGCCTAAATGCAGGGAATGGAGTGGTCTGACCAAAGTTTTAAGTGGACAGTGTTACTCGTCGGGTTCCAAAGGGTAAGTATACAAATTTAGGTTGAGATCGGTGAAACGACGTAGATAATTTATGTGCCAAAGGGCCTAAAAGCAGGGAATGGAGTGGTCTGTCCGAAATTTCCAGTGGACAATGTTACTCGTCGAGTTCCAAAGGGTAATTATTTGAGATCGGTGAAACGGTGTAGTTTTGTGCCAAAGGGCCAAAAAGCAGGGAATAGTGTGGTCTGTCCAAAATTTAAAGTGAACAGTGTTACTTGTCGGGTTCCAACGGGTAAATATGTCAAATCTGGGTCAGATCGGTGAAACGGTGTAGATTTGTGCCAAACGGCCTAAAAGCAGGGGTTGGAGTGGCATCTCCGCAATTTCAAGCAGACAGTGATAGTCGCAGTGTTCCAAAGGGTAAATACACAAATTTTGGTTGAGATCGGTGAAACGGTGTTGATTTGGGCCAAAGGGCCTAAATGCAGGGAATGGAGTGGTCTGTCCGCAATTTCAAGCAGACAGTATTACTCGCAGGGTACCAAAGGGTAAGTATCCGAATGTTAGTTCCGATCGGTGAAACGGTGTAGATTTGTGTCAAAGGACCTAAATGCAGGGAATGGGGTGGTATGTCCGAAATTGTAAGTAGACAGTGTTACTCGCAGGTTCCAAAGGGTAAGTATACACATTTTTGTCCGGATCGGTGAAACGGTGTTGATTTGTGAAAAAGAGCCTAAATGCAGGGAGTGGGGGGGGTGTCTGAAATTTTAAGTGGACATTGCTACTCGCAAAGTTCCAACGGGTAAGTATACAAATTTTGGTTCCGATTAGTGAAATGGTGTAGATTTGGACCAAAGGGCCTAAATGCAGAGAATGCGGTGGTCTGTCCGAAATATTAAGTGGACAGTTACTCACAGGGTTCCAAAGGGTGAGTATACACATTTTGGTTGAGATCGGTGTAACGGTGTAGATTTGTGCCAAAGGGCCTAAATGCAGAGAGTGGGGTGGTCTGTCCGAAATTTTAAGTGGACAGTGCTACTCGCAGGGTACCAAAGGGTAAGAATACGAATTTTGATTTTGATCGGCGAAACGGTGTAGATTTGGACCAAAGGGACAAAATGCAGGGAATGGGGTGGTGTCCGAAATTGTAAGTGGACAGTGTTACTCGATGATGATGATGATGATGATAATTGTTGTTTTAAGGGGCCTAACATCGAGGTTATCGGCCCCTAGGACAGTGTTACTCGCAGGGTTCCAAAGGGTAAATATACAAATTTTGGTTATGATCGGTGAAACGGTGTAGATTTGTGAAAAAGGGCCTAAATGCAGGGCATGGGGTGGTCTGTCCAAAATTTCTAGTGGACAGGGTTACCCACAGGGTTCCAAAGGGTAAGTACACAAATTTTGGTTCAGATCGGTGAAACGGTGTAGATTTGTGCCAAAGGGCCTAAATGCAGGGAGTGGGGTGGTCTGTCCGAAATTTTAAGTGGACAGTGTTACTCGCAGGGTTCCAAAGGGTAAATATACAAATTTTGGTTGAGATCGGTGAAACGGTGTAGATTTGGGCCAAAGGGCCTAAATGCAGGGAATGGAGAGGTCTGTTCGTAATTTCAGGCATATAGTGTTACTCGCAGGGTACCAAAGTGTGGGAATACGAATTTTGGTTCTGATCGGTGAAACGGTGTAGATTTGGACCAAAGGGCCTAAATGCAGGGAATGGGGTGGTCTGTCCGAAATTTTTAGTAAACAGTGTTACCCGCAGGCTCCAAAGGGTAAGTATACACATTTTGGTTCAGATCGGTGAAACGGTGTAGATTTGGACCAAAGGGCCAAAATGCAGGGAATGGGGTGGTGTCCAAAATTGTAAGTGGACAGTGTTATTCGATGATAATTGTTGTTTTAAGGGGCCTAACATCGAGGTTATCGACCCCTAGGACAGTGTTACTCGCAGGGTTCCAAAGGGTAAGAATACAAATTTTGGTTATGATCGGTGAAACGGTGTAGATTTCTGAAAAAGGGCCTAAATGCAGGGCATGGGGTGGTCTGTTCAAAATTTCAAGTGGACAGTGTTACCCGCAGGTTTCCAATGGGTAAGTACACAAATTTTGGTTCAGATCGGTGAAACGGTGTAGATTTGTGCCAAAGGGCCTAAATGCATGGAGTGGGGTGGTCTGTCCGAAATATTAAGTGGACAGTGTTACTCGCAGGGTTCCAAAGGGTAAATATACAAATTTGGGTTGAGATCGGTGAAACGGTGTAGATTTGGGCCACAGGGCCTAATAGCAGGGAATGGAGTGGTCTGTCTGCAATTTCAAGCAGACAGTGTTACTCGCAGGGTTCCAAGGGGTACGTATACAAATTTTGGTTCAATTAGGTGAAACGGTGTAGATTTGTGCCAAAGGGCCTAAATGCATGGAATGGAGAGGTCTGTCCGCAATTTCAAGGAGATAGTGTTACTCGCAGGCTACCAAAGTGTGGGAATACGAATTTTGGTTCTGATCGGTGAAACGGTGTAGATTTGGACCAAAGGGCCTAAATGCAGGGAATGGGGTGGTCTGTCCGAAATTTTAAGTGAACAGTGTTACCCGCAGGGTTCCAAAGGGTAAGTATACAAATTTTGGTTCAGATCGGTGAAACGGTGTAGATTTTAGCAAAAGGGCCTAAATGCAGGGAATGGGGTGGTCTGTCCGAAATTTAAAGTTGACAGGGTTACCCGCAAGGTTCCAAAGGGTAAGTATACAAATTTTGGTTCAGATCGGTAAAACGGTGTAGATTTGTGTACATAACAGACAGACAAACTTTGTGCTTTATATATATAGATAGATTTCAGTAGTCTAGATCCCTCGTGCGGCGCTCACAAACGACCGATCGTGACAAATGAGCATTCAAATGAAAGAGAATAGGCATTAGCAGTGACGAATTGCACTCTAATTTCATAAATAATCTATAATTTCTTTAAAAAATGACTTTAAAAATGTACGAAGTGTGCGATTTACATATACCGTTGCTGTAGGAAAATACGCTCCATAATTGCTGTCCACTTCACATTTCGGCCGCGGTGACGCCTGTTTCATATCATTTTAACATTCTGAGGTCTTTCCTTTATCGTTTTGCATGGATTTCAGAAACAGTAAATCAAAGGAATGAGTACTCAAATCGTATAAATATCGAATAACTGGCGAGTATTATGATGATCCAATTTTCAGTGATTGCCTTCTTAAGTTAGGGAACGTAGAAGTTGGAATTTTAACTGAAATGTAAATAGTGTTCTGTAATCATTTGGTAGAAATAAAAACATAACCTTTCTCCTTAAGTGTCTCATTATAAACCTATTGGGGAAAGTGTGGTTTATGAACATGCGAGATTTCTCGCACGGGTCCGCTAGTCTCATTTTATTTTGACAAAATTCATATTCTTTTACTTCGATATTTTTTTTAGTATTTTATTTAACACATCTGGACACAAGGCTATTTGGGTATACAGGTACAGTATTTGTGCACTTGGGGTTTCCCCTCTCATTAACAACAAGTCTATGGCAATAAATTAACGCTCATGTAAAAGGAAGGTAACACAACGTACTCAAAGAAGCGGAAAGTCAACCACGGGAACAGATGACCTCGCTGTTCCATCCCGTAAAACAACAACCATCATCATCATTATCATCATCATTGAAGCCAACAAGACCCCGTAGTGTAGCCATACGCACTAAATCACACAATTCTACTGCGATGAGCAGCAGTAAGTCCGGAGATCGGAGGTTCGAATCCCGTCACTGACAGCGGCCATCCTGAGTGGGGATTTTACCCACAGGAAAATGCCGGGATGGAGCCTTCTGCAATACCAAGTCCTGGGACACTTACTTTAATTCCAAACCCTAAGAATATTTGCAGTTACACATAGGTTACTACTACAGTCCCACAGGAGCAAAGGTTATCAGACAAATTCAAAATATATCCATGTACATGGGGCTGATGACCAAGATATTCCAAGTCCCCATAATGAATTATTAACAGTAATAAATTCGGACAAAAAATAGAAGGTGTGGACAGTTTTCAGCCCATTGTCTTTTAGCCTTTCTTCTCGTCTTGACTCTGAAGAGGGTACTTTTCTGTATAATGTGCGCATCACTTGGGGGATTTCAGTAGCGTAAGATCTGACTTTGCCACTCCGGCGGTGCACGAAGAGGGAGGGGATGCTCAACCTGCCCGAGACTCTTGGTGTAGGACCAGAGTAACTTTATACAAGCAACGACATTCTTAAGTGTCTTCATTCCATTTACTCGCGTAAAATAATTATCTCCAAGCAAATTACTATTGCCTTGTTCTCGGTATTTTTTAATGTTCATTTCATAAGCCGGCTGTGTCGGGAAGTTGTGGGGAGGGTGATATTTCCCGTGTGTAAAGTACGCTAGTTGCTAGCAGCCAAGGATTTTTTAAAGGAGAGTGGGACACGAAGACAGAAATGCTATGTTTTAAAGGAAACGTATACAAGTGATTAATAGACACGAAAGATGTGTGCAGAGAAAAACTGTTGTCAAATTCTAGAGGTAGGAATAGTAAAATAGATTACACTGATCCATCACTGGTTCCATTTCTACATAGCTTCTAATGATCGTCCATTGCAAAGAAAGCTCTGATCTGTTTCAAGAGCCAAGGACATATTGATGAGCCATATTTTCGGGCGACTGGAGCTGGAATTTGATGATGATGATGATTTTCGGAGAAAGAATATCATCTATGGAACATTTTGATTGAATTTTGCACTATGTAAATTCAGTTTTATTTTCTCCTTTTCTATTAAGGTTCTCCCAGTGGCAAATTGCATTAACCACACACATCCTTCCGGCAAAATACCAGATGAACTACATCCTCTTTCATCACATTCCGGATCAAAAGGGAAACATATAATACTGAGCCAACATTAGGCCTATATGACAATATTCCTAAACTCACAGAACAACAAGAATTTCTAAACGAACAAAAAACTTGGAAATACCTAACAATCGACACAGCTCGCATTCACTTAGAGAACGTGAAAATTTAGGTCACCTCGAATACGCTACATTTCAAATAGGCCTTCTTAAACGTGATGAGGTTGTATCCCCCGTATGACGGTCAGAATGTTTAGAATTTGTCTGAAGTGAGAGGGGAAGAAACTGATATAAACTCCCACAGTCAGGCAGCTGACCTTCGGCTTCACTACCAGAGAGCAAAGAAGTTGGACAGAGCAGCAGTAGAATGTCGGGGAGGAAACGCACAAGGTGAGTTAGCCTACTGATTTAGCGATTACGAAACACGGATGTGTTCGGGCCATGTCCAAGGTAAAAACGTTCTATCTGGGTACTCTTAAGAACAGTCAAAAGCTTTCATGAATTATAAATTATTTAACGCTCATAATCAGTAGTTTCAACTACTCCCTTACTTGGCCAAATTGCGCACAGGTTTTTAATAGCTCTGTTTCTAAGACTGTGAGCAATGCTGAGGAGACTGGAAAATATCGAAAACAGCGTTAACTTATAGCCAGTAGTACCGAAAACTGCATTACAATCGTCCTACTATAATCGACATAAATATACCGAAAATTTAAGCGTCTTTCACGTTCCCGCCCTTCTTATCCATTCGACACAAGTGGAGTAGTGACTTTATTATCATTCACATCGCTATCCTGATCTGTGAAGCGCGATATAACTTATTTAGCTAATTGGTCTTTCTTCTCCCAAAATCTCTTCATCTGGGCACTGAAAATCTTACTCCGTTCTTCAATCCATGATTTCTTTGTCTTGGTAGTCATTATCTCAGGGAAAAGATGGTTGTTGATTAATGTTCTGAACTGAAGTATATATTGTATAATTTCCTGTTAACAATACTACTACCATACCTGCCAACTTTTGAAAAGGGCTATCAGTAAAACTCACGCGCGACAAAAAAAATCTAACGATTTTCGACATACCCCGGCTTGACGAAAATAATAATACTTCTGGGCTACAAAATACAATAATTCATGCTTTAAACAGGATACTTCAATGAAATCATATCTACTTACATGATTTGTAGATGAACATAACAATCAAGAAGAAATCCATGTTAATCAGCAGCAGGCGTGGTGAATATCGGTTTGGAGCAGACATAACAGGACTTCCTTGATAGATTAAGCTGATATACGATAATTGAAAAAGGCTTTAAACAATAAAACTTGTTTAACGTAACACAGGCAAGAAATAATATAATACACACTGCAAATCACATGCTAGTTCGACTTTTAAGTCATGGTTGTGGCCTTTTTAGCTTCCTGCAAACAGTCTTGAGAAAATGTTTTGTCATAACAGGGACCAGAACTCCTGGTCTTCAAAATAGAAATAGACTCCAGAGATTCATTGGACATGGATGACCTGAACTGTGTTCTATTTTTCTTCACAAAGCTAAAAAAAAAAACATTCACATTCTGCATAGCTATGGGGTATGGTGAGAATAGAGAGCAATACTCTAAAAATTCGGTTATACTTAAGAAGTCCATCGGCTCCACGAATTCTTGATATTTGTGCCCAACTGGAATCACTTGCAGCATCTTGATGTGCAGCCAAAGAGTCATCTACCTGAAGAGCTGTGAACTGCCTCTGAAGCACATTCACCACCTCATCTGTAGTTTCATTCTCTTCCTTGCATAACATGATAGGAAACTTTTCCAAGAAAAAACGAATGGAAGATAAGTGTGAATCTTCAATTTTGTCTAACCTAGCAACTTGAGCATTCTTTAACACGTCATCCTTGAGTGGAAACTTGTTGATGATGTAGTCACAGGCAGTATAAAAGTAGTTTCTCACTGATGAAAAGAAAAGGAATTTATCTGTATCCGGTCCGTTCTGAAGGCACTTAACAACTTCAGATGATGCATTTTTTGCCATTTTATTTACAATACATGTCGTTTTCGTGCGACCACAACTATATTTCTTTGCAACTTCTGATGTGGGAAACATCTTCTTAAATAAAGCTCCAGCATGATCAGCCGCACTTAAGGGCACATTGTGTTCCACCAAAAAGGAAGTAAACAGACACTCGGCCCTAATTACGTCACTGTAAACGTTTCCAGACTTAGCAAAAAAGGTGTTGATTTTCTTGCTATCTTCTTCGATTTAACATAACTAATGTGTTTACCGCACTTCACATGATTACTTAAATCGTTTTTTCCACCATATGCAATATTAATATCACACCCACATACCGTGCAAAAGGCAAATTTTTATCTCTTTCTTGATTTTAGTATGCACGGAAAATCAACCGAGTATGATTCTTTAAATGTCTGGAAGTACTGTTTCTTGTTGGATTTGTTCATTCTCGATATCTACTAAAACATCGAAAGGAACCTGGATCACTGAACGTCACATAAAATTATAACATAAAACAATTAAGACAGCCAACACTTCATTAAAACATGTCAAAACACACCAACCATTAAATGAACACGACGCCAACCTCGTGAAGATAGAATATGCACATGGTAGAAAAAAATAAACACACACACACGTGGAACGAATGTAATTAGTCCAAGGAATACAGGAAACTGCGAAGCACGAAGTTATAGCCAAAAACTCGAACGCTTCATTAAAATATGCCATAACCTTAAAAGACGAAAACATTCAAGGAACGCCAACTTCGCGAACAATGAACAACTAACGTGGTCAAAGAATATGGTTTAAATCGCAACGAGCGAACGGAGCGGAACAAAGAATATGCGAAGCAGAGCCTGTCAACACCTAAGATTCACATGCAAGAACGGTTATCCCGGCTTCAAATTCAATTACGATGACGACACAGCCATCACACGGTTAAAAGTACGAATCATATCAAAGAACGAGTTATCGACTATCGTGGACTTGCCTTCGACCCACGCAAACAATCGATTGTACGGAAGTGGGCGGTATTATCGAATGTAAATTATCGTTTCAAATTTTTGTCCGCGAAATCGTAAAATGACACCGTTCGTCCGTAAAACCGTAAAATGCTGCAATTTCCGTAAATTTTACGGATAAACCGTAAAAGTTGGCAGGTATGTACTACTAATAATTTAATTTTACTCTAGATCGAGCACTACTTTTTGGCCGGTGCATATTTCTGACGGAAGGCTAAGTTGGTGTGGGGAGCGCCTTATGGGTCTGGCCATATGCTGGACCTGGTTGGGACATTCCTAATAGTCTTCCGCCCCCTACTTGTAAACACCTAACGGTGCTTGCTACCCTGCTGACATAAACCTTCCTGTCCCGCCCTCAGACTGTGGAGGGTCTGTAGACTACACTTATCGGCCAAGAACTTGCGCTCGATCTATAAAACTGATGATTGCTGTTGTTGCTGTTTCAATGTGGAGTTTGGCCATCAGCCCCGTGTACTATGTGCGGCTTTGGCATTCATTTGATAGCCTGTGTTATTGCGGTGACTGTGATAGAGCGTGTAGTATTATTTACAGTATATTAGGGTCGAGTACTGAGATAAGTTTCCCAGAACTTGAAATAAGGAACATCACCAGTGTTTGTCTGAACTGAGCGAAATGAACTGATCCCCCAGATGGTAAGACTGATTGCTAGAGATAGAGTGTACACATACATTTTCCTGTCAGACTGAATGCCACCACTGATTAAAGTGCTACCCTTCAAACCCAAAGATTGCGACCACAACTCAGTCTGATGCCATTGAAAGGTGAGTATATGGGTCCGACACGTTTCAATAGGTATGCCAGTACGTTAAAGAATTTCTCCAGCGCAAAATTCTGTACCCCGGCTTCTCTAGATCACAGCAGTTAAAGGAGACATAAACCTGTAACATTTAATTCGTGTCAGAACTTAAGGCTTTGTTATGCTACGGTAGCAGGGTCCTGAAAGCGTTGAATAGTATCGCTACTTTTCATTTGTGAAAAGGTTTTCAGTAGTAGCAACTATCAAAACACAATTAAGTTAAGTTCCAAACCGAAGGGAGTAGTACGGATTTCATATTCAAACTCGTGAAAACAGGCAACTTTATGCTTCCTATTCATCGAGATGAAAAATATGAAGAGATTGGCTGCTGTGCGCAAGATTGTGGGATGGAATCCCGACGCAATCAGTTGGTATTTGAGGGTACGCAAATGCGACGACGTCGTGTCAGTAGATTTACTTAGGTGTTAAAGATTCCCTTCAAAAAAATAAAAAAATAAAAAATCCGGAACTCCGGCGTCTTTAAAAGCCGCAGTAACTTAGTTAAATGGGATGTAAAACCCATAACATTATTATTGAAAATATGAAGTGAATCATGAAAAAGTAGAAACAAAATTTACACTACAGCCCATTAAAGACCTTGGCCTATCAAGCGACCACTGCCAAGCCATTTCATCTGTGCATGCAGATAGCGGGGTGGTGCGTGGTCAGTGCGACGTGTCCACTCGGCCATTAATATTGACTTTCATGGCCAGGGCACAGCTTCTCTGATCGAACAGCTACTCCATTTTCATACTGAGGTAGCGTGCGCGTTGTTCCAGCCCTCACCTCGCTTATTTAAATAAAATCATTTACGGAGCCGGAAATCAAACCCGGGTCCTCTTAGGTGAAGTCAGGCGCGCACTACACCACGAGGCCGAAGAAAATACTTGTAAGCATGCTGCTGATGATGATAATCATACTCAAGGGGCATAAAATGGTAAAGATGAACTTAAAAATTGAAGAAACGTATAGGCCTACGTGTTGACGTTAAGAAAAGAATTCAAATAATACAGCCGGTTTACATTCCTACGTATACAAGTTCCCTCGTTAGGTAAGTGGCGAAGTGTCAGCCTCTTGACCTCAAGGTTGTAGGTTCGAGTCCCAGCCGAGGGAAACAGTTTTTTGAAGGACAGGAAACATCCGCGGAACTCCGAGCCGTAATCGCCAACTCAACTCAAAAGAAATGCACTAAGTAGCTGAGGCCACACGATTATTATTATTATTATTATTATTTGACATCGCTATGCCCGTCGAAGGAGCGCGAATGATATCTAGCTGATCTTGCTTCCTTGTCCTCTAAAAATCTCATCTTCTCGCTATGGCTATTTTTGCGCCTGACACTTGACCACAGATCTATCGAAGGAACTTGTATGCCTCGTTCAAATGTTTAAACTATTATTATTCATGCTTTTATCGCGTCAAACAATGCAAAAACATATCCATGAAATGTGGAGAAGTTTCAATGTGAAAGCCCTTTGCAAGCCAAGGGCGACGCGGGAATTTATGCACATCTTAAGAGAGCCGTGGCTGCCATAAATTGAATGTTCATACACGGTATGTTGAGTTAGCTTCCGTGATATGTCCACATCGTGAATATTCATTAGGTCTCCCGAGGACACAATGTAAACAAGCCGTGGAGAGTGCAATGCCACCATCATGTGTTCCCAAAGGTATCATCCAATAAGTCTGGAAGGGAGGAAATACATTTTTCAGATTCTCATAGAGGATATATTCCGGAAGGGAAATTCACACACAAACTCAACACCAGTTCAGCGAACATCAAAGTGCCGTGTTTATTCCAGAGGCCGACCACCTGGAAGGCAGCTAGAGCGTGACACGTCCACAGACTCTGATTTACAGCGTGACCTCAATGAATGTAAACTGGACCATGCTCCTTTGTTTTTAAAGGACAACTTCCTTAACTTACCCAGTCACAAAGAAATATGTGGTGAAATGTGCTGGAGTGTACCAATGGAACTAAATACTCAACACCCTTGCAAATCTGTCTCTCCAGTTGGGCTAATAAATGAGCAGTTGATTTAGTGTTGGCCTTCAAAACCCAGAATTGCGGACTCGAACTCGGCTCAGTCAGATAGCATTCAAGAGTGTTTTAATGAGACAACCTCTTGTCAGTATATTAACACGCACGTTAAATATTTACTTCTACATAACATTCCAGCATCCCGGTCTATCTCAAGCAACAGCAATTATAAAAGCACATTACAGAAATCTATAATATTATTTAACAACAAAGCAGTTTTATGCTTTTATGACCACCGAAAGAGCAAGTAGACGAGACATCTATCGATGAATAAGCTACCCCAGTTGCTAGAAATAAAACAAAATTCCTGTCATCCTAAAGTCAGAAGTGGAGTACTCCTGAAACACTGTATAGCCAATAATAAATGTTTACATAACTCGAATGGCCCACTGCAAGCCTTCGAAACCGACACCTCTTGGGTGACACGTATGCCAACAATACTGATCCAATTACCTCAAACAAGGGTTAAATATCTAGGCACAGTCGGAATTGAACCAGGGCCTCCGGGTGTGGCAGCCAATTACGCAAACTACTGCACTCAATGACGTCACACTTGACATATAAATGTTAGGCTAAGAAAAAATCCTAAATAAATATAGTGAGTTACTTCAGTACATAATATGCAACTCTCGCGAGCAAATAGGGAAGGGGGTGATATTCAACAATCCGGGACAAAATACATTTATTGCTGGCGAATCGCAAAGCAAACAAGCAAAGCTGGTGAGTAGAATTGTCATGAATCCTCATGGTTGCTTTTTTAACCATTCCAAACAATGGACTACGAATAAGAACGTGAGCAAATGTTGAAGAGCTGAGTCTGGCTCGTTTTATATCATCAAACTCCCTTCGTCATCGTCGCTGTTTTCGTTGCCAATTCATTTTAGGGCTTGGGGTATCTTTATTATGAGGCACATGTACTTGGGTGTGTAATGAATTAGTGCCTGATAGCATGCTTTTCTTTGATGGGTCTACAGAAAGGGTGAGTGAGTAAGTTGTAAATTCATTTGAGGGGCTTGGGACGTCTTGGTCATCAGCCCTTTGTAGTTGGGTTGAGTGAGTGCAACTGTCATTATTAGGGCTAGAATTAGGGTAGGTAACCCTGGACTTGAAATAAGGTTCCATTTTGGCATTAGTATCCAGGGAATATTATAAAAGAAATACGAATACCCACACTTAGGATGGCCGCTGTCAGCGCAGGGATTCGAACCATCGTTCTCCAGACATTCAGCTCTTCCTTGCTGTCCACGCTACGAGGCACCCTCATTTTGGAGGCTCACCGATTATCAAGGATGTAAACTGATCTGTTCACGACAATATAATCCATGAAAGTCAAGGATTTCATCGAAGATACTTCTCTCTCACATCAGCGTTGCGCCAGGCTAGAAATAGGATGCATGTATAATTTGTGTCACCGTTAATTTTTACATCCTCCACATCTCGCCCGCGACAGCGCTGGGCGTTGTTGAAGTAGTGAGCTTTTAATTATACTGAACACACAATTCACCAACAGCTGGCACGACATCCAGTTAGGTGAGGTCACACCCACAAACACAACAGGCAACAAAGTGTTTGCAAAAGATATTTGAAAACCTTGTATAGCCTACCTCGAGGAGTCACCACACAAATATGAGGATAGGAACAATGCAGTCACCATCACCATCAATTTACTCTGTGAGCTAATCATATAAGACACTTTGAAACGTGAAAATGAAAATAAAACCACATAGGGACGCGAACCCAAACTCCAGCATATTATGTAGACGGCCAATGCCATGTTTTACAATGACACATGTGAAAATCGGCAAGCGAAGTTACAATAGTTCAGTCGCTGTCCATCAGATAGCCTAATTCATCCGGTTATTCGTGCTGTTTCATTCAGAGGCAGAAGTAGAATATATCTCAAATCTGTGTTATTGTGGTGTTAGGGACTGGATAGATTCCTGGTTAATGCATGTGAAAAGTCACGTGCATTGGTTCAGTTTCCACGTAAAAAAAAAAATAATAATAATAATAATAAAAAAAACAGGACTATAGGGCGGATGCTCGAGTGTCTCCCACTTGAACTGGCGTACCTTCTGCGTTATGCCCTTTGCGGTATGGCAACGTGCGTTATCATGAAGCAGCAGCACCCCTTGGCGCAGTTTTCCCGGACGTTTCACCTTAATTGCACGCCGTAATTTCTCCAGTGTTGGGCAGTACCGTTCCCCAGTGATGGAGACACCAGGCTCCTTGAAATCAAGAAGCAATGGGCCCCGGTAATCAAAGAACAGGGAGAACATCACGTTTCCAGCGGATGGTTGGCTCTTGAACTTCTTGGGACAAGGGGACGATATCACTGCATCGTCGACGCTCTCGATTCCGGTTCCCAGTGGTGGCACCAGCTTTCGTCGCCTGCAACATTGCGCTCCAGAAATGTTGCCTACAACATTGGAACGCAACAGGTGCAGCGAACAAACATCCATCCAGTGTGAATTTTTGTTGCTACGTTGCATATACGCTGCAGCAACGCCCTCAAACGGAAACCTTTTGATCCCACCTTAAACATAGTTACTCCTTTTATGATTCCCTGTGTCTTATTCATTGTCTCGATTTGGAATGAAAAATTCGGTTAATTCCGTAATCGCTATGTCACTGAACAGTATGAAAGATACGATAGCATACCAGTCGCATACCCAATGTTCGACATAACTCTCTTTAGCAAGTACGTATTCGTGGATCAAATCAGAGTCGCCGTGAATCGAGGATGTGCAGGTGAATCTTTGGAATACTACAGATAGTCTCATAGCCTTCCCCAATACGAGCACGTTGCACAGAGTTGCCATATAGGCCTACAAGAGCCTTCAAATGCCCCCAAACGCACTGTAAAAGTCACGATAGTTGAGGTTCGGGGAGCAGGCAGGCCGGGGAAGGATCCACATGTACCGACCCATGCTACAAACGTGCTTCTTTTAGCAGATAACTACAGTATATCTGAGGCTAACGCTTACTTGCGACACAGCTACAAGCTTACTTGCCTCATTTTATAAAACGTATAAGATCCCGTACGAGTGCGATGTTTGTGTATTCTAATCCCTTATAATGTTTGAGCTTAACTGCTTGCACAGCTCTAAACAACGTGTTCTAACAAGGCCATACGCGTTTCCGAGTGCATGTTTATATAACATGTTGTGTTCATCCTCTAGACATGCGGAATGTTCTCGAAAGTTTTGACGTAGCTTTTTCTTTCACCCTGTATGTGCGATATCGATACTACATTATTGCTGTGTATTTGTAATTAATTGAGGCTCAGATTGGGAAGTGTCACGGACAAGTAATATGGCAGGGTGTCAGTAACTGATGAGAAAAGGGGCGATATTGATCCGCAGCAAATTTTAAAATACATGGGGTGTGGCATCGAAAAATTATGCCTAGATTTTAAATAATCGCTATAAAAAAACTATTAAAGGTAATGTAATAGTTTTAGCCTTAAAATGCGTGGGATATATATTTTTTTTTTTCATTTTTTTCATACCTTAGTAAGTTTCAATGTGAGTTCCGTTTGCTGTTCTGCAGACGTCGAATCTGTAGCCCACTTCGTGCCACGTGCGTTGAATCATATCTGGAGTAACAGTAGAGATGGAGGCAACAATTCGCTCGCGAAGATGCACCTAATCACTAATCTTTTCTGCGTAAACAACGATTTTTATGAACCCTCACAAAACAAATCCAAAGGGGTTAGGTCTGGACTTCTGGGAGGCCAGGAAATGGGGACTTCTCTGCCAAAGCTTGGAAAGCGTGCGTCGAGTGTATCGCGTATCGCGCGAAGGTAGTGAGGCGGAGCCCCATTTTGCATAAAAATGACACGCTGTCCAGTCTGTTGTTCGATGTCTTCTATTTGAGGGAAGACAAAAGCATGTCGAGATAAATTAGGCCTGTCATTGTTTTTTCAGCGAAAAAGAAAGGCACAATAACTTGGTCATGAAGTAACCCGCACCACACATTGACTTTGGAAGAATCACGAACATACTCGTGGATTTCGTTAGGCAACTAGTCCATGCATACGAAGGTCACGCTAATGCATTAAACGAAACTTACGGTGACCAGGTACCACACAGTGAAAGAATCACTCATTTAACGTAAAAGGTTTCGATGTTATATTAAAAAAATCTAGGCGTTATATTTAATAAAAAATCTAGGCATTATTTTTCGATGACCCTGTATTTAGGGCGAGAATACTTTGCAGTGCACAGCACAAAATTAGTTCAGATATTTTCGGTCCAATTTTACAAGGAGAATTCCAAGAGGGTGCGTACCAATACAGCACATGAATTGCCCGATGCATCTTTATTTTTAAATGGGTCGGCAGTAAATTTATTTCATATGAGGCTTGACCTTGCGCAGTTGTACTAGTCAAGGAGGGACTAAGTGCGCACACCCACATAAGTCTGAGAAGTCATCATTTATTAACACTAACATGCGGCGCCACCGGTTTAGTTAAAGGGACGTGGGACAGTATATGCCAATATTTGCCACAAAAATGGTGAAGATGTTCAGTTTTTGACTTCTCATCTGTCCCTGACTTGATTTACATGCGTGGAACATGTAGTAATTTCGTAATAATGCACTAACTTGACAAGTAAAAGCCGCTGATCAGACACTCACTGAAGGTTTTAAAACCAATTGTAATTTTTCAGAGGTTTGTGGCTTTTATTTCACGTTGTGTGTGCTAGTTTTCAATAGTTTAAGTTTATTTCCATATCCATTTTTTAAAATCTCTCCTAAAGGGAGAAGGGAATATCAAACGTATTTCTTTTTGAAGCACCATAGGCCTTGTTGGTAGTTACTCAGTGCTCCGCTGCTTTGGTCTCGGCAGCACTTCCTTGACGCCCTGTCTCGGGGTTAGTCGGCTGGCCGCGTGATCATGTGACTCGAGGCTTCTCGAGGCATGCAGCACATGGCTGACTGACATCAGGACAAGCATGGCGCGGCTTGAAAGGGACCGAATTAAATCGTGGCCATCACGGCTACAGCCAGTGTATTTAGTTGTGATATATGTGTAAATATATAGTTTAAATATTAATGTGTGTGTAAACGTATTATTTTTGAATTCTGCTAACCTGAACATACATAAACCAGCGAGCATCTCCTGGCCACCGCATGGTGCCAGGAATCGTTCTGGGAGAGAAAGGAACATGGTCATACCGGGCCGGATTTGTGAAAGTGTCGTAATGCTAAAATATTACGTGGTCCTCCGGTGCATTTGAGTATACTTTCCGAGTGCGGACAACCTGTGGCGAGAATATTGGAGCACGTGCAACATCAACCCGGCGGCATGCTGTACACGATGGGGAGGACACAAAGGATTATAGGATAAGTGCACATCGTAGCAGTATACCGAGGTCAGTCAATCCTTGTATTTCTTTCCTTTTCCAACTTATCATGGAGTCTAGTGAGAAAAACCTGTTGGTGAAACAACGAGCGGTCATTAAAGGGTCACTGACTCGTATAAGTAAATATGCAGACAAGTTTGTGGCAGGCTTCGATATTAATGCATTGCGTAGCAGGCTGAAGCAATTGCCTTCACTCTGGGAAGAATATAAGCATGTCCAATGTAAGCTTGAAATTAATGACGACGAAAATAGTGAAACCCATGAACAGGATAGGGAACAGTTCGAAGAAAACTATTATGATTTAGAAGCCAAAATGACTACACTCATAGATCGGAGCATAACTTCAGAGCAGAATAACGATCAATTATCTGAGCATTCTTGCGGTAATTCACAACAGGCTTCCTTGGAGGTACGATTGCCCGTCATTAACCTCCCTACATTTCATGGACAATATGAGACGTGGACACATTTCCAGGACACCTTTCAGGCATTAATTGTTGATAATTTAAAACTATCAAACATCCAACGTTTCCACTATCTACTGTCCGCACTTAAGGGTGAACCTCACCAAATGATTCAAAATATCCCTATTTCTAACCCTAACTTTACAGTAGCTTGGGAAATCGTGTGCAAGAGGAACAACAACAGAAAATTGATAGCAACACAACACATCAAGGCTCTGTTGTCGTTACCTACTTGTCACAAAGACACAGCATCTGATCTTAGGAAATTGAACAACCACTTAGTAAGCAATTTGAATGCTATTCAAAATCTCAACCTTTCAGTGCCGCTACATGAAGTCTTACTTCAGAAGCTGATGTTAGATAAGTTAGATCCCGCTACCCGGAAAGAGTTTGAAATGAAGGCTCCCAGCGATAATTTTCCAAGACTCACTGAGGTATCCACGTTTTTGGAAGAGAGGGCACAAGTGTTGGAGCTAATGATGGCAACACGGGAACAAAGGGGGAACACAGCAAATCCACCCAAGAATCAACATGTGAGGAACAATGACAATCCAGGTCGAGTTAGCTCATACGTATCTACAAGGGGGAAGTGTGATTTTTGTGATGCAGATCACCCGGTACATCGGTGTGAGGGTTTTCTGAAGGCTAGCGTAAGACAACGGTATGATTTTGTCAAAAGGAAGGGTCTGTGCTTTAACTGTTTTAGACATCATAATGTCAGCATATGCAAATCTGATAGGTGTAAGAGATGCCAAGGCAGACATCATACCCTAATTCATTTCGACAGTCCCACAAGCAGTCAAACGACTACAGACAGGGATGCCCCAGCTGGTAGAGGTATTCGAGAAGACGAAGGAGGGCATAGTAAGGCAAGTTACTGCACACTTAAATTCAAGCCACAGTCACAAATAATGCTGTCTACTGCAGTAATAGGAGTGGCAGACAACAATGGTCGAGTTCACCAGTGCCGAGCGCTACTCGACAATGGATCCCAGTCCCATTTTATAACGGAGTCACTTGCAAGTAAGCTTAAGTTGCAACGACACAGAAGCTGTATTCCAATTAGTGGTATAAATAACACTGCGGTCACTGCATCTCAAAGTGTTGATGTTCGTATCAGTTCTAACGTGTCCAATTTTGAAACTGTTATCACATGTTCTATACTCCCTCACATAACAGGCAATATTCCGGCAAACTATGTTGATTGTAAATCGTGGAACCTACCTAATGATATCACATTAGCGGATCCTCACTTCAACGAGCCAGGACCAGTAGATATGCTCATCGGTGCAGAGATTTTCATGCAGCTGTTGCGAGAAGGGTGGCGGAAAAATTGCCATGAATTACCCATTTTGAAGAATACCGCCCTGGGATGGATACTGTCAGGTCCCATAAAATCCCAGGATCGGACCAGTAAGAAGGCGGAAGCACCACCCACTTCATCATTTTCCTCAGACAGGACGATGACCTCGACAGGAAGATGGAAAAATTCTGGTCGATAGAAGAAGTGACAACTAGAAGAACCAACTTAACCAAGGAAGAGCAGTATTGCGAGGAGCATTTCACAACTCACACCAGGCGGGACGACAGCGGACGTTTCAGTGTAAGATTACCTACAAGGGAAGAAAGTCCACAACTTGGAAAATCTTACAAAATAGCGGAGAAACGATTCAGACTACTGGAACAGAGATTCGAGAAGAGACCTGATCTGCGTGCAGATTACGTGAGATTCATGGAGGAGTATGAGAACCTGGGTCATATGAAGTTGGCTCCAGATATAAGCAAGGACGAAGAAGCATGCTGCTATCTCCCTCATCATGCAGTATTGAAGGCTGAGAGTACCACTACTAAAACACGAGTTGTATTCGATGCTTTCTGCAAAACTGACAACGGCGTTTCACTTAATGACACTCTCGCGGTGGGACCTACCGTTCAACAAGATCTGCTATCAATTGTGACGTAGGTTTCGTACTCATCAGATTGCGATGACGGTAGACGTTACAAAAATGTACCGTCAGATCAGAGTAGACGACGAAGATGTTAACTTACAGCGCATACTGTGGCGAAAACATCCATCTGAGCTTCTACGCACATACCAACTAAAGACTGTAACATACGGTACTTCCTCAGCGTCCTTCCTAGCCACAAGATGTCTAACCCAGCTGGCTGAAGAAGAAGCACATGCATTTCCCACAGCATATCGCGTATTGAAACGGGATTTTTACATGGACAGAGGTGCCAACCTTTGAAGTGGGTTATCAGTAATCTCCTATACTGCCACCCCTCCCTCCCCCCCTTCTGAAAAATTATTTTCATGTCAAATCCAAAGCATGCTCCTGCCTTCTCGATAATGACACCTCACCACCTTTGCCCTACCCGGAAGCAACTTATAGTAAAGAATATCATATTACACAATAACATTTGCACATTAACTGCTAGTTCTGTGATAAAAATTCCTTGTAGCTTGTTTTGCACTCAGTAACTGGTTTTCCGTTCAAGTTTTCTTGCAACATACTTCTCCCTGTGAAGACATTTTCGTCTTGTGAATCATAAGCGATTCCAGTGTAGATGTGCTTAATGTAGGTCTGAATTCTGTCTGATTTTTCCTAACAACACTGAAAATTATTTCTGTGGGAGAGTTACTGTGAGGTACAAGTAATATTGCAAATATCACTTTACTTAAAGTTTTATACTTGAACTATCCACTTTCGTTTTTAAGCTCAGCAATTTTGCCCCAGTTTACATCAATTCTAGTTCCTTGTAAAATACATTCAGGGAAAGTATCGCACTGATAAAGAGCAAATTCCTCTTCAAGTTTGTCATGTTCACTTCCCTTGACCAAATTTGGGAATCTTTGAACAAAATAATCAAGAGATGAATAGGAAACCTTCATTCTAAGAAAAATATCGAGATGTTACACGATCGGCGTTGGCCTCAGCCATTTGACGAGATTCCCGTAGTTTTCACGATAGAACACGGAGAAAAATCGCTAATTACATAATTGGTGTCACTTTTAGCCGATCGACGAGATTTCGATTGTCCTTGATGTGGGAACGAGAAATTATAGCATAATTACGCAATCAGTGCCACTTGCTGTACTGTACGTTTGACAAGAATCCAGTTGTTCTCGTCATCGAATGCGGAGAAATATCGCGATGTATTGCAATCGCTGCCGCTTTCGGTCGTTATACGAGAATCACGATGTCCTCGCGTTTGCTCACTGAGAACGCGATAATAAGCAATCTGCGCCCCATCCGGCCGTTCAACGATCGTCTGCCTGTCTATCTGTTCTGGCAGAATGGTAGAGGCAAGCTCGAGGTTTGGCATGGTTAACATTCACGAGCAGTTATGGACATGTTGTTTGGTTGGCGCCGTGATTCCCACTATCTATGCCATGGTTGGGAGTTCACGGTGGATCACGAGGAGAAATGAGTATCGCGATGCTACGTAGACTGTCATTTCTAAAAGGGTTGACGCACTTCTCGCTCCCCGTACGCTTTTAAGTATACGGTCATGGGAAAAATGGCGAGTAGGTTTCGGGATGTTTCGTGATGGGCGCCCAATCACCTTTGACAGGATTCCCGCAGTCCTCGTGGTCACAAGTTCGCGATTGAGCACGAGTTTTATGATTTTACGCAACTGGCATCGATCTCGGTCCGTTTGACGAGATTCCCACAGGCAAGTCGTGCAGTCAGCCGGCCGTCTTGAGCATGCGAGTTCGGAGGATGAACGTTCGAAGTAGGTATCGAATATTACGAATTATTCTGATAGGATTACATGCATAATACGAGAAGAGGGCACATTTTCTTTCGAATTCGAATCACGAATTATACAAGTTATACAAGTTTTCGAAATAACCGGTTAAATTAGCCGATGGAACCAAAGTTCGAAGGAAAAGTCGACATAACGGATCTTTGAATTAACCATACAGGATGTCGCAAATTTTCGAGACGGAGAGATATTTTAAAATAAATGTATTTCAAAGAATTTTCGGGACTCTTTTTTCGAAACTGTATAATTTTGCAAGATTGCGACATTAAATTATTTCTCGTTATTTCTGGACTTCAATTTGAGATAGTCTCCAAATTCAGAGGTGAATAACAGAAATGAGAGGTCTCTGTTGAGTTTCGGAAATGTTCGCGAATAAACGTCTCGCGCAAACTAAGATTTCCTAATAATACAGAAAAATATTTCACACAAAACTAAAAACTCTTCTCGATACCGAAATTATACGTTGGACCGATGTATACCACTCAAGGTATCCTCAGTTTGCATTTCCTTGAGGTCGGGCACGGAGAAATATAGCATACGCAATCAGCTCAATCGCAATCTGTGAGCAAAGCGGCGCGAGTTAAGACGATTTAAACCAACCTCGGCGAATTTTTGTTACCTCCAACTATGCAGACATAAAAATTAACTACTTTTATTTTCGTTACCGGTAGACACCCTGCAAATTTCCTTTTTTTTTCATAGAAATGTATTTTTTTCGTGATGTCACTTTTCCGTAATAATTTCCCCTTTGACCGTAATGCCGTAATCGTGAGCTGAAATCCGTAATAATTACGGACAATCCGTAATAGTTGGCACCTCTGCATGGACGATGTATTGTGTGGTAGCGACACTGTGGAAAATGCTATACAGCTACGAGGAGAACTACAAGAGTTGCTGCAACGAGGAGGGTTCCCGCTCCGCAAGTGGACGTCGAATCACGCGGCTGTACTTGAGACTATACCTAAAGAACTCAGAGAATCACAGTTACCACTACGATTTGATAAGGAAGACAACATCAGAACGCCAGGATTACTATGGCATCCCTTTCTTGACAAGTTCCAGTTTGAGGTCCACATCAAGGAGAACAGTGGAAGCCCCACAAAACGGAAGGTACTTTCAATTATAGCTTCTATATTTGATCCCCTCGGGCTGATAGGACCAGTAATTGTGAGGTGTAAAATTTTCATGCAACAATTATGGCAAGAAAAATTAGGATGGGATGAACCACTACCATCTTCGTTACTTGAAGGCTGGATCAAAATCTTCACTGATCTTCCAGCCCCAAATAACATTCATGTCGACAGGTTGATTCTCTCTACGGGAAGGGTGATTCTCATACAAGTTCATGGCTTCTCAGACGCTTCTGAACGGGCCCTATGGAGCGTGTATTTACATTCGAAGCACCAACCAACACGGGAAAGTTTCAGTAAAGTTGGTATGTTCAAAATCCAGAGTGGCTCCTCTGAAACAACAGTCCTTACCTAGGTTAGAACTGTGTGGAGCTCTTTTGTTGGCACGTCTGGTTGATAAGACTACCAACACCTTAAACCTGAAAATTGACCACATGTTCTTGTGGACTGACTCGACAATTGTACTATCGTGGCTTGCAGCTGAACCAACAAAATGGAAAACGTTCGTCGCCAACCGTGTCTCCGAGATACAGCAATTGACTGGAAGAGCCAAGTGAGGCCATGTGATGTCAGAAGATAACACTTCCGATATTCTTTCAAGGGGAGAAGGACCACTCAGCCTGCAGTGCAATCAACAGTGGTGGCATGGTCCAGCATGGTTACTACAAGATTTAAGTAGCTGGCCCACTAGGGACTCGAACGACTCTGCAGGTGAACTTCCTGAAAGAAGGGATACCGTCTAGTTAGTGCTACTCCATCAGACGAAATCACGACGAGGTTCTCATCCCTCCGTCGCCTACAGAGAGTAATGGCTTATTGCAACAGATTTATGTTCAATACCAGAAGACACAACGTAAGAAAAACGGGACCACTATCTGCAGAAGAGCTTGAGACTGGACTTCAGACGTGTATCAAGCTTGCTCAACGTGTAACATTCGCACGGGAATAGGCGAGTTGAAGTCAAACTCATCAGTTTCACAGCAAAGTGCAATCAGAAATCTGAACCCCTTCTTAGACGGGAACGACTTATTACGAGTAGGTGGTCGCCTACAAAACTCGTTGAAACCATTTGCAGAAAGGCACCAGATCATATTATCTCAGCGTCACAATGTAACCCAGTTGATTATGGCTGTTGAGCATGTTCGTCTGCTACATGCTGGTGCTAATCATGTAACGGCTTCACTTAGGTCCAGATATTGGATAGTAAGCATAAAGAAAGTGATACGGACTGTCATTCACAAGTGTTTGAAGTGTTTTAGCATGACGAATAGAAGGAGAAAGTGAGAAGACTCATGAAGTTCAAGCGCGCCCCGCCAGGCAGCGCTAGAGTGGGTACGTTCCACACTGCCGGGGTCAGCTGGTCTTAGGGATGCTCCTAAGGGAAACGAATTACTTTGTAACTAATACTCTTTTAAAAAGATATTAGCGGTTCCAATTAAAATAGCATGGCAGGGCACAATGGAAAATATAATTCATAGAAATAAGAACTACGGTCTTCATTACATGTTACGGAACGCACAGATTCCTGGATTATACAGACACAGATAACAAACGTAATCCCCAGCATATTAAAACAAGCACACACATAAACTATTTAAAGTAACACTCTACTTAACAATTCATTTTGTCGGCTACGGTACCGGACTTTCGAAAGCTTGCGTGAAGACTTGGCGGGTGTTCGAGATTGCAAATCTCAGCGGATATCCTTCGTTTCTGAAGAAGAATCGGCACCCTAAATAAACAAGTCTGGGGATAATATCCATGACACGCTGAAGACAGCAGCCAGCTCCTGAAGGATCAACGGAAATTGTTTCTTTGGAATCGATACAATCATAAATATTTTGCTCCACATCGATTTTGAGTTTAATTTTCCGGTAATTACTTTCTCGGCCTGGAAAAGAATGCCACATACACTTCTCGAAGGACGTGTTAGATACACTTCATTGTTCATCTAAGGGCACCTTTTTTAGTTTCTTTGTTGCTTTCTCTTAGCAATAATTTAGTCGTGTATTTCCGTTTATTCCTGATGAAGAAAGACATGGTTTCTTTCGAAACGCGTCGAGTTTGAATAAATAAAACATGGCGTAAGCCCAAAATTCTACATTATGGATAAAATGGTATTAACTTAGTTGCGTTTGACATTAACCATACCGTACATAAAACATCACAATAAATCGGTTGAAAAACTGGATCCAGATAGCTTTAAAACTCATCATTTTGCACCATCTGTTTCCTCTGAATTTGGTTAATTAAAGCTTAATAATTGAGTTTAAATATCGGTTTGGTGACACATCGTCCCAGGCAAGCCGGTAACACCTGTAACTATTCAGGCAGATAGGTTACTTAGCCGTAATTTGGAAGTTATTGTGAAGTTATGAATGCATTTGCAGTAGCACTGCCGGAGACGTCATCGGGCTAGGCTATTGCGTTTTTAAATTAGCTCCCGTTTCAGGGTTTTTAGGTTTTGAGTGCGAATAGTTCGTTCAATAGTTGTAAAACAGTAAGGAGAGTATGTTTTGTGTAGGTTTCAAGTTGAATTAATGTTTATGTCGAGCTGAGAAGTGAATTTGGTGTAGCTTAAAGTGTAGTTTTTTGGTCTGATCTGTTTCCTCTGAATTTGGTTAATTAAAGCTTAATAATTGAGTTTAAATACCGGTTTGGTGACCCATCGTCCCAGGCAAGCCGGTAACACATGTAACTACTTAGGCAGATAGGTCACTTAGCCGTAATTTGGAAGTTATTGTGAAGTTATGAATGCGTATGCAGTAGCACTGCCGGAGACGTAATCGGGCTAGGCTATTGCGTTTGTAAATTAGCTCCCGTTTCAGGGTTTTTAGTTTTTGAGTGCGAATAGTTCGCTTAATAGTTGTAAAACAGTAGGGAGAGTATGTTTTGTATAGGTTTTAAGTTGTATTATGGCTTATGTCGAGCTGAGAAGTAAATTTGGTTTAGCTTATAGTGTAGTTTGTTGGTCTGTTCTGTAGCCTGGATTTATTAAGTTTATTGTGCTGCTGGCGTGATTAAAAGCTGTAGGATTTGATGTAGAGTGCTAGGATTGCTTGGGGGAAGTGTTGGTGAGAGGGAGAGAAGTGAGGGGATGGGTTTATGGAGTTGTTGCTGTTTTTGCTTGTTTTTCTACTTTTTTTTTTTTTTCATGGCGTGCTTGTAGTGCCTACAACCCTGGTACACGTTGTTGGACATTATCGCTTGCAGTGCTTGTAGCGGCGGGACCACAAACTACCGTGCTATAATGGCGGAGTCCTCACACTAGGTCCTTCTATTCGTCATGGTTTTAGACTACGAGCCACTACAGCCACTCAACTCATGGGACAGCTACCATCTCCTCGAGTGATTCCATCACGGCCATTCTTGAACACGGGAGTTGACTACGCTGGCCCGCCGTACATTAAACAGGGTGCAACCAGGAGCAAGGTCAAGGTAAAATGCTATGTAGCGTTGTTCGTTTGCCTTTGCACCAAGGCGATACACTTGGAATTGGTTCGTGACTTGACTACACAGGCTTTCATCGCCGCCTTACGGAGATTTGCAGCCAGGAGGGGAAGGTGTACAAATCTCTACAGTGATAATGCTACTAACTTTGTAGGGGCTAGAAATGAATTGTTGAGAGTGCACCAGTCCGAGCAGTGGAAGATAGAAATACTGAACTACGCAGCCCAAGAAGGATTCACTTGGCATTTCATTCCTCCTGATTCGCCACACTTCGGTGGTTTGTGGGAAGCTGGAGTTAAATCCATGAAACACCATTTAAGAAGAACAGCTGGCAATGCCTGCTTGACGTATGACGAGATGTACACCCTACTTTGCCAAATAGAAGCATGCCTGAGCTCACGACCGCTCGTTAGTCTATCGGACGACTCTGATGAACCATCATACTTAACTCCAGGCCACTTTCTAATAGGTGCTCCCCTGTTATCTTTCCCTGAACCTGACCTTAGAGATGGTGTGCACTGTTATACTTCCAGATGGCGCTACATTCAAGCGCTGCAGCAGAAGTTTTGGAGACAATGGTCTAATGACTATCTTAATAGCTTGCAACAGCGGCAGAAATGGTTGACGAGTCAGCCTAACCTTCAGCCTGGAACTGTCGTGTTGGTTAAGGACGACAACACTCCTCCTCTTTCTTGGAGGCTTGCAACGGACGAGGAAACATATCCTGAGAAGGATGGACGAGTGCGTGCAGTCACCATTCGTACCAGCAGTGGAATTTTGAAGCGTTCTGTACATAAACTATGTCCATTGCCAATTCAAGACTGATATGTGCAATTACTTTCAGTGTCATCTTGTGGTTTAGTTAATTACTTTATTCTTGTGTCGCAAGAGTTCAATTCTGACCAGTGTCCTTTATTGTTTGTGTATAGTGTTGAACCTTCTTATTGTATGATTTAACATGTTCATTTCATTGTCATTATTAGGCTGTGTATTTTTGTTCCTAAGTTGTTTTGGTTGGGGTTTGTGTGTGTTTTGTATTCAGCGATCCATACGGACTGGTGGTGAAAGAACTTTAAATTACTACTGTTGATTCATGTAAATCAATAATTTTCTTACAGTTGTTAAATGTGATACATTTAGGTGTGGCGGTATGTTGGTAGTTACTCAGTGCTCCGCTGCTTTGGTCTCGGCAGCACTTCCTTGACGCCCTGTCTCGGGGTTAGTCGGCTGGCCGCGTGATCATGTGACTCGAGGCTTCTCGAGGCATGCAGCACATGGCTGACTGACATCAGGACAAGCATGGCGCGGCTTGAAAGGGACCGAATTAAATCGTAGCCATCACGGCTACAGCCAGTGTATTAAGTTGTGATATATGTGTAAATACACACATCAAAAAAAGTTTTGCATCACCTCGGTTCCAAGAGTTCCGGAACCGTTAAATACAAAGGGAATAGAGATCAACACAAACAACATTTCAGCTCGTTTTATTGCTCATGAGACCCACACATTGCATGTTGTACCATCATACAGCTAGACTTTCAGCATTTGTGGTCCAGATTGCAGTACACACCACTACCTCTAATACCCAGTAGCACGTCCTCTTGCATTGATGCATGCCTGTATTCGCCGTGGCATACTATCCACAAGTTCATCAAGACACTGTTGGTCCAAATTGTCCCACTCCTCAACGACAATTCGGCGTAAATCTCTCAGAGTGGTTGGTGGGTCAAGACGTCCATAAACAGCCCTTTTCAACATATCCCAGGCATGTTCGATAGGGTTCATGTCTGGCGAACATGCTGACCACTGTAGTCGAGCGATGTCGTTATCTTGAAGGAACGCATTCACAAGATGTGCACGATGAGGTCGAGAATTGTCGTCCATGAAGACAAATGCCTCTCCAATATTCTGCCGATATGGTTGCACTATGGGTCGGAGGATGTCATTCAGGTATCGTAAAGCCGTTTCGGAGCCTTCCATGACCACCAGTGGCGTACGTCGGCCCCACATAATGCCACCCCAAAACATCAGGGAACCACCACCTTGCTGCACTCGCTGGACAGTGTGTCTAAGACGTTCAGCCTGACCAGGGTGCCTCCAAACACGTCTCCGACGATTGTCTGGTTGAAGGCATATGCGACACTCATCGGTGAAGAGAACGTGATGCCAATTCCGTGGGGTCCATTCAGCATGTTGTTGGGCCCATCTGTACCGCGCTGCATGGTGTCGGGGTTGCAAAGCTGGACCTCGCCATGGACGTCGGGAGTGAAGTTGCGCATCATGCAGCCTATTGCGCACAGTTTGAGTTGAAACACGACGTCCTGTGGCTGAACGAAACGCATTATTCAACATGGTGGCATTGCTGTCAGGGTTCCTCCGAGCGGCAATCCGTAAGTAGCGGTCATCCACTACAGTAGTAGCCCTTGGGCGGCCTGAGCGAGGCCTGTCATCGACAGTTCCTGTATCTCTGTACCTCCTCCATGTCCGAACAACATCGCTTTGGTTCACTCTGAGACGCCTGGAAACTTCCCTTGTTGAGAGCCCTTCTTGACACAAAGTAACAATGCGGACGCGATCGAACTGCGGTATTGACCTTCTAGGCATGGTAGAACTACAGACAACATGAGCAGCGTACCTTCGTCCTGGTGGAATGACTGGAACTGATCGGCTGTCGTACCCCCTCCGTCTAATAGGCCCTGCTCATGCATGGTTGTTTACATCTTTGAGCAGTTTTAGTGACATCTCTGAACAGTCAAAGGGACTGTATCTTGGATACAATATACACAGTCAACGTCTATATGCCGGAGATCTGGGAACCGAGGTGATGCAAAACTTTTTTTGATGTGTGTATATAGTTTAAATATTAATGTGTGTGTAAACGTATTATTTTTGAATTCTGCTAACCTGAACATACATAAACCAGCGAGCATCTCCTGGCCACCGCATGGTGCCAGGAATCGTTCCGGGAGAGAAAGGAACAGGCCTACATGCCAACTTTCCAAATTACTTATAATTTATTTAAAAAAAACTATCGGCGCCTTACGGAAGTTCGTCCTAGCACGAATTTGAAAGATAAGAACTCGATACGTAAAATCATTCATTAAACCGCAAAACATACTGCACTTCCGTAAATTGTACGTCGAAAAAGTAAAAGTTGGCAGGTATGAATTACGTTTGATCAATTTCAATGTGCTCAAACAAAACACGCTGTTGTTTGTTGTTTCTTTTAAAGGCTTTACAACATCATGGTAAAAAGCCTCCGTGGCTTAGGCGGCAGCACGCCGGCCTCTCACCGCTGGGTTCGTGGTTCAAATCCCGGCCACTCCATGTGAGATCTGTGCTGGACAAAACGGAGGCAGACAGGTTTTTCTCCGGGTACTCCGGTTTTCCCTGTCACAATTTCATTCCAGCAACACTCTCCACTATCATTTCATTTGTTATTCATTTAATCATTGCCCCAGAGGAGTGCGTCAGGCCTCGGCAGCCGGCACAGTTCCTATCCTCGCCGCGGGGCTTCATTCCTTCCATTCCTGACCCAGTCGGAGACTGGAAGCAGGCTGTGGATTTTCATTTTCAACATCATGGTATGTAGCCCCGTGTACTTGGGTGTGTGCAGACTTTATCTGATAACCTGTGGCACGGTAATGGCTACTAGTGTGTGTATTTTGTAATTGAGATAGGATTGGGGTAGGAAGCAGCCGTGGCATTAAGTTGGGTACCATCCCGGCATTTGCCTGGAGTGTAAGTGGGAAACCACGGAAAACCACTTCCAGGATGGCTGAGGTGGGGATCGAACCCGCCTCTTCTCAGTTTCGCCTCACAAGGCTGAGTGTACCCCGTTCCAGCCCTCATACCAGAATTAAATTTCTTGGCAGAGCTGGGAATATAAAACAGCACTAGACAAGCGGATATTGTAGCTCTTAATAGGCCTCTGGGGAAAGCTATGATTCTAGACCCCACAATTCGATCTTAAAAGCACGTCCAGCAAGCTATCGAAGTCGACAACGAGAAGAGGGATATCTATCTCCCATGTATTCCTCACTTAAGTGAGAGTTATAATGAACAGATGATCTTGCTGTTCCATCAATTAAAACAATATCTAACTAAATAACTAACTAACTAACTACGGTTATAATGCAACTGATTATACATGGGAGGTAAGACACTAAGACACCCAGGAATAGCAAGCTTAGTTATGGAAGGAAGGGTCGAGGACAAGAACTGTAGAGGTAGACCAAGGTTAGAATATGTTAAACAGTTTGCCTCGGATGTAGGGTGCGGTAGCTATGTAGAGATTAAAAGATTAGCTCAGGACAGGGAGGTATGGAGAGCTGCATAAAACCAGTCAAAAGACTGCAGACTCAAACAACAACAACAAGAGGTTTCTTTATACAAAGAATCTGCAACCTCTTTGTTTATGTGTCTAGTACGGTGAATTCTGAAGGAATTCTGAAGGATTCTATTCATATTTTGAATAACTATATAACAGCATGTTCCTTATTCAATTCTTATCTGAACACAGAAAATTCAAGTCATACTTCCATAGATTTCAATATTTTAAATGACTATACATGCTTTTGTGGATCCGCCCAAACTGTACAACCCCTGCTATTCGAATGCCTTGCTTTTGAAAGAGGAAACTATATCATAAAATGCCACTTGAGTTACTGCAATAATGAACTGACAAAATCTCTCGTATCCCAGATTTAAAAAATCACGGTGTTAATTTTTGCTTTGCATCCATCATATCTTCCAATAGTTAATGTAATGAAAAATCCACTGCCTGCTTCCAGTCTCCGACCGGGTCAGGAATGGAATGAATGAAGCCCCCATCTAGCGGCGAGGATATGAACGTGCCGGCTGCCGAGGCCTGACGCACTCCTCTGGGGCAATGATTAAATGAATGACAGATGAAATGAAATGATAGTGGAGAGTGTTGCTGGAATGAAATTGTGACAGGGAAAACCGGAGTACCCGGAGAAAAACCTGTCTGCCTCCGTTTTGTCCAGCACAGATCTCACATGGAGTGACCGGGATTTGAACCACGGACCCAGCGGTGAGAGGCCGGCGTGCTGCCGCCTAAGCCACGGAGGCTTAGTTAATGTAATATAAGTAGTAAATTTTATGTAATTGTCCATATATGTATTGGAAATTCAATAATAATAAAATAACATGTGTATTTTCTCAGCTGTGTTATATATCTGTGTTCAGTATCGCTGTAATTTTATCCTTGCTTTTGATCTTGGATCTCCATGGTCACCTGTGTAAGGCAGGTGCCGATTTCGGGAAAATTAAAACTATGTAAAAGGACACAGTGCTTGAATAATCCTAAAGAGGACGACTCATCAGCTGCCCTTGCACGAAATTAATGCCAGCAGGATGCACTAGCTAGCATGAGTCTAATGTGACTCCAATTTTTCTAACGACAGCCGACCTCGCCAATCAACAGGCAACACAGCGGACGTGTCGGAGACTGACAACGAGACAGTCTGAGAGATAAACACATACTAGTTCATAAACTCTTGTAGCTCCCATGTCTATTTGTTTCATTCATAAACATTAAGATGACATAGTTTTCTCAGCGATTTACACTAATGAACCTTGCGCTCACTTCCTGTCGTACATTACTGTAATTGAAGGCCTCGGCGACACGGCTGACTTGCTAAGCTGGCGACGAGTGGAAGAACATTTATATGACTTGCTATACTGGCTGATCACTTTTGTGATATTTTCAATGTTTAGCTTGGCCCATTTGTCGGTCAAATTTTATTTATTGTTACTGAGATCCCCGAATGGTAATTATTTATTTACAATTGTTAATTGCTTGAACCATATGCATAATCTTGTTATCAATCACTTATTCATAGATATTATAGTTCTCACCTCGAGTGTTTCAGTCTCGCTATCTCAGGCGTCCTCACTCATGACATACCAGATATGTACTGGTTGATCCACTGTCTGCTGAGTAGTGTCGACTGACGTCACCCTGACTTTCGTTCGACCAATGGCAGGTCTTTGTCTGGTCGGGCGATCTCCAACCTTCGAGAGAGTTCCGTGGTCCCTATTTAAGACGCCGCTTGCTGGCGTTCTTCACCACTTCTGATCCATCACTTCGGATCAACCGCCACTTCTGAATCACTTCAACCCGCTGGTCACCGCTACCTCTCATCACACCATCGCTGATTTCTACGCTAGCGAGCAGTTACGTCACAAGATCTGCACCATGACGTATTGCTCAAGATGGCAAGAATAATTGCCAGCCGCTGTACTCTTCAACATCACCTTAGAGGGGATACTTGGAATCGTCCTTCAAAATATCTCTGGATCAGCTCTTGGAATCTATAAATGTCATTCCTGCGCAAGAAAAGAAAGTTGACATTTTATCGATGGTGCACATAACTCTAGGCCATGTACGCCTCCTTCCAAGTAAACCGTGAAAACTTTTAAATCAACGTGTGCTAGCTGGAACTTTTTAAGGAGCTGGCTCTTCAACTCTCTTCAAAGATAAGTTCAATTTTATAAAGAGCTTATATCACACCAGTTATTACACTCTTAATTATTTTTTATGGTTCTCTCTTTTTATAAACTGCATTTTTTATATATTAAGCTCAACTTTTCTCCAATCAAGCAAGCTTTTCATGGACCTTTCTATAATCTGGGTTCTGTAATCAGGCCCTCACACTTTGTTACATTTATAATTGTTAATTTCTGTAATAAGCACTTAAGTGCAATTTGTTTGTTCATTATAAATTTATTATTAGGAATAAAAATTGTTAATGCATTGCTCCCTATATTGGTTTTCTAGTCACGTATTTCATGCTCAATATCCCCGCACCGTTTCAGTCTAATTTTCTTGACCACAGTAGTTATTTTGGCCAGGCTTTCGCCTGATGCGTTTCGTTCTCCCGTATGGGGAAGTTTTAGGACAGAATTTATACTTCTCCAGAGTTTTGGTGCCGAAACCCGGGAAACATATCTGTTGCACCCTGGATCCCTATATAAGTTTAATATTGTGAATTTTGCATTAACAATTTTTGTTCATTGTGTTTCAACACTAATTCACATTGTACGTTTCAGCTTAAGGCGCATGCGCGGCAGAGGAGAGAAACGTAAGCTAAGCCGGTTTCTTCCGCATCAGACTAAACCTTACTACATAGCAAGCTGTCATCCTCTGACTTCCAGTACTCGAAGTCACAATATTGACGTGAGTAACAAACAACTTGTAATATGCCTAACCTTGATGAAAAACTTAGCAACTCCAGAGCCTCTTGTAAGGGCAAGCTCACACGGTTTCGTACTTTCTTAACTGAACTCGAACCCCAAGAGCATAATCTTGACATAATTTCGCAGAGGCTTAAGGATTATGAACAAGCCTTTGAGAAATATGATGAGATACAATGCAGCATAGAAACTCAGCATCCGGACCAGCAAAGTGATAGGTTGGAAGTTGAAAAATTATACTATCAGGGATTTGCTGAAGCTAAACAGCTTATTAGGGCTTTAACTTTAAAAGAAAAACAAGAAGATCAAACTTCTGCAGCATCTTCTACATCTTCTTCACGCATTATATTACCCAAATTAGAAATACCCAAATTTACTGGTAAAGACATAGAATGGGAACCATTTTTTGAATTATTCAATTCTTTAGTACATGAGAATACTTCTATACCAGTAATACAAAAATTTCACTACTTGCGTCTGGCAGTTCAAGGCAACGCACTTAACCTGATTCAAGCACTTTCTTTGACCAGTGATAATTATGAAGTTGCTCTGAATCTTCTTAAGGATAGATATGGGAACATTCGTTTATCTATTCAACGCCATATACAAAGCTTATTCGAGCTACCTAACGTGCAAGCAGATAACAGTTCATCACTTCGTAAGTTGATTGACACCGCAGAGTTACACGTCAGAGCATTGTCCAATTTAAACCAACCTGTAAATCACTGGGATTTATTTCTAGTTCACCTCATTTCTGCAAGATTGGATGCAAATACATTAAAAGCCTGGGAAACAGAACTTTCCCAGAATTTGCAATGCACTTATGAGGCGATTATTAACTTTTTGAAGGCCAGAAGCCAAGTCTTTTCCGCCATAGCTAATCAAAAAACTAGTAGTTCAGATTCAAAAGCCTTCTCAAAACATAAGGTTAGCAGTTCTAATCAAAGAATTTTAAGATCACAGGCTCTTCCTGTTGATGCTCGGTCACCTAACCAAATGCAAAATGTGTCAGCAATCGCATAATTTATACAATTGTGATGAATTTAAATCTTTATCAGTAGATGAAAGACGAAAGTTCATTACGAACAAAAAACATTGTTTCAACTGTTCGTCAGGAACGCATATGTTAAACAATTGCCGTTCACAACGTTTATGCTTTCATTGTAGGGCAAGACACCATTCACTTTTGCACAGGCATGAAAGACCACGGTTATCAGGACCAAGCAGTTCCAATACCAAGTCTAACTCGGAGACTTCTCAAAATAGTGCGCAGTCGTATGCTCAAAGTTCTACCTCGCTTGGCAAAGTCCAGGTTTTATTATCTACCGTGCAGGTTCTATTGAAAAATTCTCACGGAAAATGGGTATCTGTTAGGGGATTATTGGATAATGCCGCTACCAACAATTTTATTAATGAATCGTTGGTACAAAAGTTAGGCCTTCCAAAACATCCTACCTCAATAGAGGTTACAGGAATAAACTGCTCTAAATCACAATCCTTAAGCTTTGCTAAAGTGGATCTGAAGGACTCTAATAATCTTGGTACGCAGTTGCAATTAGATTGTTTGATTATCAAGTCTATAGGCAACAATATTCCTGGCACTTCTTATCCTATTCAAAGTTGGAATATCCCGAATTTTGTCCAGCTAGCTGACCCTCATTTCAACAGAGCTTCACCCGTAGAGCTTCTTTTCAGCTCAAGCGTATTTTGGCAATGTCTTCATTCCAATAAAGTAAAAATTGCTCCTAATGTTTTCTTCCGCGAAACTGATTTTGGTTGGATTGCTACTGGCCAAATATACCGTAATCCTATTCAAACTGTATCGAATTGTTATTTTGTTGGTACCGATTTGAGCCAAGAGCTAACCAAGTTCTGGGATCTTGAGAATGTTCAGGCTACTTCTTCTTCTTCTTCTAACGAAATTTGTGAAAAGTTATATAAGGAAACCACTGTCCGTAATACTGAAGGCAGATTTATAGTAACTCTTCCACGTATTCCCAATCCTCCCGCCATTACGGGCTCGCATTCCAGAGCACTTAGGGCACTATTTGCTATTGAAAATCGGTTCAAACAAGATGCTTCTGTCAAAACTCAGTATGCTTCCTTTATGGAGGAATACGAATCATCCAATCACATGGAGGTAATTTCTAAATCAGAAGAAATTGACCATCCTTTAAATGAAATAGTTTATTTAAATCATCATCCGGTATGGAAAAATTCCTTAACACAGGACAATATAAGAGTAGTTTTCAATGGCTCATCACCAGATTCCAATGGAATCTCTTTAAATGATACCTTGCAATGTGGTCCCGCGATTCAAACGGATCTCACCTCTGTTTTGCTTAATTTTCGAAGGTTTCCTATTGCTGTAATCTCAGATATTAAGCAGATGTATCGGCAGATTCTCGTAAATTCTGAGCAGCAAGATCTGCAAAGAATATTGTGGCGCGATGAGAGTTCCAAACCCATAAAGATATTTAGATTGAAGACTGTGACATATGGCCTGAAGCCTTCAGCCTTTCTTGCGATTCGGTCTCTCCACATGTTAGCCGAGCAAGATGGTCATCTGTATCATCCTTTGGCCTCTGAGTCATTAAAAACGGCATTTTATGTCGACGATTTCTTGTGCTCTTTCCCTAATATTTCTGAAGCGCTCCTTGTGTGCGAAGATTTGAAATCCCTACTCCTAGGAGGTGGTTTTCCGCTCCATAAATGGACTTCAAATTCCACTGAATTTATATCAAAATTTTCATCAGAGGTCCCAGTTGATGAATTTGTTGCCATTCCTACTGATGAAGCAGCCGTAAAAGCATTGGGTGTTTTTTGGCGTCCTTCTTCTGATACCTTCTCTTATCAGGTACATCTGTCAGAATCTCCCCCTGTAACTAAGAGACAAGTTCTGTCAGAAATCGCAAAGATCTTTGATCCTTTGCAATATATTGCTCCTATAGTTATTGTTGCAAAAATGTTCTTGCAAAAGCTTTGGTCATTAAAATCAGACTGGGATGAAAATCTCCCCCTTCCTCTTGTAGAAGAATGGTTCGAGTATCGCAGCAGTTTGCTGGATCTCTCCAAGGCTTCTATACCCCGCCCTTTAATTTCTAATCCCTTATACCAGCATGTATTTTCTGATAGTTCAGAACGAGCTTATGGCTGTTGTGCATACATAGTAGGACGTTCCTCAGACACTTTCCCTGGATTTTCTAATTTAGTGTGCGCTAAATCTAAAGTTGCTCCACTTAAAACAGTATCATTGCCAAGATTAGAATTATGCTCTGCTTTAATGGCAACAGAATTAGCTACTAAACTAAATGTCAGTTTAAAGTTAAAATTTTCCCGCACATTTTTTTGGAGCGATTCTTCTATTGTATTAGCTTGGATTACCAAGCCTTCTTCTCATTGGAATACCTTTGTGGCAAATCGCGTTTCTAAGATTCATGAAGTCTCTCATTCTGAACAATGGAGACATGTTCCTAGCCGTGAAAACCCCGCGGATATAATATCACGTGGTTGCACACCTAAAAAATTGATTTCTTCAGACCTGTACTGGAATGGTCCTCCTTGGCTAAGTCAGGAATCATCTTGCTGGCCTCGCTTAGCTAATCAATCTGTAGAAGAAATACCTGATGCCCGTAATGACCCTGTCACGTCGCATCTTACTTCTACTTCTACTAGCCTTTTTCATAGATACTCTTCATTTGATAAATTGATTCGTGTAGTGTCTTATATCTTCCGATGGAAATATTTAGTAATTGATCAACCATTGAAGCCTCAACCCTTTCTTTCCAGAGTAGAGTTAGAATTTGCTACTTGCAAGATTTTGTTACTTGTTCAGCAGGAAGTATTTGCTCCTGAAAAGCAAGCTCTTATAAGTGGTAAAGATTTACCCAAGTCTAGCAGGCTTTCACCACTCACTCCTTTTCTAGACCAGGACGGCATAATACGTGTGGGTGGAAGATTAGCTATGTCTAGTTGTGAGGATGGGAAAAAGCATCCCATCATCCTTCCTTCAAAGCATCCTATCACTACCCTTATAATAAAAAAGTTTCATTATAAACACCTTCATGCTGGCACTCGCACCTTGCTCTGTCTAATTCGTGAACTCTACTGGATCATCAATGGCGTTCATGAGGTTTCTTCTGTTGTCAAAAAGTGTATACCTTGCTTCAAGGTTAAACCACGGCCCGCCACGCAGATTATGGGTAATTTACCTCCATTTCGTTCGGAACCTAGTAAGCCCTTTGCTCTTACTGGGATCGATTACGCAGGTCCTTACATATATCAGACCAATCCCTCTTCATCTAAGCGCAAAATCTTAGGTAAACTCTTCATCTCGTTATTTGTATGTATGGTGACGGGAGCTATCCACCTTGAGTTGGTGACGAACGCTTCTGTATCCTACTTTCTGGCCGCCTTTTCTAGATTTGCTGCTAGAAGGGGTGTTCCATCTGAAGTTTTTTCAGATAATGCAAAAATTTTTGTAAGCGCTTCTGATCTCTGGAAAAAAGTGTTAAGTTCCCCTTCTGCTAAAGAAAAAATTTCCAACTTTTCCTATTCTAAAGGTTTCAAATGGCATTTCACCCCGCCTTATGCTCCCCATCATGGGGGCCGTTGGGAGTCCTGCATCAAACTTACTAAAAGACAGCTTAAGAAAACTCTTGGTCCTACCATACTTTCCTATGAGGAATTCAACTCTTTGATTATTCAAATTGAAGGTATTGTAAATTCCAGACCTCTGACCCCTCTTTCAAACGATCCTAAGGATCTTTTACCTTTAACATCCAGTCACTTCCTGATTGGCTGTTCGCTTGCTGCTACTCCGCCTTTGCTGGTTCGACGCTGTGATCCTAACTTACCTATCTTTTGGAGAAAAGTAGAATCTTTGCGCTGTTCTTTTTGGCGCCGATGGAAGTTAGAATATCTCAGCTTGCTAAATAGGCGTGAGAAATGGCGGCTTCCTCAACCAGATGTACGAGTGGGGGACATGGTTCTTCTTCGAGACCCATCTCCGCCTCTCGTGTGGAACCTAGGTAGAGTTATTCACTGCCACTTTGGCCGTGATAAACGTGTCAGAGTTGTTGATGTTTTAACTAGTCAAGGTCGTTATACTAGACCCATCTCTGCTATTTCTGTTTTGCCTTTAGAGTCTTAGTTTCTCCTCGTCTGTTATCCATGTTTTGCTTTGACTGATTCTTTTGTTTGTTTTCATTCGGAGTTCTCGGAGCATGATCACTTTTGTGATATTTTCAATGTTTAGCTTGGCCCATTTGTCGGTCAAATTTTATTTATTGTTACTGAGATCCCCGAATGGTAATTATTTATTTACAATTGTTAATTGCTTGAACCATATGCATAATCTTGTTATCAATCACTTATTCATAGATATTATAGTTCTCACCTCGAGTGTTTCAGTCTCGCTATCTCAGGCGTCCTCACTCATGACATACCAGATATGTACTGGTTGATCCACTGTCTTCTGAGTAGTGTCGACTGACGTCACCCCGACTTTCGTTCGACCAATGGCAGGTCTTTGTCTGGTCGGGCGATCTCCAACCTTCGAGAGAGTTCCATGGTCCCTATTTAAGACGCCGCTTGCTGGCGTTCTTCACCACTTCTGATCCATCACTTCGGATCAACCGCCACTTCTGAATCACTTCAACCCGCTGGTCACCGCTACCTCTCATCACACCATCGCTGATTTCTACGCTAGCGAGCAGTTACGTCACAAGATCTGCACCATGACGTATTGCTCAAGATGGCAAGAATAATTGCCAGCCGCTGTACTCTTCAACATCACCTTAGAGGGGATACTTGGAATCGTCCTTCAAAATATCTCTGGATCAGCTCTTGGAATCTATAAATGTCATTCCTGCGCAAGAAAAGAAAGTTGACATTTTATCGATGGTGCACATAACTCTAGGCCATGTACGCCTCCTTCCAAGTAAACCGTGAAAACTTTTAAATCAACGTGTGCTAGCTGGAACTTTTTAAGGAGCTGGCTCTTCAACTCTCTTCAACTCTCTTCAAAGATAAGTTCAATTTTATAAAGAGCTTATATCACACCAGTTATTACACTCTTAATTATTTTTTATGGTTCTCTCTTTTTATAAACTGCATTTTTTATATATTAAGCTCAACTTTTCTCCAATCAAGCAAGCTTTTCATGGACCTTTCTATAATCTGGGTTCTGTAATCAGGCCCTCACACTTTGTTACATTTATAATTGTTAATTTCTGTAATAAGCACTTAAGTGCAATTTGTTTGTTCATTATAAATTTATTATTAGGAATAAAAATTGTTAATGCATTGCTCCCTATATTGGTTTTCTAGTCACGTATTTCATGCTCAATATCCCCGCACCGTTTCAGTCTAATTTTCTTGACCACAGTAGTTATTTTGGCCAGGCTTTCGCCTGATGCGTTTCGTTCTCCCGTATGGGGAAGTTTTAGGACAGAATTTATACTTCTCCACTGGCGACGAGTGAAAGAACATTTATACGGTCTGCATAAAAATTCTACAGATTTCCTGAATGTTATAAACGCTGAAAGGTCTCTCTGGCTGCCGAGTCTGCCACCATTCACTATCAAAGGCACGATTCGAACACTGACCCGAACGCCTAGAAGTAGATTTTTGGGTCCCACGTGGAGCACGATCTCAGCAGTTGTTTGGAAGACGCTACAATGGCACCAATGATGAATATTTCTTAAGCAGCAACAGTGTTAAGAATCCTTCAAGAACCAGGTATTCAGAAGTGATCTCTTGTCATGAGAATACGAAAAAATAATAATTTATTGTTTCTTGGATTGTTAATGAAATTATTCGTTTAATTCAAAATCATCATCATCTATATAAAACGCTAAGGTGTACTGTATGTTACAAGGTGCAGTTTGTACCAAAATCATCAAAAATCGTCTCAACAGTACAGGAAATATATTTCATTCCGTGGAAAGTCAACGGAATTGTATTTATTTGTTTATAATGTGCATTTAAACAAATAAACAAGACGATAGCCCCTGTCAAAACTGTGTCGCGTTCGGCCCGCATAACAATAAAGCCGGGCGGGGTCATAGACACATGGGGCACTCATAAGAAACTTATAATACTGTTATTCGTTTTGCGTCCCTCATAACTGAGGCTTTTAAAGACGCGGGGGTGCCGAAAGAGAATTACCCACAGCAGTGACGAATTGCACTCTGATTCCATAAATATCGACAATTTGTTTAAAAAAGTGCGATTAAAGAATTAAGACGATAGTCCCTGCCAGAACTGTGTCGCGCCGAGCCCACATACCAATAAAGCCGCTATCAGCGCCGCGATTCAAACCTCCGATCTCTGGACTTGCTGCAGCTGCTCATCGCGGTCGTGGTGAACGATTTAACGCGCACGGCTACACTGCGGGTGTACAAGGACAAACTCAACAGATGTAGACTTGAGAGTTAAAATGACTTGGTGCGATCAGCTGTCATTTTTAGCGTCTATAAGGTTTTTACGTCTTGTACACAATACCATCCAACAGCAGGAAAACTTCATTTAGTAAAATAGTATTGTTTCATTTAGGAGATTGAGACTTCATGGCCAACAGCCCCCGTTGGCGCTAAGTATGAGAAGGAGGCAGCTATGGCCCAAATTTAGGAACCATTCCAATATTTGCCTGAAGTAGAAGAGAGTAGTCACTTCTAGGATGTCATCCCTCCTCAGTTCTTCTCGCGATGCCGAGTGCATAGACTACTGTTCAAACCATGAGTTCAGAATTATTATAGTCTTGGCGAGCAGGGAATGGAACAATTCGTACCCCTAGACCACGCAAAGTGACTAAGGGGAACAAAGTAAAGAAGAAGTACAATTTATTTCGTAATCTGAAGACTCAGTAGAATACACGCACGGTATAATCGTCCCGATGCACGCGAAGCAGGTGAGCCAAGGATAAGTGAGCGGTTAACCCCGAGTTACATTAGTGTCCTCAAAAGCCACCATCTCCATAGATAATTAACACAGTTTCTCGAGCGTGCTTCCTTTAACGAGATGAAGGCAAATCAGTACTTTCGAACAACTCGGACGTTCTGTAAACACCTAAAATACAACCATATGCCACGATATCAAATTAGCAAGCTCTTTCTTAAAACGATACCTTTTGATACCATGAACAGCTTTGTTTCATCACCGAAAGGCTGAGGCGCAACCGCTTATTAGATCCAAGTTTCTCCTTGGTAACCGAATTGGGCCTAATTATCAACGAATTACTACCCACTTAAAAAAACAGAAAAACATGTATGTTAAAGTACAAATGTCCACCCAAATATTATATTTCGGAACAATAGAAATATAGTATTTCGCTAGTAGCAGATGTCCTCGATGTTCCACGCCTTAAAACAACCACCACCACAGTATCACGTTCTAAACAAGGAAAAAACCGTACGGTGGTTTCAGCAAGATAGAAGACTGAGATAATACGTCATTGGGCCGATAGCCTAGATGTTGGCCCCTTAAAACAACAATCATTATCATCATCAATATTTCAACAGATTAAACAAGGAATGGGCCGGCCCCGTGGTGTTGGGGTAGCGCGCCTTCCTCTCACCCGGAGGCCTTGGGTTCGATTCCCGGCTCCGTCAGGGATTCAAAAACTGACACGAGGGCTGGGAGGGGTATATTCAGCCTCGTGAGGAAAATTGAGTAGCTGTCTGACAGTGAGGCAGCGCCCCGGTCACGAAAACCAAGATTAACGGCTGAGGGGACCCGAAGCGCTGACCACACGTCACCCCAATATCTGCAGGCCAAATGGCTGAGCAGCGGGCGCTTGGTTGGCCTAGGCCCTTCCTGGGCTGTAGTGCCAGGGGTTATATTATAAACAAGGAATGGTTCATCTCCGAAAACTCCTTCCATAAAAAATCACAGCGACTTTATTAAATCTCACCTGATTTAACAATAAACTATACAATTAGCAGGCTATTAGGACCTCACTGGGATTGCACTTTACAAGTTAGACTCACAATGGAAACAAATTATGCAGTTACTGTAACTGCATACCTACCAAGTAATGGTATCCCGGAAAGACCTTTGAAATATGTTAATGACCAATTTGTTGACGACAGGAAAGGAAAGGAGACAACGGTCACTCCGAAATTAGTACACTAATTAATAAGCATTATGCACAACAGACCTGTGTTATATTGCCATTAAAAATGCATAGCAATAATCTTGCTAAACTTCATTAATTTGCGGGAATTGGTGCATGTGAGATTTTCGAAGTGAAATGGCATGTCTTGTGGTTTGGATTCCACGTAAAAAGGTCACGTGGCTCAAAATTACAAGATTCACGGTCACGTAAAACTACAATCTTCCTTCCTTTCATTAATTTGTTTTGCAATGAGAAATTACAGACAAAGTACTGAACCCTTCAGAAAAGCAGTGTTTATATGTAAGAAATCTTAATCAAGGGGTCGCGCTCAGTTCCTATGTGATGTTTACGTTCGCCAAACAACATGCTCTACTGAGGTAAGGGTCATAGGATATAAACTATAAATTAGAAAGAAAGGTGACAAGATGTAAAATAATAACATGATTTAATGACTAATAGTGCATAAAAAGAAATAAACAACAATAAAATATAAAACAATCCTCCCTGAATTTCCCATGATAGGAATATCTATAAATTTGAGGAGTCGGACGGACCTCCCCTTTTATTTAAAATGTGGATCCTGGTTCCACTACCTTGCAATTTGGGTTTTATGTGCGCGTAATGACTAACTACGAGGAATGAGTACTTTGGATGACTGTTCGTTTACAACGGGTTAACAGCCACGATGCTTACGAACAATCATCTCGTAAATCAACGTTTATGGATATGGAACATGACATTAAATAAAACCCTTAGAAAGTAATGCTGACACACGCACTACAAATCTACTATCTACAGGAATCTCTCTCGGGACCCTCATTAGCGCGAAGACGCACTTGACTTTGAGCTGCCAACACGGGCCAAATTGCTCAACACAAACAAGGAAATACAGCAAGCATGTGACTCACGGGTCACTGAATAAAATAAAAACATGGAATAAACCAACAACAACAAAAGCCTGACTGGCTGACATTACTTTATATGAACAAAACTGCATGTTAAGATAACGCTTCGGAGATTATCGTGAATCGTAGGCAACTCCCATTTATTAAACAATTTTTATCATTGATCAGTTCTTATTCTGTATTTAAAGTTATTACTGAGCCACACAGGCACTCTCCACTAATGACCTGGCTGGCAACCTTCAATCCGTCTTGTGCAACATCTCCCCTCTTCCTCAATCACCTGCCATTGTCCCACTCCAGTGTGTATAAATACCTGACCAGCTGTGCCGTTATCTCAAGGAATCAACAGCAACAAACTCAACCACTTCAAAATATGGCCAGACATTAATCAAAATATCCAGAATTGCCCTCGCGAGGTCACAATCTGGATTTGTCATCAAGCTGCCAGAAATCAGTCTACGCTGAAATTCCCGCTTGTAATAACACACACACACTCACACACACACACACATCTGGGAATGACAATACTTTTTTTACACAGATCGGCTGAATGGATGCTCGCCGACAATTAAAAAAATATTAAAACCTACGATAGAGCTGACTGCTCTTCGTCACAAATCACATTGCTCCAAAGGCAATAATCTCATTGAATCTGATCAATAATAAAACAAAAGAAATTAATTACCTTCCAATCTACTGTATAATTATTTTACTTCAGTCCTACTTCTGAAACACAACATATCTCCGAGAGACGTTTTTAACCGCATCGCGTAACATATGCAAACACGGCCGTTCACATAGCTACGTTAGTTACAACAACAAACAAGAAAAGAACCTTCTACTAATATATGCGAGCTGTTTCCATGCAAAAGGTGTGTCAGACCAAAACTAAATAGACTACGTTAATCACACAAGCAAATTATTTACAAAACAAAATATGTCCCATACACCATAAGTTAATTTATCAGATAATAATAAATATTATTCGGTACTCATCCTCAGCCAGTCATCCGTCAATGAACATCCGCTGCCATCTCCCAACTGGATTCTTCTTATCTCATCTCAACCATCTTGACGGAGTCTTGATATTTCCAGGCTTCCTCCATGGTCAATGATGTCATCTCTCGTGCTGATTCAAAAATTAAATTATTATACACTTGATGTCTGACTACTAAATTCGCCGTTCGGGTACTTCTTTCCCCAAAACAGTTTATTGGCGAATTATCGAAGATACTGCCCCTACAAATATAGTACTGTGACTATCTAACACTGAATTTAACACTTTTAATAATAATTTCTGTGTCCTTCATGACACGCAAAGTTTAACTGTCAACGTCCTTAGACGCGCAAAGTATAAAAGCCTGTGTCCACTGACACACAACATAACAGCCTACGTCCGTAGACGCACAAAGTAATAGTCAACCTGTGTCCACTACACACAAAGTATAATAATCTTACGTCCGTAGACGCACAGAATAATAAGCAAAGTCTTGGCTCTTCACACCACTTATAAATGAACTGGCCCTAGGTCTAGATGGGGGGGAATTTAGATAAAAATTTCTCGAAATAATGGTGGTACAGGAATGAAATAAATATCACTGAACTCGAAAAATAGCGCAGGTCAAGAATATGCCCATTAATCCTAGAATCGATCGTAGAGATGTTGTCTAGGCGATCTCCCGCGTGAATGCTAGCCGAGCGTGCCCACGCTAGACCTGCCGCGCTAAATAGGCATTCTTCTCTCATTGGTTCCCACATTTTCTGTAATTTGGCGGTTTTTAGCAGATCTTGGCGTCGTAGGAGTGTCTATTTTCTTCATCAGCCACTCACGTTACTGCATCATATTTCTTATAGGCGCGAACATCACAACGAACATACCAGAACCATGTCTCACTGCGCGTCGCTTCTATTTTGAGGTGGCCAACACCTGTCCTTCTGACACATCGCTAGGCTATTTCCTTTCACAGCTAAAGTATTTAGCCTTTTGTCAATCTGCTTCAGGTATGTCCCCGCTGTCTCCCACAAATGCTTGAAATTTCCTCATCTCCGTCTGGCTACTTTCATGATGCTGGTGGAAATATTTATTAATTGAAGAAATAAAACATAGAATCATTTATCCAACAGAGGATAAAGGGTTCAGTACCTGTGACAAATTTTCATTCAGAAATACTATTGAGAAGTCATTAGCAAAGTACACAAGACAAATTAGTGTTAAAATCGCAACAGAAAATATCGATACGAAGATAACACAGAGCAGTGGAGAATAATGACGGTGCTTTAGAGCCTGGAGACTAATGCCGGAGAGGAGCTTGTTGTTTACACTGGAGTTTCTGAGATACGTAATAATCAGATTTGGAACAGTCCCACTTCAGTCTGCCCCAGCTCATAGGACACCAAGTCAAGTATTACGGAACCGCTGGATCGTAAACAAACCGATTTTCTTCGCGAAACTCGTCTGGTTAGCTTTAGATGACGTTCAAACCGAACAGTTAGATGTTATATGAAACATGTTCCTCAGTTTTCCTCTATTCTAAAACCGGTAACTCAGCCCGAATTCTCCTGCCGGGAGGTAACATACTGGCCTTCGACTGTGAGTTAGATACCGGTTGAATCCAATTACATTTAACGGCATTTAAATGCGACAGCCTCCTCCTCCTCCTCCAACACCTCTGCACATTTGAAAACCATTATCAATCAACGATAAGTTGAACACAAGCCACTAGTTATAACCTTTCCAAAACCTGTGTAACATCGTATCATATTTCAAACCTGAAGGCCCTACTTTCCTACTGCAGCAAACAAACCATATTACCCTATTGATGTCATGGTCCTTACAGAATAGCCTACAACATAAAATACTCCTACTTCTCGGTTATATTACGATTGTCTGCTCCGATAACAGGCTCCCTAAGGGCATAAGGGGATTGACTCACAATTTATTTATTTATCGTATGGCTTTTAGTGCCGGAAGTGTCCGAGGACATGTTCGGCTCGCCAGAGGCTGTAGCTGCTTCAAACGGACACCGATAGGGTGAGCTACAAGTTCCGTTCAATTTCAAGTAGTTCCAACTTTCGCTACCAGATATCAATACCTAGTGGTGAACGTTGGAACCTGGAACTTTGATAGAGCGTTCCAACGTAATCTAACATAGAAATTTAGCTTCACACAAGTTTAGTCTGCGGAAGGATCTTTTACATGCCATAAATCTATGACATGGGACCGCCGGCTTTACTTCCCCTCCGAAGGAAGGCATACTGAAGGAGTTTTACGCTCTTAAAAAATCCGACGACTTCGACCGGGATTGAACCCGCTATCTTGGGCACAGCAATTCAGCATGCTACTAACTACGCCAACGAAGCCGCTATTACACTGATAAAATCTTACTGTCCGTAGTATTCAATTCCGGATTCATAAAAGTATATGATAGGACGAGGCAGATAGCTGTAGGAAGAGTAATGTATGTTTCCCGTCAAGTAACTATCATAACCGAAACTGCACGCTCTGGGAAAGAAATGCCATTACATGTTAATTATGTGTCTTATGTGCACACCAACAATAATTATTTGTATTTATACCCCTTATTATTCCCGTTTCTACTTGGTCAGGGACGAAGTGAAATGAGTACCTCAATAGCAAGTGCTTTTACAGCTGGATACACTTCCTGACACCATGTAACAATAAGAGTATCGCAATAAATTAGTTAAGATAAATGGAAGCATCAACATGCCTCTGATAGAAACTTACTGCTCGGTCGATAAGAGCAAAATAAAAAACATTAAATTAATCCAAAAGGTAAGGACAGGAAAGAACAAGGAGAACATTCCTTGAGACATTATACATTGGTCATCGCTGGAGTAGCGCCATTTCGCCCGGCACATTCCTGCATGTTCGGATCATGTTGGCACCTCCACAATGGGTGCAACCTGTACCGTTACCAGATCGTCGCTATTCCAGTCCCAAAGCTCTGGGTCTTGCTGAAAGAACATAACACACCAAGTTTTGGTGGGGGAAGACGCTATTTTTTCTTACAGCATTTATCTGCGGTCGCTATACGAAGAGGCGTATGGTGGTGATCTAGTTGCTTTAAGGGGGTAGAGCATTGAGGTTATCAGCTCCAGAAAGGAAGAGTCTTCAAATAAAATAATAATAATATCATATGGCCTCGGGTGCAGGGTGCAAGCGTGGTTATTTGACACCCAGAGGGTAGCCCTTGCATGTCGAATTTTGTTGTTCCTTGAAGCACTATGAAAGCCAAGGAGTTAGATATCTAAGCTCCTTGACACTATAGCGCTTTCTAGTAGAGAAATTAGGAACTTTGTGCTGGCGGAAAATCGCGAGATTAATTTTGCCATTATGAACACTGCCTACTGAATTCAAATGGGCTCTTCAACATGCCAACATCGTATGACATGCATATCGTGATTTTTGCCGCCCTTCATAAATCACTTACCACGGCCAGGAGCGAACCTCAAGCTTGGGGGTTAGTAATCCGACTCGATAACCACTCACCCACCGTGGAAAGCAGTCTTCAAATCATATCCTAGGAGACGTACAATAAGTACAGTACATCTTCTACTCACACACATTATTGAGCCACACTAATAGATTGTCACAAAATTGGAAAATTACACGAACAAATCAAAAGCAACATCGATGTTCTGCCTCTTAAAACCATCTCCATCGCTACCATAAAAAGCAATTTGGTATTCTGAAAATACCAGTGGTGTTGATTGTTATTTTAAAAGGCGGAACATCGAGATCATCCACCCCTAAAATAGCAAACATGAGAATGGAGTCTCAAACAAATATAGGCCTAGTTACTTTCGGTACACTTGACGTTTAGTCCAGTGTTTCGCAACCGCCAGGCCATGGAATGAATTCTACCAGATCGCGGGATGATCTAACAGTGACCTTCACTGTTCTACGAAAGGCTGTTATTTCCCTCCATCCACCAACTAGATATCTGATGGAAATAAGACAATACAAATCTGACTAAGAATGATATTTCTACCCTTAGGCCTAGGTTACTCTAGTACAGGGGTCTCCAACCTACGGCCCGAGGGCCACATCCGGCCCGCGGACAGATTTTGTCCGGCCCGCGGAGAGCTAGCATACTTGAAAACTCCTTTTAGAGAACATATTTTTTATAGCAAATTAAATTTAGTTTACTGAAGTATTCTAATTTTATGTTGAATAATTATTATTATGACATCTACATTGATATGGTCATGGGCTAACTACTCATAACATTGTTGTAGGCTTATTGTTATTGTTTTTGTGATAAGTTGGATAAAGAAACACAGAATTGTAATGAGTAAAGACATGTATAACATGCAGACATATGAAATACTAATGAGATTTATGTAATTGAGATTTTCCACTGACAATAGTTTGTAGTTGTGGACTAATTTTACTTGTACCAATTATTAAAAGAGATTTAAGATGCTCATCAGTTAATTTAGATCTGTAAACATTTTTTGTGTACTTCATTTTGGAGAAGGTCTTCTCACACAAATAAGTAGTACCAAAAACAGAAAACAGCCCATGAGCAAATTTATGCAAATTATCAAATTGTGTCAGTGGAAGACTCTTATAAAATTCCAACAAAGATGAGTTTTGATATTTGTTCTTAATTATATCACTGCACTGTAGTTCAATCATTTCCATTTGAAGTTCCGGGGCTAGGGTTTCAATGTCAGTATCAAAAGGATCCTGAAAAATCTTAATTTGATTCGCAAAGGCATCGAAGTCCGAGAAACGAGTATCAATATTTATTTTCAAAGCACTCAAAGTTTCGATTGCAAAATCGATAGGAAACTCAGTCTCAGTGGTGTGGCTGAATATTTCACACGTTTTAAAATATGAAAAACATTTACTTCGTAGTTGTGATTGAAACAGTATCAATTTCTTCCGGAATGATTTGATATTAGTGTATAAATAAGGAAGATGCTGGTTTTCTCCTTGCAATCTCAAATTCAGTTCATTCACATGTTTTGTCAAATCAACATAGAATGCTAACTTCCACAGCCATGCGTTGTTTTGTAATTCAGTAAGAGGGCGATGCTTTTCATTCAAAAAAATTTCGATCACTGCTCGAAGTTCAAAAAAGCGCTGAAGGACTTTCCCACAACTAAGCCAGCGTACGGCAGTATGATAAGGTAAGTCATTTTCTCCAATCTCTTCAATAAATTGTCGGAACTGTCGGTGATTCAGCCCAAAAGATCTCATAAAATTAACAGTTGATATGACTGGTTTCAGAACTTCAGACATATCCAAACATTTTCCGCACAAAGACTGTTGATGAATGATACAATGTAAGACTAATGGTTTTGAACCACCGTCATTTTCTACAGCCATTGACACAAGAGCGACCACTCCTTTATCTTTCCCACTCATGTTTTTGCCTCCATCAGTTGTAATACATTTCAAGTTTTTCCATCGAAGGTTCTTTTGATTAATGGCCATTTCAACTCCTTTAAAAATATCTGTACCAGTAGTTGTGCCATGAATACTATACATATCAAGAAGTTCTTCATGCACTTCATAGCTTTTATCTACTCCTCGAATATAAATCAACACCTGAGCAGTATCTGACACATCCGTTGACTCATCCAAGGCCAAAGAAAACCACTCAACATCTCCATTTTTGTCGAACAGTTGAGAGGATATATTTTCAGCGATGTTTTCTACCCTTCGAGCCACAGTGTTTGCTGACATACTGACAGTTTTTAATAAATTTACCTTTTCAGGGCAAATTTCTTCGGCTGCTGCAATTATGCATTCTTTGATCATTTCTCCATCGGTGAATGGTTTTCCACGTTTTGCAATTTCAAGAGCCACACGAAAGTTGGCACGAGTTGCAGCCTCTTGTTCGGTTTTGAGTTTTGTAAATGAAGATTGCTGCGATTTCAATCCGCGCTTCATAGCTTCGAATTTTTCTGTCCGCAAACTTCCTGTATATTTTGAGTAATTTTGAAAATGTTTTGTTTCATAATGACGTTTAATGTTATATTCCTTGAGAACGGCTATGCTTTCATTGCAAATCAAACATAGCGCCTTGTTACTGGACTCAATTACGAAATACTGAATGTTCCACTCATCTTTGAATTTTCTGCATTCACTATCAATTTTTCGCTTCTTTTCCATACTTCTAAATCACACACAAAAGCAACAATTCAAATCAAAATACTGTTACAAAGATGTCTTAAACTTAAACACGCACAAACACGTTTTAAGGAGGTACGCACTATTTTATTTCACAACAGTGTCATAGGTACTGACTTGTGGTTGCGCAACTAGCCTTCTTATATATTCCAATTACTGCCATCTAGGAGTGAGTGGAAGACACCAGAACTCTCTCGAACCAACGAGATTACTCTGTACGTGCTATTAGCGCCATCTGTTAGCGATAGAAGGTACTACCTATTTCCGCTTGTGTCCACCAGATGTCGTGTCACGTTACCCCTCATGGCTCGTACTCTACGACTAATCTAGAAATTACAGATAATGACAGGAAAATTAATAATATGCAGTGTTGCCATTTTGCGGACTTTAGTCCGATTTGCAGCATTTTTTCAACGTTGCGTACTTTTTCGGACTTTTTTTCATCAGTGGACTATTTCACTTTTTACCACCGGCAACAATGATAATATGGTTTTGGCCCTCGGAACTTACTGGAGTAATCAGTATGGCCCTAAGGCTGGAAAGTTTGGAGACCCCTGCTCTAGTAGAACGGAGAGTGCATAGGAAGGCATAAGAGAGAGCGTTCTGACCACCAAGTGGTGTAGTGACTAGCATTTTTGGCTGTCGACCCGGAGGTCCAGGTTCGATTCCCAGTTCTGCCTGTTCTGTGGGCTGGAACGGGCTACACTCAGCCTCGCGAGGAAAAACAGAACTTCTGCTTCAGCCAAATGCTGGGATGGTATGAATCAACAACAAATATAGACTATATATATTATAGCTTAATAATACAGTAATAAAGAGTAGCCTCCGTGGCTTAGGCGGCAGCACGCCGGCCTCTCACCGCTGAGTCCGTGGTTCAAATCCCGGTCACTCCATGTGAGATTTGTGCTGGACAAAACGGAGGCAGACAGGTTTTTCTCCGGGTACTCCGGTTTTCCCTGTCACACTGTCATTCATTTAATCATTGCCCCAGGGGAGTGCGACAGGCTTCGGCAGCCGGCACAGTTCATATCCTCGCCGCTAGATGGGGGCTTCATTCATTCCATTCCTGACCCGGTCGGAGACTGGAAGCAGGCTGTGGATTTTCATTTTCAATACAGTAATAAAGACAGCCTCCGTGGCTTAGGCGGCAGCACACCGGCCTCTCACCGCTGGGTCCATGGTTCAAATCCCGGTCACTCCATGTAAGATTTGTGCTGGACAAAGCGGAGGCAGACAGATTTTTCTCCGGGTACTCCGGTTTTCCCTGTTACAATTTCATTCCAGCAACCCTCTCTACTATCATTTCATTTCATCTTTCATTCATTTAATCATTGTCCCAAGGGAGTGCGACAGGCTTCGGCAGCCGGCCCAGTTCATATACTCGACGCTAGATGGGGGGCTTCATTCATTCCATTCCCTGACCCGGTCGGTCGACTGGAAGCAGGCTGTGGATTTTCATTTTCATTTTTCAATACAATGTATGTCTACCCCTTATTATTCCCGTTTTCCAACGGGGTCGGGGATGAGATGCGATGGACGTCTTTGTGGCGATGGTTTTTACGGCCGGATGCTCTTCCTGACGCCAACTTCATGAGAGGAGTTAATGAGAGATGAAATGAATGATGGTGAATGAAACTGGGCAAGGATGTGGAAGGAAACGGCCGTGGCCTGTCAGAAGGTACCGTCCCAGCATTTGCCTGGTGTTGAAAATGGTAAACCACGGAAAACCATTTCAAGGACGGCCGACGGTGGGGCTCGAACCCACGCGTCTACCGAGTCAGCAGAGAGCTTGGCCCCATGGCCTAATGCTGCGCGTTAGCCAGCGTAGCCATTACTGTCGGTCATTTTTCAATACAATAATAATAATAATAATAATACAGTAATAATAATAGTTGTTGTACGTTCCTTTTAACCACTGCGCCTTATGGGGACGCCGATGTGCCGGAATTTTTGTTCCGAAGGGGATCTTTAACGTGCCATTAAATTTGACACGGCTCCTTCGCATTTAATTCTAGTTTGCTGTTGGAATGGTGTAAGCTTGGCCTCCTGAGGAAAAACTGTAAAGAGATGGGTTCGATTCCCACCCCCAGCCATCTTAGAAGTGGTTTCCCACTCCAACTCCAGGCAAATGCCGGGATGGTTACTAATTTAAGGCCACAACTACCTTCTTCCCAATCCTCACCTGAATTACAAATACACACACTATTACAGGGACCAAAATTAACACAGGTTATCTGACAAATCCTACACACACCCAAATGACCTCCGGGGCGACAGCCAAGAATGCTAGCTACCACACCACAAGGTCTCTTAAAAGAATAAATAATTACCATATGTTTATTTGAAAAGTGGTTGCTAGTTCAGTTCTTGTTCGAATCTGGCGGAAGTATTTTCCCATACACATTCAATGGTCAGGCTAATGTTTGAAAAGTGCCCCTTTCTAGCGAGACAGGCGTTAGTGGTTTAGCTGTCCGTTTCTAACCAAGGAGGTTCGTGGTCGAAGAGAAATCTCACATCTAGTGGTTCACACTCAATAAAAAAAGATCCTGAGGATTCTGATTGTGTGATTTAAAACCACGTTAAGCTCCGAGCTTTTTTGCTTCCCTTTGTAGTTCCTACATACACTGTTGGAGTAATACAAGGCATGAATAGTACACACGTGATTGCAACTGGAGCTAGGTGGGCTTGTCAGCAGCCTGCGGTACGATTTAAAAGAGTTCGTTTTTAAAGACTTGACATACAGACCATAAGCTAATGAGCTCCACCCTGCGCGAGCCATCAACTAATCACCTACCGGGATAACGCCCTAGGCTGAGTTTTCTAGGCCAGATCCGGTGGCCTCGCTCTTACTGTGGTGTGGAGGACGCTCGCTTACCGTGATCCCCAAAACCGTGACATGGATTGGCCAGGAATTTGATCCCTAAATAAACACAAAACCTAATATTTACGTGTTTACATCACCAGTCCGGAGTTGCCCATGCCATTACCTCCTTTCGCCAAAGTACAGTATACGGTACAGTAATTCAAAGCCCTGTTCTTGTTGCTATTTTACTTTTTATTTTACCTTAAGTTTTGTCTTTTTTTTAAGGATTTAAGACAGTGTGACGAATGCATGCAGAAACCTTTTTGCCTGTTTGCACGCTTTTAACTTAAGAACCGTTGGGCGGATCGAAGTGAAATTTGTATCTATCACAGGTGTGCACCCAATTACTACTACAGAACTCGGGGATACCATTAATAGTTAAACGGGGAAATGCCTTAATTACATTATGAATACGCGAATAGTTTATAGTTCTTGGGCGGATAATATCGAGGACCGTTTTAAGATCGGGTATTTGACTGGCCTCGTGGTGCAGCGGTAATGTTCTCATCTGCTGTGCCCAAGGTTGCAGGATCGAATCCTGGCGCAGTAAGTTGGCATATTTATCATATTGAGACTAGGTTTTAGAAGGAGACCGTGGTCATCAGTTAGGAACCATCCCATCATTTGGCTGAAGTAGAAGTGGAAAACCACTTCTAGGACAGCTGAGGTGGGAATCGAACCCATCTCTTTACAGTTTTGCCTCAGGAGGCCAAGCTTACACCGTTCCAACAGCAGACCAGAATAAAATGCGAGGAAGCAGTGTCAGATTTAATGGCACGTTGAAGATCCCCTTCGGAGCAAAATTCCGGCACCTCGGCGCCTCCAAAAGGCGCAGTAGTTAAAAGGAACGAAAAACCAATAATATTACTATCATTATTATTATAATATTCTATACATTTTTGTTGTTGATTCATTCAGGGGTTTTGCGACATCATGGTCGTCATACAGACCCGTGCATTAGGTGTGTGTGAGTGTGTGAAATCTGTCTGATAACCTGTGTCATTGTGATGGCTGTAGTAATGTATGTATTTGTAATTGAGACTAGGATTTGGAAGGAGGCCATGGTCATCAATTAGGAACCATCCCAGCATTTGGCTGAAGCAGACGTGGAAAACCACGGAAAATCGCTTCTAGGACAGCTGAGGTGGGAATCGAACCCATCTCTTTACAGTGTTGCCGCAGGAGGCCAACTATACCCCGTTCCAACCACAGAACAGAATGAAATTTCTTAGAAGACCGGGAAGCGAACCCATAAACATTGCGATCGTAGTCTCAATACGTGCCCTGAGACCACAGAAGGCGGCACTACTAGTGATGCAAGCTTTAAGAGATACTGCGCAGTATTATTTGTTATTGTTGCTTCTACTTCATCTATAGGTTCTAAGAAAGCGTGACCATTAGCCCGAAGTACTTACAGAACAGTTAGGTCATAGTACACCAGAAAGATCTTTGAAAAATTCTTAGCGATTCAGCCACCTACTTCCTTCATCAGCGTTGGTCACCCTTTTCATGGCTGTTTCAAAAATTGTCATTTACGTAGACATTTATTTCCCTAGTTTCCGTGCAAAGGCAGCATGGTCTACGCTCGACACTCTGATACGTCTTACAATTAGTGTTCTCGAAATAAATATGCTTGTGTTTGTTGCGATTCAAATATCGCACAAACAAATAATTTTAACGCATGCGTAAAGCATCACCGTGTTATACTTAAATGGCGTATTTAACAATCAATACCGTCTCTTCTCAGCAGTTTTAGGGAAGGAACTCTTCTTTGTTCTCATAACTTACTCGCAGTCTTCACAATTTGTATTCAGAGTGATGTTTTTAAAGGCTCGTGATACGCAACACAATTACTACAAGATTTACTTCCAACAGAATACGGGTTGCATGTAGTGACATTTTTATATTTTATATAGTTTCTTTATTTTTCTTCTTTAGATTTTGTATTATCATTAGGTCCATTTAGTATTGCCTTTTGCTAGCTTTGCGCATTATTCCCTATTTATTTTATTGTTTTGTTGTCAATTTAAATAGGGATAATTTTGTACAATTATTTTTTTGTTCTTTGATCGAAAATTGATAATTAATTTAATGTTTATACATATGTAATTGATCAAGCACACTTTTCCTATGTGACAGCCTTCCAATGGAGGTAGGTAATAAATTAAATTCAACCACAGTCATTTGGCTCTAATCGGGCACCTGGTAACCTACCCATAGGAAATGTGTTCTTCCTCGGCCTTCACCAACATGCTAACACCATCACAAAGGCCCTATTCCATCCTCATCAACGGATGCTGATATCCATCTAGACATCCTGACAGTGATCCCGTCTCCAGGTAACTTATCCGAGAGTGATCTCTGCAAGAGGACGTTAGCATTAGCGTTCGCGAGAACGCGGAATATCCTGTGTGATTCATAATTGAGGATAATTACCGTGGGTGCGCAAGCGATGCCACTGTTGTCACAGATCGTTTGTTCACGGGACATGGAACTAAGACTGAATGGAGGAGTTCAAAGTCTATACGATTTACTGATGAATGACTTTGAATTTCGGTCGTTAGTGAACGATACTACTACTACTACTACTACTACTACTTGAGGTTAAATGTAATGTCCTACATCGTCGAAGAACGATGGCTGCGGGACTTAGGAAGGAAAGCCATGAAAGGTACACCCAAAAGAGAAAGAATACAGGGCCCATACTAAAGTCAATGGGAAATGGAAAACGCACAAACGCCAGGAATCCTCTAGATCGCCAATTGCCAGAATCGCTGGTAATGAAACTTCTATATTATTTTTTGAATCTTTCAATCAGATTACAAACTAGTACACAAGTACAATGACAAAAGAACGAATGTAGTATTCTACTGATATTACACGTATAATATAATTAAGTGAACATATCCTGAATATATTCCGGTCTTTAATGAAAAGATGAGTTACATATCCAGAGGGAGGGAAAAAAAAGGTAACTACGATACATCCAGATTCATTTTAAAGATGTATTTCACTCGGGACAAGGATAAAATTGAAGGTAAGTTATAGGTATATTGCAAAAATGGCACTTTCCTTCGAGAATACTGATACTGATTTTTTTAAATCCACGCAGTGGATAACGCGTAGTGTCCTGTGAAAGCCAGATTGTATTCTGTGCAGTCAAAAGAAAAGACGGTGAAGTACTGTACAAAATATGAACGGATATAACCACGGCATTGCACCTGTGATTTTCCACAGCGTGATTATTAAGGCTCTTGGGAAATTGAGTCATCTCCTGTGCCCTTGAAGTATGCGGAAAATTTGGCGGTAGTTACGACGCAAACAACGACAGATTTCTTCCTTGTGCATAAACAAGTCACGTTCGATCGAGCACAGAACCGTCAGCAAATAAATACAACAGATACATCTTCCCAATCTAAGAAAAGTTAGGAAATTGAGAAAAGTACACAGTTTCCAGAGAGCACAGTTTTAAAAATTCAAGAGTTCATAAAACCTCCAATCGGGATTGAGCCTCAATTAGAAACCCTAAATCGGGACGACTAGGCTAAGGATTATGAAATTAAATATGAGTATCTTTTTACCACACGAATTTCGAGTTTCAGAAGTGATCTAATATACGCAGCTTATTCCTAGACTCTCCCAAGGGCTCACGTGGTTGGCGACCACGGGACTCCAGCCGAGTCCAGCATTGCTTTCACTTACTTGTGCCGGGTTCCACTCGTTTCATCTTTCCTGTCGACCTCTCTTGGTCAACTGTTCGTTCTCTTTCTCCCATGTTGGTACCAGGGTATCCGAGACCTACGGTTTCTTCTACGTTCCAGCCTTAATTGACCGTTGTCTTTTATTTCCCCATGAGCTATTTCCAATCAAGTTCGGTAATGCAAGTTACTAAGTTAAACATTCTGTACACTGTTTCGTTACATAAGAAGTTACCAGTAATGCCCAGGAGTCAGTCGGGAGAAAGGTGTCTGCATTATAGCATTTTGAAATACGATAACCATAAGGTCAACTTGGCTAAATTTTAGAGGAATAGTTCACATCCTGAAATCGTCATTTATCGCATAGTTTAAGAAAATAGAGCTCTAACTCACATAATCAGACAGAGCTTATGACGTTATCAAAGTTAGAACGTAGGATTGAAGACAGTCACAATACAGGAAAACTGTGTTTAAATACGAAACTCACTTTCTCACGAACTCGGATATGTTTCAGCGCAGTGGTCTATCATGGTAAGAAAGCATGTTAATAATGGGCGATAAAGAGAAGGGCGAAGCTGACGGTGCACAAAGAGATAGCACTCTCTCCAAATGATTTGTATAATTACTCTAGAGTAACGACCTATAGGCCTACAATCGCAAATGAGTTTCTGATAACGTACTGCCACTCGAAGTGCATTGATGCAACCGCATGACGTAGAGAAACCTCTTTATCATACAGTAATATAATTATACTAGCGGACCCGTGCGAGAACTCGCGCATAATGGATTGTGTGCGCCCCATGTTTGCAGACTACCCGTCCGGCTCTATTGCTATGCAGGCTGTACGCGAAACCGTTCTGGCAGGGGTTATCGTCTTGTTTATTTGTTTAAAAGCCCTTTATAAACAAATACATATATTTCCGTTGACTTTTCAAGAAATGCAAGATTTTTCCTGTACTATTGAGACAATTTGGAAGATTTTGGTACAAACACACCTTCTAACTCTCTCTGGTTTAGGAGCTTGAGTTTTGTGAAACATACACCTTAGCCTATTATATAATAAGGTAATATCCATAATTGAATTGCGCCACATTAGTCAACGCTACGTGTTATATGATCATTTTAAAATAGATTTCTTAAACAGTTGGGTGCAAAATGCAATCATACCCAATTTTCAATAGCCTACAGTTGGGAGCTAAAATGCAATAATAACATTTTACATAGGATATACAGGGTGGGGCAGCATAACTTCCTTTTTTCAATTGCGCCCCATTTAGTAGTGTGATGTAGTACCGGAGCGCTAGTGGTCTCGTCCAATAGGCGGGTCTGTCAAGTTTTGTACTGACACAGTTCAGTCGCCATCAAGCGTTGGAACAGTGTGGAGCGTGCGTTTGCCCTTGAGGCCTACTATTCGAGCGGTTGTTCTGAGATCGCAACCCAGCGTGCCTTTCGGAATCGCTTTAATTTAGCCCCATTGGCGCCTGTCCCAGACCGGAAATCAATTGTTACGTGGGTCACTACGTTCAGACAAACTGCAAGTGCAACAAGACGTAGAACTGGAGACCCACGGCCCATTAGATCACCTGATAACATTGAGGCAGTGAGAGCTTCAATTTTGCGATCACCACGGCGTTCTGCGAGCAAACATTCGTCTGCCCTTGGACTTTCTAATCGTTCTGTGAGGAGAATTCTTCATGATGATCTTCATTTTCATCCATTCAAGATGGTGATTGTGCAGGAACTTTCTGAACGCGACTTCAATTCTCGGAGGAACGCGTGTGAGGTGTTTCTGGAAGTCGTGCCTGAGGACGCTATTGTGTTTTTTAGTGATGAAGCCCATTTTCATTTGTGTGAATCCGTCAACAAACAAAACATGCGCTACTGGGCTGCTACCAATCCTCGAGAATTGCATCCAAGGCCTTTGCATTCACCAAAACTCACAGTGTGGTGTGCAATTTCCTCAGGTGGAATAATTGGTCCCTGGTTCTTTGAGGAAAATGAAGTCACAGTGACAGTGAATTCGGACCGGTATGTAAACATGTTACAGTTTTTTTTTTCCACAACTGGATGAGTTGGACTTAGGGGACGTTTGGTTTCAACAAGACGGTGCAACGGCACATACTTCAAGAGCATCGATGGCCGTTTTGAGGGAACACTTCCCAGGGCGCCTAATCTCATGGCCGGCCCGATCCCCCGATTTGACCCCTTGTGATTTTTTTCTATGTTTTTTTTTGAAATCCCGTGTTTATGTAAACCGACCAATGACCCTACAAGATTTGAAGAACAACATCCAGGAAGAACTTGCCAACATAACACCTGCTATGCTGGTAAGAATTTTGACAAACGCCAGAAATCGGTTCACCCAGTGTGTAGAGAATGGGGGACGTCATCTACCTGATTTGATCTTCAAAACCAAGTAAAACAAAACTTTATATTTGTACCTACATTATATTAAAAAATAAAAATTTTCTGATTCGTACAATGTGTTTTATTAAGGTTTGAAAAAAGGAAGTTATGCTGCCCCACCCTATACAATTATTATATACATCAGAATAAATTCCTACCAATGGGCAATAGAATTTTCTATAATAATAAAACTTAAAATAAAAATAAATAAGATAAAATAAAACACACACAGCTTGGCTCAGTACACAGAGCAGAAAAAAACACAATCTCAGTTAAAGCTTAAGCGTTGTTTACAATCATAGATATAAGAAAAAGAAGAAGAAAGGAACGCCCCTCTGGAAGAATGAAGGAAATTTGGAAACATAGAAAGTCAATTACAAAGTAGTCAAAGTTGATTTACCGTACCCTACGAAAGGGTTATTCGAAAGAAGAACAATAACAATGATAAATAAAATTTAAAATGATTGATATAAAAGCAAAGGAAGGTAGGTGACGGACTTGGCTACGTCAAAATACTGAAAATCGTATTTTAAATAACACAAATCGTCCTGTTATGTTCTGTGTTACACGAGTATAAGTTATACAATACTAAGCTTATGTCGAAGATTTCTCGAATTCTGTATCTCGAACAATTTACTTCCTGAAAAACAAGGTAACCAAAATGTATTATTTCCACCATCGGGATAGGAGCTGCCGACCTACGTACAACTTTCAATTTATACTTTTCAGTCGGTCAACACGCTTTTGCCCAATTAGATTAGTCGGGATAACTATATAAAATATAGAACACACTTTCCTAAAAAAAATATTACATTATTAATATTATTCACTGGAGAAGGGGGAATATTACGATTACGCGTTTCGACCGTCACGATGTCATCATCAGATCCTGATCATTGGGGTTCGAGTTTAAAATTAAACAAATATTTACAAATATGTGTTTGCTATACATTACTTGTCTTGTTGAAATGAAAATCCACAGCCTGCTTCCAGCCGACCGACCGGGTCAGGGAATGGAATGAATGAAGTCCCCATCTAGCAGCGAGGAAATGAACTGTGCCGGCTGCCGAAGCCTGTCGCACTCCCCTGGGGGCAATGATTAAATGAATGAATGAATGAATGAATGAGTGTTGCTGGAATGAAATTTGTGACAGGGAAAACCGGAGTACCCGGAGAAAAACCTGTCTGCCTCCGCTTTGTCCAGCACAAATCTCACATGGAGTGACCGGGATTTGAACCACGGACCCCGCGGTGAGAGGCCGGCGTGCTGCCGCCTAAGCCACGGAGGCTCATTACTTGTCTTGTTATTGTTAGTATTTATGATTCGCAGTGAATCTCGTTATTTGAAGACGTTAGTTTATTCTATGTTTGCAATCTACGCATTATAGGAATGACACCTTTTAATGTAAAGTGTGCGTATGTGATTTAAAGAAATGCAGAGAAGTTACAATTCCGCAGCGAACTTAAAGAGGCATGTGTAGATAAGACAGTAGTTAGTTATTGTTGTTTTAAGGGTCAGTACAGCGAGGTCTTCTTCCGCTCAGGTAAGGCATCGGTAATTCGATATCTTGATATTATAATTCTTATTAGCATTATTATTAACAGACTAACGAATCAGTTGATTGGATTTTACATCACTGGTATGGTACCGATACTCCACATGCGCTCAAGGGTCGTTTAACTTAATTGTCAGCAATGGGTGAGAACGCATCAAAGATGTACAGCACAGAGAAACAGCCCATCAAGATGTATTGCTTGTCCGCGGAACAATCACTGTCTCATGAAGGAAATGTGGGGCCGTATAGGTTCCACCGAGTGCCATTCTGCACACCAATAACACACATCCACTTGCCAAACGTATGTTCCACTCCTAAGGACACATCCTGTAAATCAATGAAAAGCAAAGCCTACGAGAAGGAAAAGACAACAATTACGTAATATTCCTTTGTCACAAAAACGTGTCATTCGCCAAGCGCACAGAATATAATCATAATGGCCGACGATTAGAACATAATGGGATAGTTGCGGGCGCATTGCGGGATTAAAAAGCGAAAACAAATTCTCAAAAAAGAAGGCCAGGTACGATAGAAAGGAGAAGTAGGCCTATTGGGGTTTCAACCTTCATTATAAATACGTTTTATCCCAGGTCAAGCCAACTCTCGTTTTATACAGTTCGTAATACCCAGGGCAGTGGCATCGTGAGCCACCAGCGCAAGAGATCCACATAATTCTTCGGATCACAGTTCTAACCGGTAAAAATACAATTTAGTGAACGTAAGATCTTGGGTTCATATCATCACATATGGATATCCATAATTTCAGGCGACCTATCCGTCCACATGCGCAGTTGCATTACACAGGGCCCACTTGGTCGAGGTAGATCATTTATCCCAGAAAATAATATAATATAAATAATATCGTATGGCCTCGGGTGCCGGGTGCAAGCTTTGTTATTTGACACCCAAAGGGTAGCTTGCATGTCGAATTTCGTTGTTCCTTGACTATGAAAGTCAAGGAGGTTAGATATCTAAGCTCCTTGAACACTATAGCGCTTTCTAGTAGAGAAATGAGGAACTGTGTGTTGGCGGAAACTCCCGAGATTAATTTTGCCATTATGAATTCGGCCTACTGAATTCAAATGGGATATTAAACATGCCAACATCGTATGACATGCGTATCGTATTTTTGTCGCCTTTCAAAAATCACTTAACATGGCCAGGAGCGAACCTGCAATCTTGGGGTTAGTAGACCGACACGATATCCACTCACCCAACGTGGCAAGCTCCCACATGGTTATAGATCTATTCAGGTCTAGATCTAGAACTTGAAGTATTAGAAGCCATTTTTCAGTGTTGCCTAAGTAAACTGTTATTAGAAGCTTTTCAGTCGGTCAACACGTGTGCCCAAATTAGATTGGGCGGGGAATTACAATTAATTTCCTAGTGTCTAAAATAAATTGCATGAATTATTTATACACTTATTAAAACAGTTCTCACAAAATGGGGGACTGAATTGGATGGCTAATTTCGTTCGTCAAGCGAACATAATCAGATCCTGCTCATTTAGGTTTAATTTAGGTTCAGTGGATATGTATATAGCACTTGTAAGAGCGTATTTACAATTATTAAGATCTAATGTATTCACAAATCTCCATTTTTCGCAGCCACCTAGGAGGGAAAACTAGATCTCAATGTGAATGAATATGGCTGAGATTTAATTTTAACTTGTAACCAACAGATGTAACGCGAGATGTCTTAAACGAACCGACATAGCGCAAGTCAGAGTGCTCTGGATATCTCTCACTCTTCAAAAATCTGATCACCTAGGCCGAAGTTTGCAAAAGCAATCTTAGGATCACTATACCAATGATCCACCGAGGATTTACTGGCCTACAGTACATAGTTTTTTAAAAACCCTATCCTAGCATTTATCAGAAATGAACTCCAGAGGGAAAACCTGGAAGAAATCGACTCGCGAATTTCCAACAATTCCACCGCTTGAGCTAAGTCAGTGAGTGACAATGATAAAACTGAACACCACAGCAGAGATGTAGAGTAATCCATCATCATCTTCGCTAAGCAGGGGTACGTGACGTCTTGAATTAGCAAACAGGTTTGCAGGCGGCACTTATAATTGAAAAAGGAAAACCTGTAATATAAAGTACGTTGGTCATTAGATAGCGAGAGCTACCTTAAAAAAAAAAAAAAAAAAAAAAAAAAAAAAAACCATCAACAGTAATCAAACAAACACCATTTTTCACCGATACCGGTACAGCAAAGTCACTCTTGTCCGCACGATGGGCCTCACATTTATCAACCAACTATTGAGATAGTTTTGCAGCTATTTTTCAAATATATGTTCTTTTGCATTTTTTTAAATTCTTTTTTTAAAGCTTTACAGCCACCTTCTAACATATTCCTACATTTCTAGCCTAGGTATAAATTGACATTTCACCAAAGCATTCTGAGTTTATTATTCAAATTACTCCTGAATGCTTAAGCTCTACGCTTATCAGAAGGTTTGAAGAAATACGTAAACGAAAAAAACGTCTGTTTTGCTCTGTTGAGAGCAACACGAGCTTACCTGACCATTTCAAGAGACTTGACAGATGAGGGAGGAAAGCGCTGTCGTTCCCCAAGAACGAGTGAAACATACATGTGGTCAACGGGCTGTAGTTTTTGATGCCATGTATTTTCCCGTGTTGTCTAGCTAATCCTATGATTAAGTTGCTCTTCAGTCGGTCAACACTTTAGATAGAACAACCTACACATTATTGAAATTTATTTATTTTAAGTTAATTTAGGACTAAACGTCCCTTTAGCTGCAACGAAGTACCACTACTATACATGTTTCTTTTATGCATAGTCTTAAATTAACCTAACTAGTCTAAATACTAAGGAAGAAAAGAAATATATACGAAACTCTTTTAACCTACTTAATTCATATATAGTAATACTGAAATGTTACAATTCTATAATAAACGTATACATGTTTTAATAATTACACAGATAATAGGAGTGAAAATGCGATTTCTGAGCCTCGACACTCATCTGCCGTACTTCGTCCAGTCTTAAATTGTTATATATTTTCGAGGCATTTACCACAAATGATTTATTACTTTTCATTGTACGATGCTGAGGGATCTGCAGAGTTGTAGCTGTGATTCTATTGTTCCGATCATGCACTTGACTCATTTGAACAAAGGATTTAGCCAGGTTGTTTAACATTCTCAATAGTAAGCAAGAAGTCGAGTACGACCATCTTTCCCTAAGCTTTAGCCAGCCAATGGTTTTATAAAATGGTGTAACTTGGCATTGTTTACAAATGCTGAAGACAGCAAAAAAAAAAAGGTTATTTACGGAAATGAAGATTAAAAATCCTGAAGATAATTGGAATCAACTTATATTTATACCCGTGTGTCAAAACAACGATAGTAAGATAGAGGAAGAGCGAATAATATACCAGTAGCACTGCATTTTTGTTCGTTGAAAGTAAAATAATAGTTTGTTCGTTTAAAGTAAAGCAATAGAAGTTTATAATTGTCCAGATTATGCTATGCTGAGATCAAGTAGACGACAAAAGGAAGCTAAATATTACTCAAAAGAACAACGGAAAATAAGTTAAGCCTAACTTAATTCTAAGTGGCGAAAGAAGAAAATATGCTCGATATCAGACGTATCCATGTGTGCGTTTAAAGAATGAGCTTACTATTCGTTTTCTGAAAGGGGCATGCTTACAAATTGAATACTACAGTGTCACCAAATATAGAAACATGGAGAAGTTGTTAATAAATAATGGTATTAGTACGTCAAATTTGTTAACGCACCGTGTCTTTCAGTCAGTTTTTTTAAATATACAGTATTTGCATCCTGGATACAATTTACTCGATTCGTATAGTCACTGTCTTTTCTATTACAGCGCAGCATAGCCGTGCGCATCACAACTGCATATCGGAGCCGAAGATAAAATAATAATAATAATAATAATAATAATAATTATAATAATAATGTTTTGCGACCCTTTTAACTACTACGGCGTTTAGAGACGCCGGTCTGCCGGAATTTTGCCCCGAAGGGAATCTTTGACGTGCCAGTAAATCTACTGACACGGCAACTTTTGGCACATCAGGCACCGCGCAGCTAGTCCCGGAGATCAAAGGTTTGAGTCCTGGCACTGACAGCAACCATCCTGGGTGTGGTTTTACCCGGGTTATTTCACATTCCTTCCGGGAAAATGCCAGACTGTTATCTCGTTTCAAGTTCGGGACGCCTATCCCGAACAATTACAGTTCCACTATTACCCAAGTACACGGGACTGAAGACTTAAGATGTCCCAAACCCATCAAATTAACAACCATTTTATCTTTCCCTAAAACGAATGAAACCACATCTCGGCCAGCCAGTGCCTAGAAAAATATTCTCATCTCCCCAATTTCTTCCCCCCTCACGCAGTGTTGTCAAATTCAGTGAGAAGCCACTATATCTAGCGACTTTTATACATTTTGGATGTAAAATATCATGTAATATTGCTTTTAAACAGGGATTTAGTGACTGTTCAAAGTACCTCCTCTGCTGATAACTCAACAAACTAGCGACTTTCGACAACCACCTAGTCATTTTCAGCAAGTAATGTATAAGTTGGCAACACTGCCCACACGCCTGCTCTGCCTGCTTGCGAGGGCAGATCAGCGAGCTGGGGGCGGGGGTTGACGGAAGTGCACCAATGTGCCTGGTTCTCTACTTAAGACCGGAATATAACATTTTGACTTTAGCATGTTGTCGAGGAACAAGAGAACAAACCGTGTAATCGGTGACCTTCATTTTGTTTTACAGACAAACGCAGACTGAAGAACAGACAATGATAGTACAGTATGTTACTAGGATATATTTATGGAGGAAAGCCACCATACACGGCAAGGTCGTTCACACCGGATTCCCAGAGACACAGCAAACAAGGTACGTAGTCATCTCGCCTTGCTAATTAACTATCCTATTATATGATATCATTGCGTGCAATAAAATGCTTTATAAATAGGACGTACTGCGTCAGTGTTGCCAATCCATGTTAATCAAATATCTCACTAACAATACACGATGCTTTCATAAAAGGCTTTGACCATACAGCCGCAAAATACGATGCTGAACTAAAATGTATCGAAGCAATACCGTACTTACTGTAAATCTTCAGCTACAAATACAGTAGATCCAAGGAAGGAAGCTTGTAATTTTATCATACTATTCTCGCGATCATAAACCACGGGAATCCGAACCACCAGACGTGACATTTCATGTCGAAAATCTCACATACAGTACATTAACCGGGAATCGAACCCGGTCCACTTTGGTCACAGGGACACCATTGCGCCATCAGACCCCTAAAAATTTGATCTTAGAGCGTACATGTTTACTGTTAAAATGTACAGCATTGAAAAATGACTACTAAAAGCATTAACATTGAGATATTTTTAAAACGAAGCCTACTATGACCAAAGCTGAAAATTACGAGAATGAACTATTTTGAATTGGTAATTCATCTCAGGGGTTGCGAATATCTTCGTCATCAACCCCGTACAAGTGGTTCGTGTTGGATTTGTCCATAACCTGTGTTTGAGTTGACTATGTGCGTAATTGTAATTATTACGGCTAAGAATCGGGTAGGTCCCCGGGACTTGGAATAAGGAATCATCCCTGCATTTGCCTGCCTGGAGGGAGTGTGAAAAAGGAAAAACGGGGACAGGGGGGATTCATCGCCCTCAGGGTGGCCGCTTTCAGCGCCGGAATCCGAACTATTTATTTCAGGACTTGCTGCAGCCATCTATCACAGTAGTGGTGAGCCATTAACTAATAATGTTATTTATTTTACGTCCCTTTTAACTACTCTGGCTTTTAGAGACGCCAGGGTGCCGGAATTTTGTCCAGAAGGGGATCTTTAACGTGTCAGTAAATGTACTGACACGAGAGTATTAACGCACACGACTATTTCGCGGGGTGAATTATTTTAATATTAGTACACAAGTAGGCTACAGTATAATAATAAATAACACAGTGCGGATACATTTACAATATTGATGGCATTTTTGTTTGTTCAGACAATTATTAAGCGTTAAGATTTTCAAAAGGATGATCATCATCAGTTAATGAAGAGATTGCGCCTGTGGACGTCTTGGCGCCAAAATGTAGGACGTTCATAGAATGAAATTACAAATTAGCTTTCGTAAAGAGGGCAGATTGTCCTAAAAAAATGTTAATTTCTTATCATCCATCATCAGGTGGCAATTGGCAACGCTGCAAGACAGTGCTAAGAGAATGCAATATTAGTGCAGGGACGTGGCAGTCATATCTAATTGCACGCCCCATCTAACATCAATATCCACACACATACCCAAGCGTCACGACGAAACACAATTTGCCACTCAGCTAACAGCACGAATCGTGTTCTCTGAAGTACTTTCCTTGGGCAACATGAAAGGCTGCGAAGATGAGACAGGTAAAAGTGCGAGTTATATATCAAGACAGCTGATACCACCTTCGTAGTGGAGGTGCTGACTGTTATTTTAAGGGACAAAACACTAAAGTCATCATCCCCACACCGTTGTTTCTTTATTTTTGGGTCTCGATGAATCGTAGTACTCATTTCATGTAATGTACAGTATTTGTGTTCAATAATCTATACAACAAAAGACAACAAAAAACAAAATTGTGAAGCCTGATCCAGAATATTTGAAGATAAACAGGGACAAAATCATTGAAGAAATTAATAGGCATCCAACAGACACTTGGACAGATCTTGCGACCACAGTTCAAAAGGCAATGCGTTGGGAGCAACCTCCTAGAAAACGAAAACATAGGTGGTGGAACGTAATTTGTGATCAAGCCACTGAGAGAAGAACACAGGCATGGATGAAGTTCAGCAGTAACAGAACATCCGAAACATGGAAGGAATTTCACGAAGTTCAAAAACAATCATCAAAGGAAATCAGAAGAGAAAAACGAGCGTACGACAACAACAGGCTACAAGAAATTGAAGAAGATTTTAAGAGAAATAACACAAGAAATTTTTACAGAACATTCAAAGAAAATATTAAGGGTTATCAGCCTCCTAGCCTCTGCTTTCGAAGAACAGATGGGTCCCTGGAAACGAACACGAAAGAAAACTGTTCAATTCTCAAACAATACTTTAATAATCTTCTCAATTGTACAGAACCCACGGAGAAATTGACCTTCCAAACAACCACATCCAATCCCGATTCTACTCCACCTACAATAGAGGAGATAGAGGAGATCATACAACAAATGAAAAATAACAGAGCGGCAGGAGAAGATGGCATTATTGCTGAAGTATGGAAGCTTCAAGATAAAAACATCACCAAAACAATTCATAAGATCATCACAGACATTTGTATCACAGAGAAAATGCCAGAGGAATGGAAATGTACATTGATCCACCCATTACATAAAAAGGGTGATAAGTCAGATCCAAATAATTACAGAGGGATTTCTCTAGTGCCAGTCGCTTACAAAATATTCTCTAAAGTGTTATTGAACAGACTAGAACCACAAGCAGATCCACAAATAGGAGAATACCAGGCAGGCTTCAGAAAAGGGAGATCATGCATCGAACAGATCTGGAACTTGAGAACACTACTGAAAGTCAGACAGACAAAAAACACTGTAGTTACCTTTGTGGACTTTAAAAAAGCATACGACAGCATTGATAGACAAACGCTCTTTGCAGTACTGGAAGAATATGGCATTGACAAAAAAAAAAAAAAAACAGGGCACTTATACAACTAACGCTCACGGACACCACCTCTAAAGTTAAGTTCATGGGTGAAATTTCAGATCCCTTTCATATACGCACAGGTGTCAAACAAGGAGACGGCCTCTCACCAATCTTGTTCAACATGGTCTTAGACAAAATTGTTAAGCAGTGGGAGGAACAAGTTAAAGGAATACAGCTAGGAAGAACCCGCGAAACAAAAACAATCATAAAATGTCTGGCATTTGCAGATGACGTAGCCTTACTCAGCAATAACACACAGGAGGCAAAGGAAGCACTGGAACGATTACATGAAATAGCTGCTAAAACAGGTTTACAGATATCTTATGAGAAGACCCAATACATGGAACGACACACCAACAATGTACAAACCATGCATACCATATAAGGATCCATACAAAGAGTTGAAAAACTTAAGTACTTAGGAGAATATATACAAATAGGAGGATCAAACAAGGTGTCTAACATAGAACGAACGGAAAAACTCCAGAAAGCATACAAACTTACATAGTCACATTATAATAAGAAAAGCATATCAAGACAGGCCAAAGACACTACAAAACAGTTGTATCACCAGAAGCATTGTATGCGTCAGAAACGACCACAATTGGAGCATCTGGCATCATAGAAACAGAAAAAATTGAACGTAAAATTCTGAGAAAAATATTTGGAGCAGTACACAGAGATGGGATATGGATGAAAAGACCTACCAAAGATCTATATGAACACACAGACAGACTCACAGATATCATTAGAAAACGCAGACTAACTTTATACGGGCACATACAGAGAATGAACAATAAACGACTTACAAAGAAAATCTTTGATGTAGTAAACAGTTCAAAAAGGAAAACAAATTGGTATCATGAAATAGAAGACGACTTAAAGCAATTAGGGATCAACAAGCAAATAATAGAAAACAGGAAAAATCAGAAACAAAATTAAGAACGCCAAATTTTTAGTAAGTGAAAGGAAGAAGATAGGAACATTGTGGACAGAACAAAGGAAACAGGAACACAGTCAAAGGATGAAGAGATTTTGGGAAGAGAAGAAGGGAAAGAAGTGAAAATTGTGATATCATGAGATATTTAAGTTCATACACTGTCCATAAGGGCAAAAATGATGTAATAATAATAATAATAATAATAATCTATACCAATATTAGTCTACAGTATATAACAAGTAGTTCCATGAAGAACTATACAGCATATTTTCACATAACCTACTTATGTTAATTACCTCTATCAACATACAAAATTCCAGTCTGATTGCTGTAATATATATGTAGATATTGAGAACCGTCTAAATATTTCGGATGGTCGCCTTGTTGGATTTTATATATGTAGGTCTTAGAGTTATGTACTACAGGGTCTTTATACAGGGTGTTTCAAAAAGAATATACGTATTACAGTTTCAAAAAGAATATACGTATTACAAAGTATTTTTTTTTCCAAACTATCGATCGTTGCGCCTCGGCTCGGCTATTGGAGAGACGAATACATAGTCTAGTTTATATTAATAGCCGCTAGATGTCAATTGTTTCTGTTTTGCAGGGGCAGATGACATCTTAGTTCCTCCCCTTGAAACCTCAATAACTAACTAACACTAACTTTCTGTTTTGCTTGGTAACCGTCATATGTTTAGGCTAAAATGGCTACTCCGCAGCAGAAATTATTTAATCATTTGTGTTCTCGAGTTTGCGAAGAGCAATTCCGTGATTACAGTGCAAAGACGTTTAAGGTTGAGTTACCAAATTGATCCTCCGAATGGGTGGACATTCGCAGATGGTATCGACAGTTTGTAGATACAGGATGTGTATGTAAAGGGAAGAGTCCTGGCCACCCTCGCGTTTCTGAAGAAAATGTTACACGAATCCAAACTGCTTTCCAACGTAGTTTTTCAAAATCAACTCGTCATGCCAGTCGGGAGTTACAACTGCCTACAACAACAATTTGGCGTGTTTTGAGACATCGGTTGGTTATGAAGCCGTACAAGTTACAGCTGTTACAGCTGCGTCCTGATGACAAACGCAAACGTGTGACATTTTGTAACGAGATTCATGATGCTATTGACAATGATAACACTTTCGCAAAACGCATCGTGTTCAGTGATGAAGCGACTTTCCATGTTAGTGGTCAGGTAAACAAACACAATGTTCGAATTCGGGGCCTACAGAACCCATATGCAGTCATTGAACATGTACGAGATTCGCCCAAAGTCAATGTGTTTAGTGCGATATCCCGATCATCTGTTTACGGCCCATTCTTCTTTGATAGACACACGGTTATCGGTCAGCAGTATCTCGCTGTTACAAAACTGATTGTTTCCGAGGCTGCACGAAGACAACTTCAAATTTCAACAAAACGGGGCATCCCCTCACTGGGGTCGCCAAGTGCGTGAATATCTGAATGAAACTCTACGGATCCGTTGGATTGGTCGTCAAGTAGCTGACGACTTAGCATGTCTCAGCTGGGCTCCACGGTCACCGGATTTTACACCCTGTGACTTTTCCCTGTGGGGTTTCGTTAAAGACAACGTTTATGTACCACCACTCCCACAGAATCAGGAAGAGTTAAAGAACCAGATCCGTACTGCCATAACATCAGTGACGAAGGACATGCTTGCTCGAATATGGGAGGAATTTGAGTATCGGTGTGATATTGTTCGTGTCGCTGATGGAGGACATATTGAACATCTGTGATCTAAACTTGAGAGGTTCGTAAATATGTGTGGTAAGTTTCATATTAGCATGGCTTAAAGTTTAATAAATATACGCATGCGAAATACGTATATTCTTTCTGAAACACCCTGTATTTGCTTGGCTAGGACATTCTCGCTGACGGGCTCCGCCAGTGACGGCTCAGTTGTCGGCTACCGCGCGCGCGTATGTTCGGCAGAATACGGTGCTTTAAATCAGTATCATGCATTTTTACTCACTATGTTTACAGTAGATGCTTAAAATGTTCCCCATCCACTGCCAAATATAATCGGCATCTTCTTATGAAGTTTCTGGTTAATACGGGTAATTTAGCTTCAGTAAGGAAATAACGACCTTAACGTCTATTTTTATTGTTTACAGAACCTGTACGTTTGAATCTCAAATTAGCCAGTTGTTTTATTGTCCGATTTAGAGGAATGGATCTCCCTGGAAATTTCACTCGAAACTTTTTCTTGTTCTAGCGCACGATTTCCTGCACTTTATGTATGTATTGTGCAGATATACACGTTCAAGTAACGAATATTTCACATAAGGCATTACAGCACTATACACAATCACGATAGAACAACTGGCTAAGATATTCAAACGTGCATGTTCAGTAAACGATAAAAATAGACGTAAAGGTCGTTATTTCCTTAGTGAAGCTAAATTAACCGGAAACTTCATAAGTAGATGCCCAATATGTTTGGCAGCCGATGGGGAACATTTTCAGCATCTACTGTAAGCATGGTGAGTAATAATGCATTATACTGATGGTAAGCACCAACTCTGCCGTACATACGCGCACGCGGCAGCCGGCAACTGAGGCGTCACTGGCGGAGAGCGTGAGCGAGAAAGTACTTGCCAAGCAAATAAAAACCCTGTATTACAAGAAGATTATTGTGTAGGTGTAGTATTCATACTTCAATCGCATGATTAGGGTACAAGAAATCAAAACCAGATTTTAAAATTTCGCACAGCTTCCATCTTGTGGTTATGAAAACAATTGATATAAATTAGATGCCAGTAGATTAAAATTTGTATAAGCATTTACCGTACCACGTTTTACTGCGCTCGGATGGTTAAACCGCGATAAACGTCCATTCAAATATTTATATTTCGCGTCGCCACCATGTTGGATTTGTGCTCACCAGGTTATTGAAAGTCATATAGGTGAACTTATGTTTATAGCCTCTATCAACATACAAAATTTCAGTTTGATTGATAGATATTGAGTACCGTCTAAATATGTCGGATGGTCGCCATGTTGGATTCGTAAGGAACATACCCAGTAAGAGTTCTTTAATGTGCCAGTGACACGGGTGGGTTTCCTTATCTATATTGTTGAAATGTGAGACGCTACTCACGTTCAAGCACCCTTGAATACCAACCGACTGCGCAGGGAGATCGCAATCTTGGACACAAGAGGCGGGCACCTAACTAACCGCTCGACCAAGCTGGCTGACAATGTGCGCGCGCAACCTTTAATAACACACATCAAGTTGCGACAGGATTTCAACAGAATAGATAAAGAAACCCACCCGCCTTGCTGCTGGAATTCGGAAAATGTTCCAGTTCTGTCACCGCTGATGTTGACCTTGCCAGTCAGTCGAAATCACACTTAAGTACCAAACTTCCTGATAATTAATTCGCTCGTTAGCCACGCCTCGTAATTCGATTCCTTACCGACGAGTATGACTCCACAGGAGAGAATGTAATCGTCGTGCTCTGCTGTGCAGTCCAATCTGCAATAATGGGCTCGAGACACGCCAACTCAGTGCCAACCTGAACATATACAAATTCCAACTGCCTCGAGGACATGAACATGTGCAGATGGCTGGATAGAACAAATTAAAAGAACCTCCATGAAATAAGGAATATTAGCTATCAAGGGCTAATAATTAAACTCCAGAAAATCTAGGTTTATGCTGTGTCTGTTTAGCCCAGGTGTACCGAGTTAGGCTCATCAGCAGGCTTCTGGAGCACCCTGCCTGGACCCTATGACGGACTCCAAGCTCCTCCCTACGGAAGTGGTTGTTGATTCATTTGAGGGACTTGGGCATCGTGGTCATTCAGCCCCGTGTACTTGTGTGTGTGTGTGTAATTTTGTCTGATAACCTGTATTATTGTGATGGCTGTATTAATGTGTGTATAGGTGGGAATCAACTCCACCTCTTCTCAGTTTTGCCTCATGAGGCTGAGTGAACCCCGTTCAGACTTGAATCATATTTCTTGGCAGAAACGGGAATCGAACCCAGGCCTTCAGAGCGACGGCCAAGAATGGTAGCCGCTACACCACGAGGTGGCCTTCCTATAGAAGTACCAAAGAATTGAATATTGGCAAAGTGTACTAAAAGTCTTCCACGGAGATAACACAGTTCTCGAGAGTTATCCGAGAAAAAAAAAAAAAAGGAAAAAAAGTACCCCACGGCGTAGCCGTGCGCATTAAATCACGCACTGGGACTACGATGGGGAGCTGTAGCAAGTCCAGAAATCGGCGGTTCGAATTCCGACGCTGACAGCGGCCATCCTGGGTGTGATTTTTTTCTACACTCTCCCGGGGAATGACCGAATGAGATAGTACCTTATTTCACGACAAGGGCGCCTACCCCAATCCTAGACCCAAATACTTATTAAAATTACTCACACTGTTACAGTCACACCTATAAAACAGGTTAACAAATCACACCCAAAAATGAATCAACAGACAAGGGTAAATTTCTCGCAGTATTGCTGCCTATAGCCCAGTACCTTGCTGGAACAGGAAGATAGACGAGTATTCATAGAACGCGCTAACTCGCGCCTCCCTGGCATCAGGAAAGCGTTAGTTCGAATCCCACCTCGGCCGTCCTGAATTGTTTTCGTGGTTTCCCATTATCACCACCAGACAAATACCGGTAAGGTTCCTTTCAATGGGTCCACGGTCGATTTCCTTCCAAAATCCATTCCTTGGCACGTACTGAAAATAAAATAAATGGCCTTTGGTTGCATTAATAAAATTCAATTACTTACCGGTACCGTATGGCGAATTCATAACAGGATATGATAAGCAAAAGTAACTGGCCGGCATGGGTATCGCACATGACGGGTAGGCTGTATTGGTGTACTTGAACTAACGATCCCCAAATGCGATCAACATTGTCCCCATCTAGCCAATAACAGGACCTCGCCTAGCCAACATAGTCTACTGCAAACGCAGTCTTGGGCAATGTTCTTATCTATCAACAATGAGCGGCGCACATAATTATTTCGCTTCTATGCAGGAATCTCACACGGCAATTACTATCTTTGAAGTTAAGTACTGTATTTGTATTGCTCAGTACACAATCACATTGACACGAGTGGTGACGTAACATCTTATGTGCATGAATGGTGAGGGGTCAAAAATGGTCTGTCTATTAGGTAGTCAGCCAGGAGGCTGGCTGGATCCTCAAAAAGTGCCACCATAGGTTGCGTGTGTGTGTGTGTGTGTGTGTGTGTGTGTGTTAGGTAGTCAGCCCAAAGGCTGGTTGGATCCTCAAACAGTACCGCCGTAAGGTTATGTGAGTCGATACCCACAAAAACCCAAGGCAGCGGTAAAATTCCACAAATGATGAGGCGTACTAGTTAAGGTGAGGAGTGGGGTAATTTGACATTGCTTTCCTCACTGAGTCAGTACAGCAGTACTAACACGACGAGTATAACCTTTTACAACATCCACAGGCAATAGCTGTGTCCCAAAAATGTCTTCTTATATTATAATGATTATAATTATTCGGAAATCATGCATATATTTACATTTTTAAAAAGGAATTAAGTCGTAACCTAAAAGGGTTTTTGAAAGATAGGCTAATAACAATAACTCGGGTAATGGAAACAATTCAACGATTCCACTAAATTTTATGAATAAACTTACTTAAATTATCATCAACATAATAAAACGCTAAGGTGTATGTTTCACAAAACTCAAAATCGTAAACCAAAGGGAGTTAGAAGGTGCGGTTTCGGCCAAAATCTTCTAAATTGTCTTGACAGTACAGGAAACATATTGTATTTCTTGAAAAGACAATGGAAATATATTCATTTGTTTGTTAAGTGCGTTTAAACAAATAAACAAGACGATAGCCCCTGCCAGAGCTGTGTCGCCTCAAGCCCGCATTACAGTATCCCATGTGGTCTATACACATGGGGCGCTCACAAATAACAGTTCGTAAAAATGAGCATTCAAAAGAAGGAGAATTACCCGCAGCAGTAACGAATTGCACTCAGTTTTCATAGATATCGACAAGTTGTCTAAAAAGTGCGTTTAGACAAATAAACAAACGACAACAGTCTCTGCCAGAACTTTGTCCCGTCGATCCCGCATATTAGGCGGGTGGTTTAACACATGCGAGATTTCTCGCACAGCCCTTTAGTTGTAGCCTAAATAAAAGTGATTTCATACTCGAAGAGATAATAGGGTGTACAATGTACCTTGGAAAATCAAAATAAAAGCATGAAGCGATAGGAAAATGGAAAAATAAGTCAACTTCAGTTTGGATTCACTGATAAACAAAATACTTCAAAATCTTTCCTGTACTTACTGAAGGGTAGGTTTAACCCTACCGGAACGTTCAAGAAGTGACACAATATTGCATGAATTTCTTTTAAGGATATGATAGAAGATGACCGAGGTCTTGCGTTAGGTACCATGCCCCCATTTAGCCAGAGTAGAAATGGAGAAACCACGAAAAACCACTTCTAGAATACCTGAGGTTATTCGAACCGATCTATTCACAGTTTCATCTAGTGTGCCCCGTTCTAACCCTCAGACCAGAATTAAATTTCTTGGCAGAGCCGGGAATCGAATCCGGACCTCCAGGGCGACAACTAAGAATGCGAGCCGCTACACCTGGACTCATGGCATATGAATCTCGGTGTAGGTTATTTTCAATAGGACTACTTGAACTCCCGGATCACAATAGCAAAGAGAACCTTTTGAACATAGCTGTTGTTCTATTTAGGAGTTTGGATATTGTGATCATCAGCCCAGTGTAGTTGGCTGAGTGTGAAATATCAGAAAACCTGTTATTAAGGTCTCTGTAATAGTTAATTTATTTTTGCAGTTGAGGCACTGATTGGAAAGGAGGCAGCCGTGGCCCTAAAATAGAGACCATCATGGCATTTGGTAAGAATACAAGTGGTAGAAAACGACGGAAACCCACTTCTTCTCGGTTTTGCCTTACAAGGCTGATAGATAGTACCTGGATAAAGAGCCTCAATACCCATCCCAAGACCACAAAAACTGACGAATCTTACACAACATCAATATTTCTCGAAAACAAAAACCTCTCCATATAAGTTTACCCAGGATAGCAGGTGAAGTATGGCGGAGGAACTATTAAGAACTTGTCTCAGGCTAGAACCAGAGGAGTGCGTCAGGTCTCGGCAGCCGGCACAGTTCATATCCTCGCCGCTAGATGGGGGCTTCGTTCATTCCATTCCTGACCCGGTCGGAGACTGGAAGCAGGCTGTGGATTTTTTTTCTCAGGCTAGAAGAGAGCGAAGAAGAAGCATGGGATGATGTCAGCTTAAGTTGTTCAGCCAGACAAGCACAATAGGATGCTGTGAGCGATTGATAACCTAGGCTCGAGGAAGATAACGGACTGTTTCTCACGGCACAATGCAATACAATAGACCTGTCTGGACAAAATGAGTTCAATTACCCGCTTACAATGATCTGCAGTATCACAGTACAAAAACAAACTAAAGAGCATTTACCACGAAGTTTAGAAACTACAGCCATGTAGCGTAGCCGAACGTGTTAAATCACTGTTCGCGACTGCAATGACGAGCTTCAAGTTCTGCAATCATAGGTGGAATCCTGGCGCTGACAGCGGACATCCTGAATATGGCTTTGCACGTTTCTTTCCACAGCTTCTCACAACAAATTCTGGGGTGGTACGCGACTTTAAGTCAGAGGGTGGTACGCGATTTGAAGTCAGGAGGGTCCTATCCTACAAGCTAATCACACCACTATCGTCACGATAAAAACATAAGTTATCAGTCAAATTGAGTGCATGAGGCTGAACCAAGATATTCTAAGCCTCTAAATAATCAACGTTAAAGCTGTCCGAGTTATAAGATTACCATGTGTCCAGAGTTTCTTAGCACCGTGCCACGGCGTAGATGAAACTGGCAAGTATTTCAAACAATAGGTAAAGTGTAAATTTCACAAAGACACTAAATTTCTTTCCATCTCCCACATGTAGGCTCACCACAGTCGAGATCAAATACAGTAGTCATTACTTCGCAAATTTCATCTTAAGACGATGATTAACCCATACAGAAATCCAGCACGCATAAAAATGCAGATAGTCAATGACAATTTCAAAACTGCGGCGGAATATAGAAAGGAGACATGCTAAATTCAGTAGTATAAAAGATTGATAAAGTGTTCCGCATTTTAATAAGTACAATAAAATAATGTTGTTGGTTCAGTTTGGGGCTTTGCGACATCGTGGACATGTAGCCCCGTGTACTTGGGTGTATGTGTGTGAACTCTAGTTATTTATTTATGTATTTATTGAGTTTTAAGGGGCGGAACGGTGAGGTAATCTGCCACCGTGTGAAATCTGTCCGATAACCTGTATCATTGTGATGATGTAGTAGCATGTGTATTTGGGGCCAGAATTTGGGTAGGAGTTGGCCGCGGACTTAATTTAGATATAGTCCCGGCACATGCCTGGAGTGCAGTAGAGCAGGGAAAACACAGAAAACCACTTCTAGGATGGCTGAGGTAAGAATCGAATCCACCTCTTCTCAGTTTTGCCTCACGAGATCGAGTGAACCCCGTTTCAGACCGCAGACCAGAATTGCATTTCTTAACAGAGCCGGGAACCACGGTGACAGCAAAGAATGCTAGTCAATAATATTAGGCTATTTGTTATAATTGGAAAGATTTTCGATGACCTTGATTGCACTTCACTTTAAAGACATGCAATATTGAACCCCAAAACCAAGGACAATATTAACTTAGTTGAGAATCGTTTTTAAAATATTGCAGAAACTTTTAAAAATGGACGTTTTTCCTGCGATTGTGTCCATAAATTTTCAAATCAAAATTGCTGTGGTTTGACTAATTAGTATTGTTGATATTGCAACTGTTCAGTTGGTCAACACGATATAATCCGAATTGCTGGGACATAAGGAAAAATAACCTGAAAAAAATGCATGTGATTATGCTGTATATACGAGGCACGTCCAGAAAGTGAGCTCCGTTTGGTAATAAAATTAAATTGTGTACAGATACAGAAAAAATATTTATTGCACAACATTCTACACCTCTTAAACTACCTTTCCACATAACTGCCGAACTTTTGCAGGCATTTGTCATAGCGTGGCACAAGTTTTTGGATACCTTCTTCATAGAAGTTTGCCGCCGACCCGTAAACGAGAGTGAAGACTCCCCTTAAGATATCCTACTGTTTGGCCATCACCGTTAGGCAAATTGCGTGCTTACCAGGAGAACTGCGTATGTTTAGGAGTTCTCCTGACCACATACGCAATTTGCCTAACAGTGATGGCCAAACAGTAGGATATCTTAAGGGGAGTCTTCACTCTCGTTTACGGGTCGGCGGCAAACTTCTATGAAGAAGGTATCCAAAAACTTGTGCCACGCTATGACAAATGCCTGCAAAAGTTCGGCAGTTATGTGGAAAGGTAGTTTAAGAGGTGTAGAATGTTGTGCAATAAATATTTTTTCTGTATCTGTACACAATTTAATTTTATTACCAAACGGAGCTTACTTTCTGGACGTGCCTCGTATATTTGTTATGGACTAAAGAAGAGAGAGAAAACTGTAGGATGACATATATACATATCGATATTTTACAGGTTATTTTGCGCTTGTCCCAGTATATTGTATTGACCGACTGAAAAGTTGCAAAAGCAATAACGTCAATAAGGAAACATTAAAAAATGGCTTCAAAGCTATTTATAATATTGTTAATTCATTTTAGGGGCTTGGTGCATCATGGTCATCAGCCCTATGTACTTGGGTGAGCGTTTAATTGATCTGATAACCTGTGTTCTTGTGATAACTGTAGTAGTTATCTGAAATCATTGGGGTCGAGACTAGGGTAGGTGACCCGGGACTTGAAATAAGGTACTATCGTAGCATTTGCCTGGAAGGTGTGGATAATTCACACTCAGGATAGCCGCTATCAGTACCGGGATTCAAACCTCCGATCTTTCTGTAACTCCCTATCGCGGTCGTAGTGAGCGATTTAACGCGCACGGCTACGCCGCGAGGTGGGACTAATTAAGGTTGAGGTAAACTTCGCTAATAGGCCAGCATTTAATTAATAGCCAAAATTTGCGGTCTTATTTCTTCGCACAAGCAGGAGAACTTCAGGTCGTGTCTATAGAAAGGAATGTTGAGACTACGTTGGAACTACGTTTTTAAAATCCCTTCCTCTGCAAAGAAACATCAGATAACTTGCCTTGGTATTAGAACAGCTTCAAAAATAATCTGAAAAGAATAGGTTTACATCGTGACATCACCATAGCAGTCTTTTTGCTGTTTCCTGCACCAGAGATTCGTGATGTTTTGACCGAGACCATCTTCAAAATTCTAGCAATAATTCTGTAATTAAAACAGCGCTAATCCGCCACTCAGACCGAGTCCCATCTCGAACGTGCAGCAGGTACAGTAATTACTACTCTGGAAATTACTAATCTGTTAACGATCCGGAGTCCGGAAGCGCAGAGCGGCGGCCGTGAAATGGGACACAAGGTAAGCGGGAACGAACCAGTAAGAGTGCATCTACGCGTGAACTATCATAGTCTACGTATAAACGTGAACAACGCGTAAATAACGTAGACTATGTACTGTAATCTGTAGCGACGAGAGCGTCCTTTCTTTATCGTTCTCAATTTTCTAGCCAATGTATGCTTCATCTTGTTCCAATCTATTCAACGCGTAATTAGGTTAATTTAAGTCAATGCAATGTGTTGGTAACACTGCAGAAGGAAAGCAGATGATCATGATATAGCTGGTGTGCGTTATGATGTAGGTTTTATATTTTATCAACACCATTACATATCTCAAAATGGACAGTTCTAGGAACAAGAGTCGAACAGTAGGCTAATTCACGGGTTATTATTCAAACTCTTAGAATGTAATGGGAATCTACAGTACCTATAATAATTTGAAGAATTATTTCAGTATTCCATTGATATTTATCCCTTGACCTTCTTCGAGAATTATCCAATACTGTTGGTCGTACTCGTCGTAGACGGGTTAATAACGAGTTTCCTATAGTTGCCACAATCTCCCACGCCCCGTCACATAATGGGGTATTCGCATGGCTCAACCCAAGCGCAACCGCCTCGTAGATTACAGTATCCTCTATGCCAGGTGAGTGTTCGCGAACTACAATTCTCAAGCTGTACGTCATCCTGATGGATGGGACTGGTGCTCTTAATGAGCTCCGTTTACGCTGTTTTTAGAGACTTTTTGATTTAAAGACGTTACTATTTATGTGATGACTGGGGCCCGGATTTTTAGGTCCTGTTAGCCAAGTTTATATAAAGTGAAATATTAATATTCAAACTTCCTATAATTTACATTGACATATTTTATCGAATTTCAATAACTCGAATTTTTCGATATCTCGAATCTTAACTTGGTAGTTAAACTTGTTCTTTATCTCGAAAATTCACACATTTCTACAGTACTACTTGTTTCATACATCACTGAATGAGGTTGACTACTTTGTGGCGGAAGCTCGGGCACAGAAAATGAATTAGAAGAAGATGACGTATTTCTTCAAGTTATGAAAAAGTGGATCGAGGCCCTTCTGCATTTTGTATTGTTAAATTTAACTCACTTGATAATGTAAAAAAGCTGCCATCATTACGAACAACCATTTTATTACTTACATTTAGACAATTACATGTTGTAAGCCAACACACACTATTTTGCGACCAGTATATCACAAATGTATAATTTTCTCTGTAACTCTAATTTATTTTGGCATCCCCTGACGATTCGAGTCATCGAAAATCAAATTAAATGATATGTGATAGTTATAGTGTCTGCAAACATGGTGACTTTGAAACATGAGTGACAACAATGAATAAATCCCAGATTCAACCCAACAGGAAGAAATTAGACTATATCACCCTGTTTGCAGTGACCGGAGACAAATGATATGTTAGTAACTTACTTAACGTGACGCAGACTAGAAAGAAATTTAGGACATAATGAAGCAGTTGCTGGATAGCTAAATTAAGTTCTCTGGTTTCACCTGCGGTGAGGCTACTTGTTGCACAACCTCCGCCATGACTAACGCATATTAAGCTCGAAAATGAGTCACGATATGGACAGCTGACGGTAGTTCTGCACACGCTCACCTGCTGCATTGATGACACTCGCTCACTAACGGGCCAATTCAATTCAAACCGTTAACTTCACGTAAACATCATGGGGTAAACATCACCGTCAAAATACTACGGATCGTTATCGATTAGCAATGCCATTGTTACAACAGGTGTGCAGCAGTGCAGTGAACAATCGTACGTCATATCCGCAGGACCGTACAGAACGATCACGGAAAATCCAATGTTATTCAACCTGTGACATAATTTTGGAATTGCGGTGTACAGGCTGCACATTTTTAACCCCCACCAAGATAAAAAAAAAAAGTCCGTGGAATTTAGCTTGTCCAACTGAATATTAATTTACTTTGTTTTTAGTCATTCAGTCACTCTCCTTTTTCTTTGCCTCTCATTGGTTGTTTCAAGATTCTTTTTTATCACTGTGCATTAAAAATTCCACCATTTTCGTTGAATCTGAACTTGTTCAGTCTTCACAAGATTGTTGTATGAAGTAAAGAGTCAATTTCTTTCTGGGATTAAATTAGAAAGAGTTCTAGTAAGTTATAAATTAAATGGACAACCTTGGCATCTTTGCCATTTCCCCGGAAGAAAAACGAAAGACACAATGGTTATTTATAAAATTAATTGATATGTTTTCTTAGTAATGTTCTGGATACTGATCACTGCCTGTATTAAATCGAACAGAGTCATATCATAAAATTCCATAAGAATTTAGACTTTAAATTAAATAAAGTTGTCCACTCTTAAGTACTTATACTTACCCAGGCCCCTCAGCACATCCGCGCCCCGGGCCTACAGCCCTGCTTGCCCCACCATCTCGTTGGGCCTGCCTATTCGTCCGCAGAAATAAAACATCGTACGTAATATCGAAGGTTTCATTAGTAACATCACATTACAATACACCTGTCTCGGCAAAATGATTATTTACATTTAAGCGCTTACAATGACTTCCAGGATAGACAGAGAGAGATAGGGGAGGGGGTAAAAATAAAGAGCTTTGGGAAGAAGGCGGCCGGAAACCAATTCTCGCATCAATTAGAAATAAGCACACTGCTACAGACACTACAATAACAAAGGTTATACAAATTAATGAACAATTTGTTTATTCATTTAATTAATATACCCACACCCTGAAATAACCACGATACCCAAACCTCTGAATGAAACAACATACAGTATGATGAAATCTTATTGATACAGGGTCATTATATATGTGCGCCCCGATAAACAGGGCAAGCTAAGCCGGCTTTGACTGGCGCAGAACGCGGGCACGCGTACAGCTGGGACGCTCGTTTTTGGACACTGGCGGTCACCTGCGCGGTAGAGTATAGCTGTTCCGCGAACCTATGCAAGCAGCGCACGCGCATAGCTGTTCCACAGCCAGTAGAGACGTGTCTGTCGCCTTATGAGCTTCGCTGTTCTCGGTGTGATAACTGAAAACTCTATTGCGTGTAGTTCTTGTTCTACCGGGAAATTTATGAAAGTGGCTACGTAGCGCTAGTGCTACAAATTAAAAGTTAATTGCATTGACTAAAGCTCGGTATAAACATTGAGCAACTGCAATGCCGCCTATTCTGTCGAAGCTTTCTTCAAAAACACTGCACAGCCAAACGCGGGAAGTGGTGTATAACATTAACACTTTCATGAAAAGTGAGGCAGTGGCTGGTACTGTGTCCATACCTTTAAAAAGGTACAAGAACGAGTGGCAAAAGCGACAGGAATATCCAAAAACGACTGTTAGGAGAATCATCAAAGAAGGTTCTCGGTGCGTGGAGGAAGGTACCTCCTTTAGTACACCTGGTAAACATCACCAGGTTCCTAAAACAGTGACAGCCGCAGATGACTTTGACAGGTGTGTGATTCGGCGGACTGTGTATGATTTTTACATTAAGGAAAAGACAGTGCCTACAATTCGTAAACTATTGCCGAAACTTCGGGAAAGTATTAACTTCAAGGGGGGGAGCACCAGTCTTAAATTAATATTGAAGAATATGGGATTTAGATGGAAGAAAACCCGAAACAACAGAGCCACTTTAATAGAGAGGGGAAATATTAGATCACAGTGTATAGCGTATTTGCTTGCAGTTAAGAAATACAGGGAGGAAGGACGACCTATAATTTACGAAGATGAGACTTACATTCACAGCACTCATACAAGACCAAAGAACTGGGTTGACGATTCTCCAGCAGGTTACACAGCGCCGATTTCGAAGGGACAGAGACTAATTATAGTTCATGCAGGAGGTCGAATTGGTTTTGTTCCTGGAGCATTGCTAGTGTTCAAATCCCAACTTAAAACAGGAGACTACCACCGAGAGATGAACGCCAATAATTACCAAAACTGGCTAACTACCAGACTCATTCCAAACCTGCCTCCCAATTCAGTCCGGGTGATAGACAATGCCTCTTATCACAATGTGCAGTTGAATCAAGTGCCAACCAGCAACAGCACCAAGACTGTGATGAAAGAGTGGCTGGTGCGAAATAACATTCCCTTCCGCGATGAAATGCTCAAAATCCAACTTTATAATTTAATTAAAATTAATAAACCACACCGAAGGATTTTTTAAATTGACAATATCATGGCAACACACGGTCATACTGTATTGCGCCTTCCTCCATACCATCCTGATTGAAATCCAATAGAACTTATCTGGGGAGACATTAAACAGTGGGTAGCTGGAAACAATACTACATTTCAGTTAGATGACGTTAAACGATTGTTAGAAGAGAGAGTAAGTGCGATTGGTGTTAAAGAATGGGAGAAAGTTTCCGATCACGCCGAAAAAATTGAAAGAGAATACTTCCAAAAGGAGGGAATCATAGAAGATGCTCTGGATGAATTTATAATACGTGTGTCAGATGATAGTGACGATGCCACTAGTGAAAGTGATACTGATGCCAAATCTGAAGGTGATCTGTCTGGAATCGAACCGCTGTCTGAATAACACGTAGACTAGATGGAACAGTGACTGTGTGCTTTTGTGTATTTTATTTTTATTTTTGTTAAACGTTGCAGGTTATAAGTGATTAGCAATTTTCATTACACAAGAAGAGCTATCGCTTATCGGCCTACCTCTTTGTAGCTGCTGACACTCAGTGTGGAGTGATTTCATTCGAATGTCTGACGAGGTAAGCATCCTGTTCATTACGTTAATTTATTGCTTGCCAGTAATGTTGTTGATTACTTCGCTACATCGTGGTCATGTAGCCCCGTGTACTTGGGTGTGTATAGAAGCTGTCTGATAGCCTATGTCACTGTGATGTCTGTAATAGTATGTGTATTAACAATCGAGGTAGGATTTGGGTTGGAAGCGGAAGAGGATTGGACAACGTGGTCATTCAGCCCCGTGTATTTGGGCGTGTGTATTTGGAATTGAGGTGAGGATTGGGAAGGAGACGGCCGTGGCCTTAAGTTAGGTACCATCCCTGCATTTTCCTGGAGTAGAGTTGGGGAAACCACAGAAAACCACTTCCAGGAAGGCTGAGGTAGGAATCGAACCCACCTCTTCTCACCTTTGCCTCACGAGGCTGAGTGTAGCCCGTTTCAGCCCTCGGACTAGAATTAAATTTCTTGGCAGAGCCGGGAATCGAACCCGGGCCTCCGCGGTGACAGCCAAGAATGCTAGTTACTACGCATCGAGGCGGGCGCAAGTAATGTGATGCATAATTCTCAACATATCGTAAATTTAAATATTACCGGTATTTTACATAGTTTCATTTTTTAATAACTTGTAATGTTTTATAGCCCATTTTAAGAAAAATTATAATAAATCGTCTCTGGAAGAAAAAGAAAACATATTGATTGTACTAATTCACTAAGCTTCACCTCCCTAAACTGGTGTTTCATAACCTGTATAATTCTTTAGGAGTAGTGATATAGCCTAAGTTAATTATTTGGGATTTCATATTTGGAGAAGTGGGTATTTTACTGTGCTTTCTTGACGTTTCCGCGGAACGCAGCGTTATTTGATTAGGAGAGTGATATGTATTAAATGCACAGAATTACGACAGCCGCTTATTCAGCAAAACATGCTCGCATTTTAGCGCAGTTCTCCTCACCATTCCATCCAACGTGCCAATCTGGCAGTGAGAGGCAGGGCGGCGCACCACCCTCCCCTGATGTTATTCGAGGGCTAGACTCGTTCTCATGCGCGACCTGCCAAGGTCAGTAACCAAGAAATCCCGTCAGGCCTATACACGGTTCAGCCGGAAGTTGACGCGCTCGTATCGTTAGTTCACACGTGTTTTGTCATTCATATGGGCGTGTATCTGCAAAGCTTAGACGTTAGTGTTGCACGTTTAGTGAGTATTGTGATTACTGTGATTGTTGGGGATGCCTAGACTCCAATTCACATTGCGCGAACGTGTGCATATCCATAATTCGTATATGAATAGCAGAAAGTCTTGTACTGAAACAAGACGAAAATTTTAAATCAAGTTTGCAGGAAGACCTGTGCCTAATGCCAGTACAATTAGGAGGCTCGCTAAACGATTCAAGAAAACAGGCTCCGTAAATAATAACAAAGTTAACAGACAACGTTGTGTTCTTACAAAACAAAAATTAGATGAGATTGTTGTCCATTCTTTCATCAGAAGATGGCAGGTGTGTGTTACAAGAGAGGTAGGACATTTTTAGCATCGGCTATGAGCACTGTAAGAACAAATTCATACTTTCACGACCGGCGTTGAAATAGGAATGTCTGTTTCGCGGGCTTATAGGCCGTGTTCTAAGGACATTTGTTTTACCTCGCTTAATGTAACCTGTGAACATGCTGAACGCAGTTTTCAGCGAAACGTCAGGACAACAAAATGTCCTTAGAACACGGTCTATAAGCCCGCGAAACAGACATTCCTACTGTAAGTACACATTATTGAACATGTTTGGTAAAAGTGTAAAAGTACGTACCAACCACCAGCTGAACTATGTACGCGCCCACGATCTGCGCCAGTCAAAGCCGGCTTACCTTGCCGTGTTTATCGGGGCGCACATAGATAATAACCCTGTATAATATGGTTTTGAAAATAGACTTGATGTACTACAGTATATGCATCCTGTACCGTTATAGTATTGTTCTCTTTTGTATTGATCCTCGATTTTCTCTTCTTCAAGGGGAGTGGTGGTGCAGTAGTCAAACTGCTTGCCTCTCACCAAGGTAAACCGGGTTCGATTCCTAGTCAATGCATGTGGGATTTTCGAAGTGAAATATCACGTCATGTGGTTCGGATTCCACGTACATTTGGAGTTCTCGTGGCTCATCCCAAGATAAACGATCATGTGAAACTACGTGCTTCCTTCCTTCTCTTTCTTCACAGGTCTACAAATAAAAATAACATAGCTGATAGTAAAAATGGAAAGAAAACAAAGTTTAAAATTAAATCCATACAGCATATTACTCCAAAATCAATTGTACGTGAGCAAGTTAACGTTTAATGAATCATCTGTCAAAATAAATCCAGTACGAGTTGAAGGTCGTGTTAAAGATGACCGCAATATTTTCTATCTATATCTATTAAATGATACCCGCGGGCATGCTCTACAATTCCAGAATATCTAGTATAACCGATGAACGTGAATACACAAGGGAGAATACCAAACATAACACGTTTGCCATCAGTGCTAAGTGCCTATGATGTGTGTTCAATCGAACCCCATTCTAAACATGCTATGTGATGTGTTGTTGCTGAGGTTGGGAATACACATGCACAAGTGACGTTGAGTGTATGGTTCTCGCACTGTGGTCAGATACTTAGGCTTTGGTCTGTTTGTAACACGTAGATTTACATTAAGATGGTTGGTGTGATTCAGGACCCGGCTAAGCAAGACCAAAGAGCAGTAATCCAGTTTTAACGGTAGAGGGTTGTAAGCCAATGGAGATTCAAAGGAGAATGGTTGCTGTATACGGCGAAAAGTGATTGTCGAAGAAAATTGTTACTGATTGGTTGCGAATTTCCCACGATAGCCGTGAAGAAACGAAGGATTTGCCGTTCTGGCCAGGCACCCAAAGTTGTAACCGAGACTCTTGGCGGATATTGACAATGCGATCAAGATGGGCTGTCGAACAAATGTAAGCAGTAATTGGCTTATGTGTCGACTCGATTAGATTTAAATGTCGTCGTAATCTATCCCGTTCCGAGTCGATCGAATCTCAAGATTCTCGAGTTGTGCAAGAGGTTTGCCATTCAAATCCCAGCGTCAGAAATTCGGAACAAACATCGTGAGTAAGATGTTGCTAGGGTTTTTCATCTCACGCTACGGCCTAATGCAATGTTCCATCCTTAACCACACGAATAAACAAAGACTATAGGTTGTTAGCCAATTGTAAAAAACAAAACGCCGAGGTTGGAACGTCTACTCTGAATCCAATCTTCCGAGGGTTGAAAGTTCAATAGTAATACTAATAATACTCACTCTCATCGCTCACTAAGAAGGCTTCTATGAACACGAAGATCCCGCGCCGATCTCACAAAATGCCTGCAGTGAACTCTGTTTGGGCGAGTTCTTGCCAGTTGTCCACATTTAGATGTCTAAAGTTTGGAGATTTCATTTTCCTAGGATCTTCGTGGTCTTCCTACTGGCCTTTATCCTCTTGGTTCTTCTTTTAAGATTTGTAAGACCATCCTATCATCTCCCCTCTTTAGTAAATGACCAGCCTTTTGAAGGCTTCTGGAGTTGATGTTGAGTATTGATGCTTACTGTGAAAGTGAGAATAATCTTTTCTAGCATTGAGACGCGGAGTCTAAAAATGGTTCAAATTTTTTTCCATACACTTTATTTTCGAAAACCTGCAATTGGTGTTCTTCCTGTTTTGTTAAACTCCATGATTCTGCACCATAAGTTAGAACTAGCCTAATGAGCGTATTGAATATTTTCAGTTTTGTATTTCTCGTCAAAAATTTGAATCCCAATAAAAACTGCAGAGAGTAGTACACTTTGTTAGCATTCCGTATTCCAACTTTAATTTCCACTTCTCTATGCTTCTGTTCATCAATCATAACTCCTAAGAATTTGAAATGTTCAACCCGCTCAAAACTATGCATGCCAATAAGAAGACGTAACCGATTCCCAAACAGATCAATTAAATGAAAATCCACTGCCTGCTTCCAGTCTCCGGCCGGGTCAGGAATGGAATGAATGAAGCCCCCATCTAGCGGCGAGGATATGAACTGTGCCGGCTGCCGAGGCCTGACGCACTCCTCTGGGGCAATGATTAAATGAATGACAGTTTTTTTTTAGCGTATGGCTTTTAGTGCCGGGAGTGTCCGAGGACATGTTCGGCTCGCCAGTTTTTGTAGCTGCTTCGAGACGGACACCCAATGGGTGAGCTACAAGTACCGTTGGGGAGGGAAGGAGGGAAGTTGGAATGACAGATGAAATGAAATGATAGTGGAGAGTGTTGCTGGAATGAAATGTTGACAGGGAAAACCGGAGTACCCGGAGAAAAACCTGTCTGCCTCCGTTTTGTCCAGCACGGATCTCACATGGAATGACCGGGATTTGAACCACGGACCCAGCGGTGAGAGGCCGGCGTGCTGCCGCCTAAGCCACGGAGGCTCCAAACAGGTCAATATTCTTCTTCATTATCATGTACTGAGTTTTTTGGTCATTAATTCTAAGGCCTAATTTTAAAGCCATCTCCTCAAGTTCAACAAACAATTTATTTATCTCAATCTCATTTCTTCCTATGAGTACGATATCATCTGCGTATGCAAGCACTTTATGTCCGAGATGCATGCCAGCCGGAACTAATTTTAGTGATATGATAACTTTTCCGAGATCAAGGTTGAGGAGAATAGGGGACAAACCTGTTCTGTTTGGGAAAGAGTCAGATCTTTTCCCATTCAAGAGAATATTCCATCCATACACAAACTACCCAGGTTAATAAGTAATAATAATAATAATAATAGTTTTATTTTAATTTTAAAGCTATTCTACTTCTTACTTTTCCAATGAGTGATTACCAAAGATATAAAAGTAAATAATTCCAATATTGGTAAAAGATAAGCACACCAGAGCAACTATTATTCACCTGTAAATTTGACCAAAATTTGAAGCAATTTATTTATGGTTCATAAAGGACGGTTTAAGGCATACAGTCCAGAAATGACTGCACTATATTTGCACACTTTTAAAACTCGATATAATATGATGTCCAAGATATAAGAAAGGCTATTTTGTGAGCAATACAAACAAAACAAAAGACCATAGCCGCTTAGTGACTAGCAACAATTTAAAAAAAAAAAAACATAAGAGGTGCCATCAGCAACGCAAGAACCAACCCCACCCTAGGAAGTGGAAACAATGAAATATGGTCTGTCGGTAGTATAGATGTCACGCATGCAGATCTGACCAAAAGAGCCACATCAGGACAGGAAACGTAAGACAGAAGTTTTCCCTAAGATTATCCCAGAATATGATGGTTCCGAAATCGCACAACAGATGTTAGCACTCCAAAACCAAAAGCAATGATCAAGCGTAAACCCCGAGTTAATTACGCAGCTTCCAGCCATATGCATACCGTGAGATCCAGTAGATCGCCGTCGGCTGTCAGTTGGTGTCGCTCACTCTGTGGACCAATGAAAACACACATCTTGAGTAACAGCAAGTCATCAGGAAAGGGAAGTCACGAAAAGAAACAATGACAATGCGAAACTTAATGCAAAATGAGATGCCAGAGTCCATAACATTTGAGAGTTTCTCTTACGTTTTCTTTTTAAAGCAGGGGTTGCATCATATTCTAAGGCCTAATATCACTGTAACAGGATATAAGGCTTTACATTCAAATACAAACTGACAACCACAATCTGTTACCTCGTGTTAACGTCGTCATGGCCCGAAGTACGCAGACGCAGCGGTCGCTCCTGCAGGAGTAGCAGACTCAAAAGCTCAGCGGTATCTCATTTGAATGATAATGATAATGCCGAATATGGAAGCACCTCAAGCCAAGGCAATTTAATTCTGAAAGTCACATGAGCGATGTCAAAGTTGATTATGATTTGCACTCCAACTTTTATCTTACGTCCGTTTGATTCCCACAGTATAGACGGCTAATAAAACCTTCCCTCGTGTTGATAACGGAGATGTGGTAAGCAGACCAAAGGAAGAAACAACCTTCCCTCGTGTTGATAACGGAGATGTGGTAAGCAGACCAAAGGAAGAAACAGCAGAGTTAACACTAAAGAGTGTCTTGAAAACGGCACCCCCCACCCTCTCAAAATAAATCACTCCATCAAGGATCCAACCAGAAAACATCGTAGTGATCATCGCTTCCCCGTAACATACAGCCAATTTGTCATTATACCGACACTTCGGTTTCAAGGAAAGGATAAATCTAATAAGAGCACACAATCAGACATGTTTTTTGTGTTGTTTCATTTGAGGGACTTGGACATCATAGTCATTTAGCCCCATGTACTGGGGCGAGTGTGGAATTTTGTCTGATAACCTGTGCCATTGTGTTGGTTGTAGTAGTGTGCCACACATTAAGACACTATTACTTCCTCTTATCTCAATCACTGAGTCGTAAGAGCAAGTGTCTCACTCCTACGCCACTTTAGAATGTGAATTAAACGAGTAGCAACAAAACAACCAGCCGTTATGGATATTTAAAGTACCTCTGTTTAAATTAGTACACAACATTACGCTAGAAATATACTGTATTTATTTAGTAACTAGCGGACCCGTGCGAGAACTCTCGCATAATGGGTTGTGTGCGCCCCATGTGTACAGACTGCCCGCCCGGTACTAGTGCTAAGCGGGCTGTACGCGACACAGTTCTGCCAGGGGCTATCGTCTTGTTTATTTGTTTAAAAACACTTTATAAACAAATAAATATATTTCCGTTGACTTTTGAAGAAAAGCAAGATTTTCCTGTATTATTGAGAAGATTTGGAAGATTTTGGTACAAACCACACCTTCTGGTTTAGGAGCTTGAGTTTTGTGAAGCATACACCTTAGCGTATTGTATAATAATATATTAATGCGCCAATATTTGACATGTCCAGTAACCACGCCATCAAGTAGTGGCTCACTAGAAAGAAAACAGCTCTAAATCTGAATAAAATGGGAAATAAATTCGCCAGTGAGTATAACATTGTTATTCAACCCCAATACTAGAAGTCACTGACTCGACCAGAAAGAAGGGGGCTCAAAACTAACAACCGTCGTATCATCTGTTGGTCAAGTATTATTACAGTCATTTCCGTTCCGACGGTTAGAATCTACGTTAAGTTGCCAGTGTGATTAGAAATTTCGCGATCTTGTGGCTTCGGCAAAGAACTCTTATAGCTTTCCTATAGTTTGAAATGGAATCTAGGGACAGTGCCAACTCCCTTTCAAGGTACATTGCTAGGATGGGAATTAGGACCTCTTACGACAGCCATTTTCGGCCAATTGGAATAGGCAATTTCTACTAATGAAAACCTCCTTCTCCGTCAGTGATTTTTAATGGGATGCAAAGCCTTAAAGTTAGGAACCTCTGGGTGATATTCTATCCCTTAAAACAACGACCACTACACCAATTTGAGTGCAGAAAACCGTCAGTTCGTGGGTTGTGGTTTTGATGAGAAACACTAAATTGAGGAGGGGGCAGGGATCACACTGCTCGATAAAAAGTATGTGAAGGATACTCATTTTAGATTCGTTTAAGACTATGAAAATGTACCGAGTGCATAGTTGTACTAAGCAGTAATACTGAGTTCCTTTGTCACGCTTTATTTGATTTGCAAGACTTAGTCCTCCTACATACTATGAAGCTCGAAGGCGTCAAGGGTGTCTTGAAAGAACCCGCATTCACGTGCTGATGTCAACATCAGAAAAAGAACTATCAATATTGTAGCAATGACGTCATTCGAAACACTAAACGCCTCGAGCTATCCACAAAGGTTACACACGCCACAGAGGTCCGAACTGTTTGTACCTGAGTTACTGAGTAGATCTTCTACGTGGAGCTGAAGCATAACAGTCTAGCTTGAATCGAATTCTTAATTAATAAATGTGTAACGTCTTCCCTGCATTTGAAACGAGTAACCCCTCAATATTTTATTGTTGCTATAGTTATAAAAAAAAACAGGATGGTTTTCGTGACCAGGATTCGAGCCAATTTTGCATGGTTTTCCTAACTTTCATATTATACGAGACCCAATTCGCAAAGCTATGGAGTCTATACGCTAGATTCTCAACAGTGACAGAAAGGCTAAGAAACGTTTGACTTTACCCAGTTAGACTGAAATTGCAATCCATGGCAACGTTTCCCAATTAGGACAACTAAAAAAAGGGCGGGTCGTGACTTCTATTTGACTTAATAAATAAATATGCATTATTCTAGCCATGCGTTAGAGATATGGAGGTGATCAGTCCCGTGAATGTCGAACGTGTGAATGGCGCCAGGTGCGTGTGACTTCATAATATTATTTTGATGTTAGTATTGGGAAACACATGAAAATGAAAATCCACAGCCTGCTTCCAGTCTTCGACCGGGTCAGGAATGGAATGAATGAAGCCCCCATCTAGCGGCGAGGATATGGACTGTGCCGGCTGCCGATGCCTGACGCACTCCTCTGGGGCAATGATTAAATGAATGACAGATGAAATGAAATGATAGTGGAGAGTGTTGCTGGAATGAAATTTTGACAGGGAAAACCGGAGTACCCGGAGAAAAACCTGTCTGCCTCCGTTTTGTCCAGCACAGATCTCACATGGAGTGACCGGGATTTGAACCACGGACCCAGCGGTGAGAGGCCGGCGTGCTGCCGCCTAAGCCACGGAGGCTTCAGTATTGGGAAACACATATGAAGACTAATTTCGTTGGTATAGGCCTACAATGCTTTGGCTCCCAGCTGGAGAAATAAGTAGCTAACACCAGCTACTCCAGTAAAAGAAGTTCAGCTGTTAGTGATACACCAGTTACTTCCTTATTTTCAGGGTGGGTGGGATATAACCAGGCAGCCGGTAACATATGTATGAAGCGCCGAAACACGTGATAAACTTATAATACTGTACTAGGCAGTCGGGAATATACGATTCCCCCGATCAAGAAGTGGCAGAAGACGTGAAAAACGTATAGTAAAAGGTGCGTGGTTAAAAAAAAAGTTCCTACGCTGCACTGAGGGACATCGAATCATGAATATGCTTTTCAGATCTAGATGATGAATACTTTTCTGGCAAGATAATAATAAATAATAACATCGTATGGCCTCGGGTGCCTGGTGCAAGCTTTGCTATTTGACACCCAGAGAGTAGCTTGCATGTCGAATTTCGTAGTTCCTTGACTATGAAAGTCAAGGAGGTCAGATGTTAGATATCTAATCTCCTTGAACACAATAGCGCTTTCTAGTAGAGAAATGAGGAACTTTTTGCTGGCGGAAACTCCCGAGATTAATTTTGCCATTATGAACTCGGCCTACTGAATTCAAATGGGTTCTTTGACATGCCAACATCGTATGACATGCGTATCGTATTTTTGCCGCCTTTCAAAAATCACTTACCACGGTCAGGGGCTAACCTGCAATCTTGGGGTTAGTAGACCGACACGCTATCCACTCACCCACCGTGGCAAGCTTCTGGCAAGATTTCTAGCACAGTTATATTACAGATGAGCACATATTTACTCCACTCGCAATTTGCATGAGGATAGGTCTGTAAACCATTTTTATAACGTTGTTGCCACACAAAGTTAGCTATTTTTGTATTGAGATAATGATGCAGAGCCGAACCCGGACATAGGAAGTTCAAATTACTTTTTGGAAAAATGCCTTTACAAAAAGTGACTACTGTAATTGTAATCAAGGTATCATATGTTAATGGAATAATAGAAATGACCTTATGGAATAGCTTACTTTGGAGTTATCATATCTGTTGAGTAAAACTTGAAAATGTGATCGCAGTCAAAATTCCAACCCGAATCTCCTGTTGTCCGGATAGGTGCGCTAAGCAAAGCAAGCCTTATTGACGTTGCTATGAAAAGACTGCTAGCAGATGCATCATTGTTGCGGGAATGTATGTAAGTAGAATAAGAGGGGTATTTGGCACCGAGCCAGTGCCACGAGCGCTCTGTCCGTCAGTTCTGCTGTTGTGCAGCATAGCTCACCTTCCACCTTCACACCTTTCCATGGTCGAGATAACGATTCTATCCTGAAGAAAGCTCACATACAACTCACGAGATATACAATCCTCGTTAAGAACATGTTGCTTCATTAAAAAGGATTAGGGGAAACTTGGTGATCAGCCCTGTGCGTGGACTTAAGCGTATTGCACTTGTCCGAATATCTTTGACTCTGCAGCCACCGTACTAGTTAGTGTGTGTGTAACTGTAAGTTAATTGCTAGAATTGGAGAAGTTCCAAGATTTGAAATAAGTACCGTGCTATCCCGGCATCTGCTTGGAATGAGTGTGGGTAAACCACGGGAGGAAATCCACAATCAGGTTGGCCATGGTCAGCATTAGAATCTCCAAACGCCAGCGACTCACTCCAATCGTGGAGCATGCCCAGGCGTTGGAGGATGAAGAGGCTACAATTATTATTTTTATTGCAACACTCTCTTCTTCAAACGCCCTCTTCTTCAAACGTGAAATTTACGCCATTCATAAATTGGAAAAACGCCCATTAGAGAAACGTTTAATTATTACGACGCCGACAGGGTTCGAGTTGCTAAAGTGAAGTTAAATGCAAGCAGCGATGAATAATGCATCTAGCATCACAATAGCTAATAATTCTTACAAAGGGCATATAGACCTACATGAGGGAACACTGCTCAATGGTATTCTGCGAATTCAGAACCAACAGAACGCAGTATAGAGGTATATGGCCGTCCAACTGCGGCATTTCACACGGCTCCACTAGAAACACATCGAGTGACCAGGCTCCACTATATCGCTATAGGTCTCGAATCAGTAATGTCCTACTGGCGTAGGCTAAACCAATTCTGAGCAATTTTTACGTTTTTTCAATCAGTCCCTTCTTTCGGCAGTGCATTGTAATATTTTATTCTGTACCTACTGTATATTTTATATTGAACAAGATGATGAATTTAATATAGGCCTGTACACGGTATATAGTATATAATTATCATCTCTCCATAGTACGAACGAAGCTAGTTTTATAATTTCCATTCGAGTGTCTTAATTACCATTATAGGCGAGTTGCATACGACTGTTTATGTTCGACGATAATTATACCTATTTTATGTTTGAACATAAATATTCATAAATATCTGTCGAGATTTCGCCAGTTGTATGTACTGAACAAAGCGCATGGGACGCAGAGAATACCTTGTATTTGACCATGGCCTCCTCAAATACCCCACTATGACACGCGCCACGCAGTGAAATTAAAAATAGGGGGCCGTGGAAATCAGCGCAGGTGCGATGCTATCCTTACCTAATTGGTCACACAACTGTTTCTTGAACTCTGATTGGTAGGAGAAACTGTTTCATAATGAAAAATAGTGTTATCATGACCCCATTATGATACAGTTTTCTGACATATAATATTTACATTTCGACATCGTCGAACATAAAACAAAGTCCCTGATTCTTGGATGTCACGGGTAATCTCGAGAACCACTGGATGGATTTTGATGCGGATTTCACCATTCCGTAAAGGATATCTCGAGGAAGGTTTCTGTAGAAAATAATATATTTATGATTAAAGGAAGCCAAGCAGTATCGATTTCAGTAATTAAAAAAAAACACCTGCTTCCGTGCACTTTTCGTTCCGCAAAATACACAGTAAAGTTAGGATTGGACGGAAGGATTAGTGTTTCATGCATCTCGTCATTCTTAAATTACGTCTGATTTGCACATGCATCTCCATGATAATATAATTAATAGTCCAGTCAGTGATTTTAACCCATCATGCCGAGACGTATAACTGATATAGGTCGCAGTTTATTGACATCGAAAAAAAAAAGCTTATCAGGCAATGCATAACTGATCCCGGGCGAAGCCGTGGCGGGCTGCTAGTTTAAGTTATATATACACATACAAAATAATATCTGAAGATGTTGGCGAGATGAACAAAACATGTCTTTCCCTAATTATTTTAAGTACAGTATACTCTCGATTATCCGGTTTGCGGATTAACCGTGCACGTTTTCGCCTAAAACTCATTGAGAATACAGTACACAGTACAAAAATTTATCTGTAATTCACACTGTATTGTAAATTGAATATGCTTGAAATTATTTTTCGTACATATTTTTGCAGGGCTGTGGGGTAAGTTATTTTCAGTGCGATACTTTGTGACAAACGACGACTTCTGGTTTTGTCCAGACTATTTTTTTTTAGTAGCAAAGTGTACGTTCCGTAAGGAGGTGGGGATAGGCTTATTTGATGGTTGCTGGAAGGCAAGTGCTGTCTGCATTTCCATTGAGGGATCCGCTTAAATGGTCAACAGCTGCTGTCATACGGTAAGATGGCTCTACAGTGTACAGATACCCTGTTGGATTATATGGGACAAAGAGGATTTGAATATGGTGACATTATTGCCACACGCAAAATACGTCTCGAGGTAAGGAAGCAGAGAACCATTACAGACAGCACAATAATGTGGGAATGTTATCTTAATAAATCTATTATAGCCCACTTTTTAAGGAACTATTTTTTAAAATAAAAGAAGGCATTCTTCTTGCAATAAACACATGCTTTTGGATTACCCGTGTTTTACGATCATCCATGCCTTTCGCCCCGGTCATTAGCCCGGATAATCGAGAGTATACTGTAGTGAAATGTACAGTATAATATGTCTGTATTTGTGTATTAACATTAACTGCCCAAGACAATTGCTCTTCCACCCACCTGCTAACCAAGTGAAGAGATTCTTTAACTTAGAATGTTCAATTTACCACGAACCCTTACAGTAGAATCATCGGCACACCACGTCATATTGTCACACTTAGCAATTCAGTAGGCTTCACAACTAATTTCATTAACGCGTGGCAGAATGCATCGACTACGATCGTCTCATGAAGCAGCCACGCAGTAGTGAAACTAGTTGTGAAGTCTCCTAAATCTCTAAGTGCACCATGGCGAGGACTATCGAATATTCTAGTGTACAGCGTTTTCTAAATTGCAAATGTAGATCAGAAAAACATTAGTTCTTCTACATGGTTTTTCACAGAATCTTGACAGGGTAAATATTACCCGATCTCTTCCGGTTAAGTGCGATTCTAATATGAAATATACGAAAATATTGTTACGGCTGTGAGTTTGTGTCATCGCTCGCCGCTTGAGTCACAACTGCCCCAGGGGCTGGGCTGTGGCTTGCCTCCTGTATTGCGCGCGCCTTATGCAACAGGGCTACTACAGACAAAGGGATAGTCCAGAAGATTCGTGACTGGACCAGCGGGGGAAACCTCGAGAAGCCGTGGACTCTGGATGGATCTAGAACCATTTATTGAGTCACCGGCCTGCTATATAAGAGTGACCCGTGAAGCAGTTGTTGTTTTTTACGAGCTAGTGCGAGCGATTATCTTGTGCGACAGAAGTGTGGTGACGAAGTGCTGTGCGAGTTACGAAATCCTGTGACATTGTTTCTCCCAGCTTGTGGACAGCGAAATAGCCTGCAGCAAGTGATCGTAAGTAATTGTGGTCGGAGAACATAAATGAGAGGAACAGGTAGTTTCTGTCAAGGCCACCGTACTCATTAGGACGGATTAACTTCTGTGGTCTGTTGCAAGTGAAAGGGGCCAAGAGCGCATAAGGAAGAGATTTGAGGAAACTGGAATAAGGCTCCTAATTGCTTGTATTTGCTGACTAGTGTAATTTTCTGGCCGCAATAAAGTTAATTATTTCTTTAAGCTGTAATTGGTGTTGTGCTTTGTACCCCCACCGTAATCCAATTAACATAAGTGCCACTAGGGGGTGGCACGTAACAACTGGTGTCAGAAGTGGGATTACGAACTCAAGCACAACACCTGACGGTCCTGGTTTCAAAACCCGAGCAGGTCATTTTCTCTAATTTTCCTGTGAGTGCATGCCCTTTACAAGACAAACAACTAAAATGGAGGAGAAATTGGCAGCATTGCTTGAAAAGTTAAATGGCATGGAAACGAAGATGGAAGACGGCCAGAAGAAGTTAGCCAAGGAGCTAACTACCAAATTAGAAGACGGCCAGAAGAAGCTAGAAGACGGCCAGAAGAAGATGGAAGACGGTCAAAATAAGCTAGCGGAGGACCTGAAGAGGATAGAGGACGGCCAGAAGAAGATGGAAGACGGTCAGAATAAGTTGACACAGGACCTGAAGAAATTAGAACTGGGTCTGCGTGAGGAAGTCACGGCAGTGGAAAAGAAGTTCGACGCCTTACAAGTGGAAGTTGCCGAGCTGCGCCAACGCCCGCTGATGGGGGTGGAGGAGAAATTCAACGTCTTACAAAAGGAAGTTGCCGAGCTGTGCCAACGACCGCTGATGGGGGAGGAGGAGAAATTCAACGCCTTACAAGTGGAAGTTGCCGAGCTGTGCCAACGCCCGCTGATGGGGGTGGAGGAGAAATTCAACGCCTTACAAAAGGAAGTTGCCGAGCTGCGCCAACGCCCACTGACGGGGGTGGAGGAGAAATTCAACGCTCTAAGAGAGGAAGTTGCCGAGCTGCGCCAACGCCCGCCCACCGTTACACCAGGAATATTAGGAACGGGACATAGCAGAGTGACGCCCCCAACCTTCGACGGAAAGGTCCCGTGGAGCACCTACTTACGTCAGTTCGAGGCGGCCTGTTCCATAAATAACTGGAACAGCACAGAAAAGGCTACAGCTCTCATTGTAGCGCTGAGAGGTGACGCCCTTAACGTCCTTCAGGCCATCCCGACTGGATCCCAGGACTACGCTTCCCTGATCGCCCATATGGAGTCCCGATATGGAGATAGCCATCTTCAGCAGGCCTATCAGATGCAGCTCCGGACACGGGTACAGAAGAACGCGGAAACCCTGCAGGAGTTCGAGATGGACATCGCACGCCTCGTAAGGCTCGCCTACCCAACAGCGCCGGCCGACTTTCTGGAGCAGATAGCGACGCAGACTTTCACCGACGGGCTACGGGACTCGGACACTCAACAGGCGCTGCGTCTTGCGCGCAATAAGACCCTGGCGGATGCGCTGAGCCACGCACTTGAGTTCGAGACGGCAAAGCAGGTATCTAGAATGTGCGCGCGGGTGCGTCAGGTGGACGTTGACGAACCAGCCCAAGCCAACAAGACCAAGCCCCTGGCCGATGAACTGATGGAGGTGCTAGGCCGGTTCTTCAAGAGTCGCAGTACCACCAACAAAAACTTAGCCGAAGGACATCCGGTGAGGCGGCCCGGAAGAGGACTACCAACCTGCTGGACCTGCCGTAAGAGAGGCCACCTGAGCAAGGACTGCGGTGATCGCCGCCGCCAAGAGTTTCCGTCGGGACAGTCAGTCGTAGGGAAACCGCGCGGCCCAGGAAAGCTAGTATCAGCCAGCCATGAGGGGCGAAGGTTGGCTCGTGACAGTCGTCAAGCCCCGGCAGTCCAAGTTCGTGTGACGCAGTTACGGAGGGATAAAAGCAGCCTGATGGTCGACGGAGTCATCAACGGAGTGAGCTGGCCCATGCTAATCGACACGGGAGCATCGAGGACCATCGTCAGCCCCACCGTGATCCCGAAGTGGAGAGTTCAACCCACACAAAGGAACCTCCAGCTAATAACCGCGACCGGAGACACCGCACCGGTACATGGCGAAGCATCACTGGAGTTCGTCATTGGTCGACGGGCGATAAAGCATTCAGTGCTTGTGGCCGACGTATCAAATGAAGTGATCATTGGACTGGACTTCCTGGACCAGAACAACATCATCTTGGATCTGAGTACCAACACTCTGCACTTCGGAGGTGAGGAACTTGCTTTGCAACCAGCACACGAGGCCGTCACCGCACGACGAGTAAGGCTGAGAGAGGACGTCATCGTTCCTGCCAGGACGGAGGTCAGCGCCGCCGTAATTGTCGACGGAACTGCTGAGGGAGTGGCTGCTGTCATCGAGCCAAAATATGAGGACATCCAGGCAAAAGGATTGCTAGTTGCCAAGACGCTCATCAACACGACGCCTCGGCCGTACGTTCGCCTGTCCAACCTGAACGACTACGATATTACGGTTCACCGGGACACCAACCTAGGAGTCTGCGAGCCCGTTACCTGGATTGCCCGCATCACAGAAACGACGGACGGACACCTGCAGACGGACAACCGAAGAAGACGCGCCCTGCCAGAAGAACTATAGAAGCTGTACCAAGGATCCCAGGACCATTTAGACGAAGAACAATCACGCCAACTTCAGGACCTGCTACGCGAATTCCAGGATGTCTTCTCCGTGGGGAGCAAAGACTTCGGCAGGACAAGTTTGGTCCAGCACAGAATCGACGTTGGGGACAGCGCACCGATTAGGGCCCCATTCCGACGTGTCCCGCTCGCCAAGCAAGCCGAAGTCGACCGGATGGTAGAAGAGATGAAGGAGCAAGGGGTGATCGAGCCATCACATAGTCCTTGGAGTTCTCCGGTCGTGCTAGTGAAGAAGAAGGACGGTTCCACCAGGTTCTGCGTGGACTACAGGCGGGTGAACGACGTCACGAAAAAGGACAGCTACCCTCTACCCCGGATCGACGACACGCTGGACACCATATCAGGATCAAGATGGTTCTCCACCTTGGATTTGAAGAGTGGCTACTGGCAGGTGGAGGTCCACCCTAAGGACCGCGAGAAAACGGCGTTCTCTGTGGGCAGCGGGCTCTGGCAGTTCACCGTCATGCCATTCGGTCTGTGCAACGCCCCTGCAACCTTCGAAAGGCTAATGGAGTCCATTCTGAGGGGACTACACTGGAAGACCTGCCTGGTATACCTAGACGACGTCATCGTTCTGGGGAGGAGCTTCGAGGAGCACTACAGCAACCTGAAGGAGATCTTGTTGAAGCTACGGGCTGCCCAGCTGAAGTTGAGCCCCAAGAAGTGTCAGCTCTTCCAGAAGCGGGTCCAGTACCTTGGGCATATCGTCTCCGAGGAAGGGGTGCGCACCGACCCAGAGAAGACCGCAGCTGTGAGGGAGTGGCCAGTTCCGAAGGACAAGTCGCAACTACGAAGCTTCCTGGGACTCTGCACTTATTATCGTCGCTTCGTGAGAGGATTCGCCGACATCGCCAAACCTTTACATCGACTGACCGAGAAGGACCAACTCTTCACGTGGACAGCAGAATGCCACAATGCCTTCGAGCGACTCAAGCAGGCTCTGTGCACCGCGCCTATTCTGGCCTACCCCAGACCTGGAACAAGGTTCATCGTCGATACCGATGCCAGCGACTTTGGCATAGGGGGAATCCTGTCGCAGGTAGTGGACGGCGAGGAGAGAGTAGTGGCCTACTTCAGCAAGGCCTTGTCAAAGCCAGAAAGGAACTACTGCGTCACCAGGAAGGAGCTGCTCGCCATCGTGAAGACCATTGAACACTTCCACAAGTACCTGTACGGGCAAGAATTTCTCATCAGGACCGACCATGCATCCCTGCGGTGGCTCCTGAACTTCAAGCAGCCCGAGGGTCAACTCGCGCGGTGATTAGAGAGGCTTCAACAGTATAACTTTGAGATTCAGCACAGGAAAGGCCAACTGCATTCTAACGCCGACGCCCTGTCACGAAGACCGTGCCCAGAAAACTGCACCTCCTGTGCCCGAAGGGAGGAGAACACCGGGATACAGTGCCGAAGGACTACCGTGGAACTTCAAGGGAGCTGGAGCCGCGAATCTTTCACGCGGGCGCAAGCGGAAGATGATGACCTGGGACTGATAGCCGAATGGAAGAGGGCCTGTGTACCCAGACCCGGGTGGAACATTGTGAGTGACTGCAGCCCAAAGTTTAAGTCCTACTGGGCACAGTGGGACTCGCTGATTGTAAGGGATGGCCTCATCTGCCGTACCTGGGAGAGCACCGACGGGAAGACATCTCGGGAACAAGTCGTCGTTCCAAAGGCTATGACGGAGGAAGTCCTGAAGGAAGTTCATGGAGGATCATCTGGTGGACACCTAGGGATAAAGAAGACCCTGGAGAAGCTGAGAGAGCGGTTCTACTGGATCGGATGCCGAACAGACGTGGAGAACCACTGCGCGAGGTGCCACGATTGCGCAGCCAGCAAGGGCCCAGGACGAAGACGACGGGGTCCACTGAAGCCCTACAACGTGGGCGGCCCCATGGAGAGAGTGGCCATCGATGTTGCTGGGCCATTCCCGTTAAGCGAGGCAGGGAACCGCTACATATTAGTCGTCAGCGACTACTTTACCAAATGGCCGGAGGCGTATGCGCTCCCTAACCAAGAAGCTGCGACGATTGCAGAGACCCTGGTGAAGGAATTCGTCAGCCGGTACGGAGTACCCCTGGAGCTGCACTCCGACCAAGGGAGGAACTTCGAGTCGCAGGTGTTCCAGAACCTATGCCAGCTGCTGGGAATCCGGAAGACAAGGGCAACGCCACTACACCCTCAGTCCGACGGGATGGTAGAGCGATTCAATCGCACCATCGAGAACCATCTTCGAATAGTCGTCAGCGAGCACCAGAGGGATTGGGACAAACATCTTCCACTATTTCTCCTGGCCTACCGCGCCGCCGTGCATGAAGCCACCGGGTGCACACCAGCCCGGGCCATGTTTGGGAGGGAGCTCCGTCTACCTGTCGATCTTGCCTTTGGCCGACCTGGGAATGATCCGATCCCGGTAAGCCAGTATTGTCAAGAACTGGTCGACCAACTGGAGGACGTGCACGCGTTCGCGAGGAGGAAACTGCGGATCGAGACCGACAGAATGAAGACCCGATACGACCAGCAGACGGATGCCGGCGGATTCCACGAGGACGACCTGGTCTGGCTCTTCAACCCATTACGGAAGAAAGGCCTGTCACCCAAACTGCAGAAGTCCTGGGAGGGCCCGTACCGAGTCGTGAAACGGATCAACGATGTCGTCTACAGGATCCAGCGGAGCCCGAGGGCGAAGATGAAGATCGTGCATCGAGATCGCCTGGCAGCCTACGGGGGGACACAGACGGACCGATGATTGATCGGGACGATCAGCCTTTTTAGGAAGGGGGTGGTGTTACGGCTGTGAGTTTGTGTCATCGCTCGCCGCTTGAGTCACAACTGCCCCAGGGGCTGGGCTGTGGCTTGCCTCCTGTATTGCGCGCGCCTTATGCAACAGGGCTACTACAGACAAAGGGATAGTCCAGAAGATTCGTGACTGGACCAGCGGGGGAAACCTCGAGAAGCCGTGGACTCTGGATGGATCTAGAACCATTTATTGAGTCACCGGCCTGCTATATAAGAGTGACCCGTGAAGCAGTTGTTGTTTTTTACGAGCTAGTGCGAGCGATTATCTTGTGCGACAGAAGTGTGGTGACGAAGTGCTGTGCGAGTTACGAAATCCTGTGACATTGTTTCTCCCAGCTTGTGGACAGCGAAATAGCCTGCAGCAAGTGATCGTAAGTAATTGTGGTCGGAGAACATAAATGAGAGGAACAGGTAGTTTCTGTCAAGGCCACCGTACTCATTAGGACGGATTAACTTCTGTGGTCTGTTGCAAGTGAAAGGGGCCAAGAGCGCATAAGGAAGAGATTTGAGGAAACTGGAATAAGGCTCCTAATTGCTTGTATTTGCTGACTAGTGTAATTTTCTGGCCGCAATAAAGTTAATTATTTCTTTAAGCTGTAATTGGTGTTGTGCTTTGTACCCCCACCGTAATCCAATTAACATAAGTGCCACTAGGGGGTGGCACGTAACAATATCATTCAATTGTCCCAAGAATTTATAAATAAGTGTAAAAGCCAGTAGGGGAAACAGAGTAAGAAATGGATCTGCAGCATCAGTCGAGAGGGTATACGTTCAAATGCCCGGGTTTCCTCATTCTCAACACATACTGAGCGATTATTTTAATTATTCAATTAGCCCAGTGAACACGGTCGCTGTTATTACGTTAATTCAGAGGAAACGCGCAATTTGGAGCAGTCATGCTACATCAGCGTGTTGATCGTGTGAAAGTAACGGGAAGTGGAGAAGGGCCTAGAATAAAGCAACAGAAACTATTGGAAAGTGACATGATCTCGCGCTTTTCGGCTCGTATGATTTGGAGCCCGATCAACACTTATCGGCAACCAAAGCTGCCGCACTATTACGTAATATATATACTGTATTCTTACGCGTACGGACTTAAGGCTTGTTTCAATCATATTGAACCGACGGATTTATGGGTTCAAGTCAAAAGTAGAGACCCCAGTCTAATAAAAGAGATCGATATGAAAATTATAAATAAGTATACTCTCGATTATTTGGGCTAATGACCGGGATGAATGGCACTGATAATCGGAAAACACGATAAACCAAAAATACCCGTTATTTAAAAAAATACAGTACCATATAAAGTAGGCTATTATTCATTTATAGTGATAACTCACCCACATTATTGTGCTCTGAAGAACCACAACGTACCGTGTCTTACTGTATGACAACAGCGGTTGACCATTTGAGCAGATCCCTCAATGGGATGGCACTTGCCTTCCAGCAAACTTGAAATAATATGATGATAATTGTAGTTTAAGGGGCCTAACATCTATGGGTGATAGCGAAAATGACAATGAAATGGAAACCAGAACGAAAATTAAGTGAGACGGAAAATACTTACGGAACTCAGATTGAAACAACTCACAAAATGTTCTTACAAAAGGGAATTTAGAACGAAAAGATTCACAAAAGGAATACATTGAAAAATACGCACAAAATGTAGGCTAGGTTCAAAATACGTACAAAATGCAATGTAGATTCAAAACACTTACAAAATCCAATTGAAATTCAAAATACTTACAAAATGCAAATGAGATCGAAAATACGTATAAAATGCAATTATTGAGGTGCAAAATACTTACAAAATGTAATTGAAATTGAAAATACACAATGCAATTCAGATTGAAAGATCCCATTTCCAATCCAAAATATTCACAAAGTGCAATTGAAATTCAAAATACTTACAAAATGCAATTGAAATTTAAAATGCTTATAAAATGCACAGTAGAATTCAAACTACTCAATTGGATGGACAATACTTACAAAATGCAATTTAGATTGAAAATACTTAAAAAATGTACGGTAATTTAGATTCAAAATACCCACATAATGCAATTGAGAAGAATCAAAATACTTGCAAAATGCCCACCACACAAAATGCAATTTAGATTAATTTTTTTTGCGAAATGCGGTTTTGGTTGAAAATACTTACAAAATGCAATTGAAATTCAAAATACACACTAAAATGCCCTGCTCCTACATTGAAAGACTTACTAAAAAGCAATTTAGATCGAAAAAACTCACAAAATGCAACGTAGATTAAAAGTACCTACAAAATGTAGTGCAAAAAAAAAACGCTGAAGGGAATTTAGAAACACGGGGTGCCAAGTAACAAAAACAGTGCGGGAATCTTAAAGAGAAAAGGAAATATAATGAAAAGTATACAAGAGGTCTGACCCCTCGAAGAAGGAGGGATCAGGAAAGATGAGACAAGGGCCAATTAAGGCGGGAAAGTGAAAGACTCCCTAGGCCTCGTATACCCTAATACCGTCGGGGTCGGAAAAGAACAAGAGTTGACCAAGGGAGGTCGACAGGAAAGAAGACGGAGAGGAGCCCGGCACAAATAAGTGGAAGCAATGCCGGACTCAGCTGGGGTCCCGTGGTCGCCAACCCACGTCCCACAAGATGTGAGCCCCTGGGGGAAAACTTGAAATAAGCCCATCCCCAACTCCCTTTACGGAACTTACCTTCGCTATTACTAAACAAGACTGGACAAAGCAAGAAGTCGTCGACCTGTCACAAAGTGACGTAATAAAAATAACTTACCCCTATCGGGACTACATTGCAAAAATATGTACGAAAAATACCGGGACTACACTGCAAAATATGTACGAAAAATAACGTATTCGATTTACAGTGCAGTATCAATTACAGAGAATTTTTAATTTGGCGAAAACGCGCACGGATAATCGAGAGGATACTGTACTGTACTCGATGATGAACAATGCCACGATTACAAGAGATACAGTTTCGTGAAATATTTATCTTAGCTATAAAAGTAGAAAAATTGTTCCAGATCTGCAAACCATTTTAAAGTAGAGACCATTTGTTAGCAGACCCTGAGGTAATTCAGAATGAATGAGATACCTGCCATGGTACATGGATAATATTGGTACGGTGAAGCATACTGTGACCACTATCACCAACAAACGCCTGCAGAAAACTAACTTTGTCGATAGTATTTCCAAGACTTAAATTACCTTAATAAATTAAGAGCGCTGTATATATTTTTTGTATTTCTTTCATTATGTAACGTTTTATTCGTGTAGGGACTAAACTTACAAGGGGAGCATACGGTGCATGGGTGACCGATTCGAGCCAGCTTTAGTACACGTGTAGGACATGACCAGGCGTATATCAGGTGCAAGTAGTAAGGTGCGCTTCTCAGCCGTTCCGAGAAATTAATTAATTGCATTTACAGTGCGGCGTCTATGTGCGTTGTACGTTAGCAAGAAGCCAATGAGCGCATGGTGCAGCGGTAAGAGCCCTGCTTCGTAATCGCAGGATCACTGGATCGAATCTCACCGGGGAGCTTTTGCAATGTGTTGTGTGTGTGTGTGTATTTTTTGGAAACATTGGCAATTCGTACAACTGTAGGTATCGTGAGTAATGTTTATTTTGCAGTCAATTGTAACTTAATAACGTGTTATGTGAGCGGGAAAAGAGATTCTGGAATCATCGTATGTGTGTCTACGTTTGTGGCATTACACATAGTATCGGGATAGCAATACGTTAGTAGTATACACTGTCAGGCGTATTCTATTATATGTGTACATTTATACATTGAAGGCCCAGTCTGTTCCGTTCATTGCACGTCTGTGAACCATCAGACCATCCCGTACTCGGCAAGCAGTGGTTCATGCTATGGGTATTGGTTGGATATTGCCAATGGTTAAAAAAAAAAAAAAAAAAAAAAAAAAAAAAAAAAAGCACACACAATACACTGCAAAGGCTTACAGGTGGGATTCGAGCCGGCGACCCCGCGCTTACGAAGCAGGGCTTTTACCGCTTCACCATGCGCTCGTTGAAATCTTGCTAGCGTACAACGCACATAGACGCCGCACTGTAATTTCAATTAATTAATTTCTCGGAAACGGCTGAGAAGCGCACCTTACTACACACATCAAAAAAAGTTTTGCATCACCTCGGTTCCAAGAGTTCCGGAACCGTTAAATACAAAGGGAATAGAGATCAACACAAACAACATTTCAGCTCGTTTTATTGCTCATGAGACCCACACATTGCATGTTGTACCATCATACAGCTAGACTTTCAGAATTTGTGGTCCAGATTGCAGTACACACCACTACCTCTAATACCCAGTAGCACGTCCTCTTGCATTGATGCATGCCTGTATTCGCCGTGGCATACTATCCACAAGTTCATCAAGACACTGTTGGTCCAAATTGTCCCACTCCTCAACGACAATTCGGCGTAAATCTCTCAGAGTGGTTGGTGGGTCAAGACGTCCATAAACAGCCCTTTTCAACATATCCCAGGCATGTTCGATAGGGTTCATATCTGGCGAACATGCTGGCCACTGTAGTCGAGCGATGTCGTTATCTTGAAGGAACGCATTCACAAGATGTGCACGATGAGGTGGAGAATTGTCGTCCATGAAGACAAATGCCTCTCCAATATTCTGCCGATATGGTTGCACTATGGGTCGGAGGATGTCATTCAGGTATCGTAAAGCAGTTTCGGAGCCTTCCATGACCACCAGTGGCGTACGTCGGCCCCACATAATGCCACCCCAAAACATCAGGGAACCACCACCTTGCTGCACTCGCTGGACAGTGTGTCTAAGACGTTCAGCCTGACCAGGGTGCCTCCAAACACGTCTCCGACGATTGTCTGGTTGAAGGCATATGCGACACTCATCGGTGAAGAGAACGTGATGCCAATTCCGTGGGGTCCATTCAGCATGTTGTTGGGCCCATCTGTACCGCGCTGCATGGTGTCGGGGTTGCAAAGCTGGACCTCGCCATGGACGTCGGGAGTGAAGTTGCGCATCATGCAGCCTATTGCGCACAGTTTGAGTTGAAACACGACGACCTGTGGCTGAACGAAACGCATTATTCAACATGGTGGCATTGCTGTCAGGGTTCCTCCGAGCGGCAATCCGTAAGTAGCGGTCATCCACTACAGTAGTAGCCCTTGGGCGGCCTGAGCGAGGCCTGTCATCGACAGTTCCTGTATCTCTGTACCTCCTCCATGTCCGAACAACATCGCTTTGGTTCACTCTGAGACGCCTGGAAACTTCCCTTGTTGAGAGTCCTTCTTGACACAAAGTAACAATGCGGACGCGATTGACCTTCTAGGCATGGTAGAACTACAGACAACATGAGCAGCGTACCTTCGTCCTGGTGGAATGACTGGAACTGATCGGCTGTCGTACCCCCTCCGTCTAATAGGCCCTGCTCATGCATGGTTGTTTACATCTTTGAGCAGTTTTAGTGACATCTATGAACAGTCAAAGGGACTGTATCTTGGATACAATATACACAGTCAACGTCTATATGCCGGAGATCTGGGAACCGAGGTGATGCAAAACTTTTTTTGATGTGTGTACTTGCACCTGATATACGCCTAGTCATGCCCTACACGTAAAGATAGTTCGAATCGGTGACCCATGCATCGTATCCTCCCCTTTTTAGTAACTAAAATCTAGGTTTTCTGACAAAGATTGAGTTGACAATACTGGTCCAGGTTTTTGTGTAATTACTACGCCTAGCCAAACTGCCCCACGGGCACGTAAACTGAACGATCTTGGAGATATTTGGCGTTAGTCAAACGAGGCGATGTATGGAGTGGAAATATTCTCCTTCACTCTCGCTCTCCTTTCTACACGCTTATCTAGGCAATTTGTTTGGTCTGCCCAACAATTTCGGATGTGAAGTAACGTTTACCCTACTACTGTATTGATAAGTTCAACGTATGAAATATGATCGTTTTCACACACCAGTTCTCCGTAGACACACCTAGCACAGCAAATATTTAATTTTCAAAACTAGCACTTTCTTTTCGCTGGCGAAGATTCCTTCCTATATTGAGGAGCTGATATGTCAGAAACAACCCTGGCAACATAAACAGTATGTCAGACCACAATACTTTAATAATATAGTTATGGTATAATAATTTAAACTGTTGCAGTAATACCATTTTAATATTCAACGTATTTACTTATATCATTAACCAATCAATGCAAAAAAATGCATAACATTAGTCTATTTACTGTAGGCTAATAAATTGCGAAATTTAAGGGATTTCCATCAAGGTAATTAGCCCAAATTAGCATTCAATATGAAAACTAACTGCTTCTGTAGTACGAAGTTGAAAAGAAATCAAATCTAGGGGTAAATTTAAAAAATGTTTCAATAACTGTAGAATTGTGATGAAACCCGTGACTTCACGAAAATGAAAAGCTTTTAGAGAAACAATTCAAGCAACTTTCACCACCAAGTGGTATAATTCCGTTTCAGACGTCCATTGCCGGGAACTTCAGTACCGGAACGTAGCTTCATGAAATGATGGTGGCACCGTAGAGGCATTTGATGATTACTTTTCAGGAATTAAAAGAAGCAGCGGTGGAAGAACAATACAACCAGAAACGCAGATACTTATGAAGAAAGTAAACAAATATTACGAAACAAATAAAAATTGTTTTCAAAGGTATGGAATACAACCTATACTAATTAGGACATTGCTCCTGGTGCCTCTGAACATTGACTATCCTTAAAGGTTTCTTATCCGGACAAGAAATGGCTGGCAGAAGATTAGCGCTTGACTAAGGTTTATTTATACAACGGCACCAGTCTAGTTCAAGAATAATGTAAAAATTATACGGGGTAATAGTCCAATCCGCCGCTTGATAAACTTGGTAGATGATGTAAAATAAATTATAGGCAAATTGTCCTTCAAAATCAAGGAGAATGTTCAGGACTGCAGTTAGGCCCGCAATGGCATACGCTTTGATATACTGACCCACAGAGAAAACAACTGATTCTAAAATTGCAACCCTGTATAGGAACAAAGGAGGCTGGATCTCTTCATGTTTATTCGTAGCACCCTGAAAAGACATATAAAAATGAGCAAACTTATTACATAATTCATATGCAAACTCCTCGAATTATTTATCAATAATACTACGTAATCTAAGAGAAATATAGCATACTGAGCTTCTATGTCCAAAATCGCGAGTTCAAACCCGGCCGGAGTCGTCGGATTTTTTAAGAGCGTTAAAAATCCCTCAGCATGCCTTCCTTCGGAGGGGAAGTAAAGCAGGCGGTCCCATGTCATAGATTTATAGCATGATAATAATAATATCGTATGGCCTGGGGTGCCGGGTGCAAGCTTTGTTATTTGACACCCAGAGGGTAGCTTGCATGTCGAATTTCGTTGTTCCTTGACTATGAAAGTCAAGGAGGTTAGATGTAAGATATCTAAGCGCCTTGAACATTATAGCGCTTTCTAGTAGAGAAACTCCCGAGATTAATTTTGCCATTATGAACTCGGCCTACTGATTTCAAATGGGTTCTTTGACATGCCAACATCGTATGACATGCGTATCGTATTTTTGCCGCCTTTCAAAAATCACTTACCACGGTCAGGAGCGAACCTGCAATCTTGGGGTTAGTAGACCGACACGCTATCCACTCACCCACCGTGGCAAGCTATGGCATGATAAAGAACCTTCTACTAATTACACCTGTGTGAAGCTAAATTACAGGTTATCTTTGACTAACGCTCTTAGGTTCCAATGTTCGTCACCAGGCGACTGCGGTGGCATCTAGTAACAAAGTTCAGAACTAGTTGGTCGTTGACGGTGGCGTTTGGCAGCAAAAGTTGGAATTACTTGAACATCGAATATCTGCAGTCCTTACTTAAAAAATCAGATACACACTAATACAGCCATCACAATTAACACCGGTTATCAGACAGATACTACACACACCCAATATACACGGGGCTACATGGCCGCGTTGTCGCAGCCCCTAAACTGAGGAACCAACCAATCTCAGAGAAATATAGTAAACTGAAACAATGCACTAATATTATATTAACTATAGTTAATTAGCACAACATTTTCCTTCACAAGTTTTCAGACTAATGACAGTCAGCTACATAGGCCTTTGTCACCATTTTTTTTTTTTAGCGTATGGCTTTCAGTGCTTGGAGTGTCCGAGGACATGTTCGGCTCGCCCGAGTTTGTAGCTGCTTCTATGGGGACACCCGTGGGGTGAGCTACAAGTACCTTTGCATATGGAGTGTTGTCAGAGAAGGAAAGTGTGAATATAAGGACGAGGAATTGGAAGGTAGCGGCTGTGGCTTATAGTTAGGGACAAGCCCCGGCATTTGCCTGGAAGGAAGATGGGAAACCACAAAAGACCATCTTCAAGGTTGCCGGCGAGGAGATTCGTACCTCCTCGCCTCCCGGATGTGAGCGACTGCCTGCAGCCATGCCGCAACGACCACGGCTAATTCACTCGGTCAGGAAATACTATCCACTACACCACGCGTTGTACTATAAATAAAAAAGTACATGTATTATCATTCATGAATACTCCTTGCCATACTTCTGTTGCTGCAATTATGAAGTTACAAGACCATCCCCTGGTGCAATGGATAGCTCCCACCCCTGAGGTTCCGGGTTTGATTCCCGACTCTGCGAATAAATTTATTTATAGTTTGAAGTATGGTATCGTGAACATGCTAGTTACCCAAGTGGTGTCAATTTCTAAGATTATTATTATTATTTTTATTATTATTTACATCGTTATGCCCATCTGTGGAACGCGAAAGAATTATATTGATAATGATTAATTTTTCTTCTCCCAAATCTCTTCGTCTGGGCACTGAAAATCTTCCTCCGTTCTTCTGTCCACGATTTATTGGTCCTGGTAGTAATTATTAGTATTTACACTTATTAATGGAAAGGTGCTGATGACCTCACTGTGCTGTCCCTTAAAACAGCAATCAATCAAATATTAATGGAATGACCCCATTACTAATGCAGTTATGTAGGTACAGTAAATGGTTGTAAGGTACCGAACATATTGCTATGAATGCTTACAGCAAAGAAAGCATGAAAGTTGCTTAAGTGTGCATCTACATAACAAAACAGCTTCGAGCCCAATATCCAACAAGCGCAAATTACAATATTCACAAGCGAAAACAGCTCAGACCTACAGAATTCAGACAGCCAATCGCAGGCCCTCGTTGGAACTTGGAACGTCCGACCAACTTTTACACCCGTATCACAAGAGATTAGGCAAACCAGAACTACTCTACAGCCAAGCTACACCTCCAAATTACACATTTGCAATCAAAAACCACAAATGTACTACCCGGAAATACTCTAAACAGGCCAAAACCCAACTACCAATCCCAGCCCAGCACAGCTACCCGCCCAGTTAACATGTTCAAATACAGCCAATCACAGCCCAGCAGCTCAAACTCAGCCTATACATTTCATTGAATTCATTTAAATGCATCATTATCCAAAAAGCTAGGCTTTTTTTTTAATTTTTATTTTTTACAAACCTACTACAGGTCTATCTATCATTTCATACTATCAAACGTCAACCCATTAGAGGTCTGTCTACCTTCCTTAAAGCTTAAAGTCACAACTTCCAAAACTCCATATTCTTCTTTCTTCGTTTTGCCCACTTAGGGAGCGCGCTTGAACTTGTTGACTCGGGTTGATGGAGCTTTCCTCTTCTTCTCCTCCCAAAATCTCCTCATGAACTCACTATGCCCCTTTTTACGTTCCTCCGTCCATTTTTTTCCAGTGGTCTTTTTCGCTTTTGCTGCGAAAGAGTGATTTGTAACTCGGGTTCCAAAAGTCTTGCGATTCATGATGCTATCTTCTGTAATGTTTATTTCCTTTAAGTCCTGTTTGATTTCTTCTAACCAACTGATTTTGACCTTCTTTGAATTAATTATATCAAGCAGTTTTTTTGCATATCTGGTGTTGTCCATTCGGCAGATGTGACCATAAAATTTCAATCGTCTCTTACGCACGGTATCAGTGAACTTATTGATTACTGTGTACAAGTCTATGGTTTTCCTTTTAATCCATATACCATTAACATAAACGGGGCCATATATTTTCCTGAGAATTTTACGTTCCTGGATTTCGATTTCACCAATTTGAGAGTGGCCTCCTAGAGATACAGTTTCGGAGGCGTACAATGCTTCCGGAAGAACAACTGTCTGGTAGTGCCGTAGTTTTGCATTTCGTGACATCACTCTTTTATTATAGTGATTCCATGTTATTCGGTATGCTTTCTGAAGTTTGGTAGCTCTTTCTAAATTAGCTTTCCTGTCCAATCCAGACGGTACAATAATTTCTCCTAAATATTTGAAGGAAGGTACGTGTCTAATTATTCCATAGATGGTCTGTAGTGGAGATCTCGGGATATTCTGGTCTCCATTTACTATGAAATGCGTCTTCTCATACGATATTTGGAGTCCTGTCTTTGATGCTAACTCATGTAACTTCTCTATGGCATACTTGGTTTCTTCACTAGTCTTGGTAAAGATTGCTAGATCATCAGCAAAAGCTAGGCATTTTACTTTTATTTTCTGTTCCAGAGTACCAATGCTTATGCCTTTGATGTTGTTTTCCCACTCCCTGATGACTTTGTTTAACACTAAGTTAAAAAGCAGTGGGGAGAGGCCGTCACCTTGTCGAACTCCAGTATGTACTTCGAAAGGCTCTGATAGTTCACCTAGGAACTTCACTTGAGATGTTGTGTCAGTGAGAGTCTGGCGGATTAAGTCCCTGGTTTTCCTGTCAACTCTGAGCTCTTCTAGGGTGTTCAGAACAGTTTGTCTGTCAATAGAATCATACGCCTTCTTAAAATCCACGAAGGTGACAAATGTGTTGGTACTGCGGCGTATCCTTAATATCGTCTTTAGGCTCCAAATCTGCTCCGAACACGATCTACCTTTCCTAAAGCCGGCCTGGTATTCACCTATCAAATGATCAGTTTGTTGTTCTAATCTGTTTAAGAGTGCTTTAGATAATACCTTGTATATAATTGGTAAAAGTGATATACCTCTGTAGTTGTTGGGGTCCGCTCGGTCGCCCTTTTTATGCAACGGATGGATAATGGCATTCTTCCAGTCCTTCGGAATTATTTCGCTCTCCCATATTTCTGTTAGGAGTGTATGAATTCTCCTTATGAGGTCATCTCCTCCTATTTTCAACATCTCAGCAGTTATTCCATCGTTCCCAGGGGCTTTGTTATTTTTGAGCGATTGGATTATCTCTTTTATTTCTTGAGTTGTTGGGGGAAGTGAGTCTGGGTTTGGTACAGGTTTTTCAAACTGCAGTCTTTCCACTGGAGGATCACAGTTCAGTAGAGTTTGGAAATAATCAGCCAGTATCTTGCAGTTCTCCTTACTGTTTGTTTCTAGTCGTCCATTACGTCGACGGAAACTTAGAGTTGGTGGTTTGTACCCTGACAAGTCCTCACGGAATGTCTTGTAAAAATTTCGAGTGTTGTTTTTCTGGAAATCCTGTTCTAACCCTTCGAGTCTGATTTTGTTGTAGGCACGTTTTTCGCGCCGGATTGTTTTAGAGGTCAGTTTTTGAGTTTTTAGGAAGTTCTCCCATCTTTCCACTGTCCGATGTCCATTCCACTGATGCCATGCTTTGACTCGGTCATTGACGGCTTCATCGCACGTTGTGTTCCACCATCTGTGCTTTCTTTTCCTAGGTGGTTGTCCTAATTTCATGGCTGATGACTGTAATGTTTTGCGAAGGTCTGGCCACTCCCTAGGATTTTCTTCCTGTAAATCTCGTACGAAAACCTCTGCGTTCTTCCTCAAGCAGTCCGGATCAACTCTTGGAAACCGGTTGCCTTTAGGTTTGGATCTGTTTGGTTGAAACCGAACCTTGATTTGCGTGAGGTAGTGATCCGAATCTACCACTCCCTTCCGTACCTTAACATTCTGAATCTCCAGCATATTCTTTGCGGAAATAGCCACATGATCTATCTGAAATTCCCCTAATAACGGGTTAGGTGATCTCCAGGTTTTCTTTTTGTGTAATGGTCTCATAAAGTGCGTGGACATGAGTCTCAGCATGAATAATGTACAAAAGTTTATTAGACGCTCTCCATTCTTATTAGTCCGCCGATGTGCTGGATGGAGTCCTACTATTGATCTGTATATCTTCTCTCTGCCAACCTGTGCATTGAAATCCCCTAATAAGATTTTCACGTGATGTTTGGGGATTTTACTGGTAGTTTCCTCTAGTAATTCCCAAAAGTCTTCTACATTCTGTGGATTTCTCTTATTGTCTATGTTAGTGGGAGCATGGACATTTATCAAGGCATATGCCTTGTTGCTTGATTTTACTGTAAGCACTGAAATTCTTTCGCATGGCGATGTGAAGTCAATAACTGAATCTAAGATAGTTTTCCTCACTGCAAAAGCCGTCCCAAACATTAATAAATTGCCTGTGATATTAATGGCTGGTTTACCCTTAAATATCCTGAAGTTTTCAGAGTCGAAATGGTTCTCATCTTGGAATCGTGTTTCCTGAATTGCTAGGATTTGAATATCAAATTTGTCCAGGACGTCAGTCAGTTGTTTGAGCTTTCCTGTTTTCAACAGGGTATTGATGTTAATAGTACCCAAGAAGTTCTTTTTCTTGGGGCGAAGAGATTTTGAGAAGCTCCGATCCTTCTCTGAAGCATGATTTCGTTCCCGATCCCCCAGAATCCGATGATCGGGAAAGACCGGACGTGTGTCCGGGGCCTGGGGTAGTTGCGTTAGTAGTGTGTGTTCCATCATGCCTTAGTTACAAGTTGAATATACAACTAGTGGTGATCTTAAGATAAGATCACGAAATTACTACACGATTGTTGAGATCGAGAGGTGCCTCTAGGTGTTCTCTGGCTTAAGTGTGTTTGGTCCGCGAGAGCTATTTTATTTCGCTCAAGTCCGCCGGCAAGCCGGTGAGGACCCCCCTATCCGCCACCTGGGACGCGCCACGTCGGAGTATCACCTCTCCGCCTGCTACGACAGCGTATTATTATTAATATTATCAAGCTGAAGAGACTGCTGCTGTCGCGCCACGGCCGGGAGGGCATGTGGTGTGCGATGGTCGCGTGAGCGAGACGGAATTTAGTAATAACAACTTTACATAACGTAAATAACTTAATAACTTGAAATAACTTAAACATTTAAAATACTAAATATTACAAACTTCAAACACTACGCCAGCTTAAGGCTTATCAATTTGAAATCACGTCAGGGGCCTCCGAGGACGCTGCCGGTCGCGACAGCTGCCTCGGCGGGCACCTCTTATTTTAACCTAAATTTACATCACTTCAAATCAATTTCAGAAACTCAATTTTAAACTCCCTTCTCAATTTCGACACCAGGCTAAGGAGCGCTTAGTCACACCGCGTACCTAGCCCTCACGCCGCTGGCTCGCTCGCTACGCTCGCGCAGCCAGCGGCAAATTTAAATGATACAAAAAAAATCCAACAAGCGTAGGTTATATGTCACACGATGCGGAAATCTACTAGCTCACTCCCTTGACACGTTTCCTTTCATATTACGGTAAAATTTAAAAGAAAGAATTGAAGTAGAATGGCTAGGCATTGTAATATGCGTGTTATAAGCGCACCATGCAGCAACACATCAGCAGTGGGAACGAGACAGTACAATTAGACCAGCCCGTCGAGTCTCCGTATTAACCAACCTTAACATTGTTGGACAGTTGAGAGTACTCGCTTGAAATATTGATGTTACCTGAAATGCGATCGATTTTAACGTCATTATTTTTTCCTTGGTGTACTTTTCTGTTTAATGGAATTTGATCACTGGACGTTCTATTGGGATCGTTTTGATTGGTAGATGCACCTGGGGTTCTTAGTTCTTACACGTTACTTCAGTTATTTATTGTGTTCGCAGATTGAATGACGTTTTTGTTATGTCGTACACGTTAAGGATATCACTTGGGATTGTGATTAGATTTATTCTCACCTAGGGTATCCAGTTTCGAGTTTCGTTGCCAATTCCGGTGTTTCTCCCCCTTCTTCCCTTTTACTTGTATTCATATTGTCACTTTTTCAACATCTCCGTCATCTGAACATCCACCTGTTTTGAAATTGTATTTTTATCTTAATACATTTTGGTTTCCTCATTGGGAAAAATGTTATTATTTTGACCGTAGTTGACATCATGTAACTCGATTGAGATTCGATCCTCTCTGGGTATGAGCAGCTTGGGGCCTGAGTTGCCAGGTCACGATCCCGACTTTCACGGTGTTGCCATACCTTTGTGGTTTTCGGCGCGAGGGTTGGGGAGGTTCGTTTGCCGTTGGTGGCTTGGTGCTTCGTAAGCGGTCCAATAATAATAATAATAATAATAATAATAATAATAATAATAATAATGACAAGCTTAAATACATAATCCGTAAATGACGGGCACGATTTTATGACCACCACACCGAATGGACGGCAACAGGTTGACAAAGAAGATCTTTCACTTTTTTAATTCCAACTACAAAACAACGATGCCCTGGTTTAGAAACACCAAAGAAGAGTTCCAAATTCTCCAAATCAATCCCGACAGGGCTATCATCAGCCAAAATACAGTAACGAACGGGCTTAACCGAGTATTGTCTCCAAAAAGAGGATCGCAAGCAGGCTCATTCCCAAAGGATGAGGGAATTCTGGGCGCAAAAGAAAGCCTAAACGAATATGATTAATCGGTCAGTAGTAACTGCTTTTTATATAACACTGGTGTGGTAAAAATATTGTTCTTCTCTGTCATCACAGAATAAAACTTTACATTCAAAATTGTACTTCAGTTTTCTTTGTCCTGGCATTCACGAGAACTAGCCCACACTGACTGACCTGCAGTGATTCTGTGTCAGTTGAGGTTGAGGCCGTTAAAGCCGATTTCACGCACTATAATGCCAATAACTCACTGCTGTTTATCAAGATCTAGTTCACGTACCAATATTCACGCATATTTCTAGAAGTTTACTAGAACTCTTTATCTCAAATTTATCAATCTAAATTTCTAAACGTTTCCATACACCTCACTGATCAACCCCCATCCTGCATGCGGATTGCAGCTTTGCAGTTCCACACTTCATGATGTTGATATTTCCATTAGTGTGTTAAGAGTATTGTAATAGCCTACAATAGGAAATGGATATATGAACTGGTTATAACTGGTGCAAACTAGAATGTGAACACTATATAGTGAAAAATTAAATTTGCATTTATTTATCGCATTAACTTTGGATGAGTTAAAATCGAAATTAAAACATTCTTACACAAATACTGCTGTTTAATGTGAATAAGATTCTAATAATCGTTCACAGCTTGCATGTGACCTGAACTGACCGCAGGTTCCAAAAGAATCCTGAAGTATCTAGTGTACTTGTTAGCTAGCCACAAGCCTGTGGCGGCTTGAAAAGAGGCGTGGAATTAACAGGATCCATCATCATCATCATCATCATCATTAAATTCCAGCTCCAGTCGCCCGGGTGCTGTTAACGATCCCTCGCCACCTTTTCCTGTCCATGAATAGTTGGTCTTCATGGGTCCTTCTCCAGTCTAGCTCTTTGTCTTCAAGATCATCCTTGATTTGGTCCAACTATTTCTTCTTTGGTCTTCCTACTGGTCTTTTTCCTGGGATAATCTTGTTGAAATAAGCTTTTGGTGTCCTCTCATCTCCCATTCTTTGAAGATGCCCATACCATCCTAATCGTTGCTTCTGCAAATATTTTTTAGCACTGATATCTATGCCAGCCTCTGTCCTGTTTGTTTCGTTCCTTACTTTGTCTCTCCTTGTCCTTTGAAGCATTGTTCTTATAAACTTCATTTCGGATGCCTGAATCCTACTTTCTTCTCTTCTGGACAGGGTGCATGTTTCTACTCCGTAAGTTAGAATTGGGATGTAGTATGTCTTAAACAGTACATGTTTACACTTCCTGGGCACTTTATTATCCCACAGTAGTGTCCTAACTTGTGCATAGAAGGAGGCTGCATTACTAGTTCTATTTGTTACTTCACTGTTGTTGTTGTTATCCTTACACACTGTGCTACCAAGATATTTAAATTGATCAACAATTTGTAGAGGCTGATTATTCAGGTAAATGGTTGCATTAGACAGTCCTGTTGTCATCACTACTGTCTTACTTTGGCTTATTTTCAACCCATACTCCTTGAACAGCTTGTCCCATGAATCCAGTTTTTCTTGTACCTCTCTGGCACTTTCTCCCCAAATCATGACGTCATCTGCAAAGACAAGGGCATTTGTTTCATTACCCTGTTCTTCTTGTATCCTCTTCAGGATTATGTCCATCACTGTGATGAATAGTAATGGAGACAGTGAACTTCCTTGTTGGACTCCTTGTTTTGTTGCGAACCATCTGCTTTCCCCATTACCTATTCTTACACATGCCCTTGTGTTCTCATACAGCATTTTGATCTTGTTTATCAAGCCTTTTGGGACATTGTGCCTTTCTAAACATTCCCAAATTTTTGATCTTGCAATGCTATCATAAGCTTTTTCTATATCTAGAAATACCATTACCCATTACTAATTCTTTCCCTTTTTCAAGATGTTTCTCAATAAGCATTCTTGCAGCAAAGATCAAGTCAATAGTACTCCTTCCTGGTCTAAAGCCATGTTGTTCTTCTTCTAAAGCCTTTTCTAAGTGTCTGCGTAGTCTTTTTGCAATTATTTTTTCCAAGATCTTTAGACCATGGGATAAAAAAGTAATTCCACGATAGTTCTCACACTTTTTCTGGTTTCCTTTTTTAAACAATGGCACTATTACACCTTTAGACCAGTCATCAGGGATCTTATTGTCCTTCCATATAGCATGTAATACTCTGTACAACCAATGTATCCCATTAATTCCTGCTGCTTTTATCATGTCTGAACTTACTTCATCAGCTCCAGTGGATTTCCCTTTGATCATCGCTTTTAAAGCTTCTTCCACTTCAGACCAGGTTGGGGGTGGTTCTTGGTGGTTTTCATCATTGGCCCCTAAATTGATGTTCGTGTACCCACTGTCATTATTAGATGCATCATTTAACAGTTGATCAAAATACTGTCCCATTAATTTCCTGATTTCATTTATGCTTCTTATCACTTCTCCATTATTTCCTTCCAAAGCTGTAACTGATTCCTGATGTCTTTTATTGTTTTTCACAGTTTTATATAATAATTTCTTATTACCTTGTGTATCTTCCTCCAGTTTCTTTGCAAATTCATCCCAAATCTTATCCTTCTCTTCATTAATTATGCGTTTAACTCTTAATTTGTGCTCTCGATATTCTTGAGCAAGTGATCTGATTTTATCCTCATTTCTGTCATTCTTTTGTCGCTCCACTTCTAATTTTTTCTTTACTTTGTTCCTTAATTGAATTATTGTCTTGACTTCCTTATTCCACCAGGCAGTCTCTTTATGTCGAACTTTACTACTTGTTTCGCCACATAATTCTCTAGCTTCTTCAACTAAGACATTTCGAAAATTTTGCCACTCTTCCTCTGCACTTTTGGTATCAGTTTTTGGAACTTTTCCTAAAATTCTTCTCTGAAATTCCTCACTTTTATCAGATTTCTCCAGCTCCCAGACCTTGATCTTTTGTTTCTTTTCCATCTTATAATTAATCAGTTTAACATCAGTTATACTAACTAGAACAAGCCTATGGTCACTGTCGAGACTTTCACTGGGAACGACTTTGACATCCACAACTTGTTTTCCTGCTTCACCCGCTGTTATTACAAGGTCTATCATTGATCTATGTCTTCCATCCCAGCTGTATCTAGTTACTTTATGGCTTTCTCTCTTCTTAAACCAGGTATTTTGAATTTGAAGACTATTTCGACTGCACATATCAAGCAGGTCTTCCCCTTCTAGATTTCTGTTTCCATAACCAAATGGGCCAATCACTCTTTCTACACCCTCCCTTTTGCATCCCACCTGAGCATTTAAGTCACCTATTATCATAATGTTCTCCTTATCCAATTGGTTCTCAAGCTGTTCCAAGAACTTCTGTTTCTCTTCATCCTTGCACCCCGTTTGTGGGGCATAAACCTGCACTAGGGTTGGTATTTTTTCGTTTGATGGTACCTCTAATCTAATGATTCTGTCGCTAATATATTTAATATCTGCAACAGCATCTACCTTCTTACTTAGAATAAAGCCCACTCCGTTATGTGACCCTTTCCATTTACCACACCAGTAAAGGGTATATCCTCCTCTTAAAATTTTCTTCCCTTTCCTTTTCCATTTGGTTTCGCTCAGACCTAATACATCCAGTTGCCTTCTTTCCATCAGATCTACAAGTTCTTCACATTTTCCAGTTAATGTCATTACATTCAGTGTTCCTATTCTCATTTTGGGTTTATCTTTCTTTATTCTGTTTTTTCCCACAGCCTTACATTGCATAACATCAGGCTGGATGCCATCATTCCTGTCAACTGTAAGGCGTGTGAGCTGTCCATTTTGGGTATTCTTCTTTCCGAGGCTCGTTTTAACATTGAAAGCGCATAACTATTTACTCCTTTATTGACTTGCTAGGCCTAACATATTGGAGGATTTTCTGTCAGGGTTGTCTCCCTTAGCCTTTGGTATTCCACTACCAAACCTACAAGGCAGCAGGTTGTACTCATATTTAACCCCTGAGTACTGGGTTGCCTCTTCCGCCATCTTCACTGTACCAAAGTCCATCTTCTCCACTGCAGATGCCGTTGAGGTCTTCGCACGTAACCCTGTGCACGGGGCCTATGTTATACCCCATAGGACTGGGTCCTCACCAGAACTTAGCCGTTACTGTAGTTCCATGGTATATTACAGTACCGTTGCCCACCCCCACGACGTGGACGTGCCTGGCAAGAATTATCCATGTAGCCAATTTTAATTGACTCATGGACCGGGTTAAGGAGCTGTCTAAATCCAGCCTCCAGGATCCATAAATCAAGTAAAATAATGAGCCAAAACGATAACGTTGTGCTGGAACAATAAATCACTGTGATAAGAATTTGCCTGTCCTTTCCCTGCACAATGCAAATCCAGAACTTAACAAGTTTTATTTTTCCTTCAGAGAGTGGCCACCCTGACTGACAAATCAAAGTACAATTCTGAAGAATGCAAACAAAAAGCAAAAAAAAAAAAAAAACACAATTGTGTGCGATGTTTTTGGTTATTAACAATTTAGAGCCCAGTTGACTTGCCAGAATGCACTTTGAAGTTGTCGCAGATAATTCATGTTTGCACATTCAAACCAGGTTCACATATTGGCACTTTCTTACATCCACAATGGCTCACAGAGAATACAAAGACAAGGAGTAAAACGGTAAAGCGGAAGAGCAGCTGGCGCAATTCTTTGAAGACAACGACAAGGATTCTCTCTTGCATTTCCTGAGATAGGGAGAGATGTTACACAACGTGCTTCCGGCAGACCTAAAGGCTGCTACCTCGCCTACACAATGAGACCAGTTGGGAAAGGAACACGTGGGATGGGAGCCCGGTAACGGCATAAACAATTAGAAAGACCACAGATTCGGGTCAATCATTTATTACGTCCAGGGTCATGCCATTAACCGTCGTGAATCATACTTATTAGAAGTAAAAATAATGTAACCATGCAAGGTTTCTTGCTTTTGTTCTTTCATATTTTTTTCTTTTGGAGGGGATGGTTAAAATGCAATTTCTTCAAAAGGATTGTAGAAAATTGCGACAAAATTTGGATTTTGTACCCAAGCAAAATCTTCTCATCTTCTGTCTATTTAAATAAAGGAGTATTTTTGTGTAAATAATAATAAAAATAAAAATATTAATACAAATGTGTTTTACATCCCTTTGAACTGCTGATATTTCAGAGACCCCAGAGATGGAATTTGACCTAGAAGGGGTCATTTGACGCATCAGTAAATATACAAACAATGGTTCTCTCGCATACTTCCATGTCAACGGATTGTGTTGGTATACGATCCCACCACCTTGGGCCTAAACCAACGTTTAATAACAGAAAAGTAAACTTCAGCCATAAAACACCAATATTCAATCCAGAAACTTTCTTAAGTTCTTTGGTTAGTGTGGTTATTAACAGGGCTAACCAACCACTTTGCTTTCACTGAATATCTCGGTAGTTGATACCATGCATAAATTGCAGTAAGTACAAATCGCCAAAAGCTCAGATGAAACTGTTTTCTTAAATTAAAAATGACTATCAGTGGATACATATAATTAATTTTCAACTGTTATTAGTCCTACTATAGTGTATTATTGTGAGGAGGTTTGGAAAGGAGCGAAAAGGCCGATAGTCGGTGGAGTTAGTGTTCAAATAGGTAACTGCATTTAATACATGGTCAAAATAGTTCCATCACACTCTTTCTAACAGCATTTCTCTCCCATAATCGAAAATAATTAACTAAAACAGAATAGCTTACAACCCGCCTCAGTTGAGTAGGTGTAACTAAAGCAACTCTTCGTCAGCCTAATTCCCATTAACCATGCCATGTGCAACACTTCGAGACATTGCAGAAAGTCGGGAAATGATATACGTCTCCATGCGCACAAGTGGGGCAAGATATGGTTCGCCGTATAAGGGAGTGTATTTGAAATCGATTATGAAAGTAAGTTGTGAAGAATATCAATATTACAAATAAAATATACTACCACATATGTTGTTGTTGGTGTCTATGTTCTTGTTGCAGATGTTTGTTCATATAAGAACTTGGGACATTATGGTCATCATCCCCGTTCACTTGGTAAGTGTGGAATCTGTCCAATAACAATTTGCCCTTACGGTGACTGTACTAGTGAGTTGAAGTGTATTTGAAACTAGGATTGGGAATGAGGCGGCCGTGGCCTCAAGTGAGGTATAAGCCTGGGATCTCCCTGCAGAGGGAGATTTACTCTTGACCAAGAGTGGAAGTCGAAGAGACCTCTCGTCCCAGTTGCAATCACGAGGTTGTGTGCAACGCGTCCAACACTCATACCAGAATTTAAATCATCCTTGGCAGAGTCGAGAATCGAAAGCAGGCCAATCTGCGTGGGAAGCTACAACACGAAGGTGGTAGTACCGCAAGAAGAGCTGCCGCAAGTCACTGTGGGCTGACATAAAAAGAATAATCTTAGTCTAGCTATCCAGCCAAAATCGTAAACAGCTTACTTCAGGTAAGAATCCAAATCATGCGACCCTCAGCAATATGAAGCAATTATGGAGAAGTAATCTTCTATTTGGCCATATTATTGTTGTTGTGTGTTGTTGTTTGAGTCTTCAGTCTTCTGACTGATTTGATGCAGCTGTCCATGCCTCCCTGCCCTGAGCTAATCGTTTCATCTCTACATACCAACCACACCCTACATCCGAAGCAATCCGTTTAACATATTCAAACCTTGGTCTGCCCCTACAGTTCTTGTTCTCGACCCTTCCTTCCATAAGTAAGCTGGCCATATTATTACTGGCAACAAATCAAGGTACACAGACGTGTCTATTGTTGAACAGAGATCTACTGTTTTAACTAGAATATCGACTTTCTGAGGAAGATTCCAATGCGTGGCCCCGTGGCCCGCGAATCGAACAACATCATTTTGGGCGAAAAGCACGCGGCCGAGGTCACTGCACTGCCACGTTTCAAAAACAAAACTCTGAAAATGTTCAACTACAATACATGACGAGATGTACGGGCATACCTGTCAACCTCTCAAAATGAAAAATCGGGAGATTCGACGCGGCGGCGCAACATAATACATACTAGGGCTACCGATGAGACACGGATTGACGTGTACCCGTGTAACCCGGGACACGTGTACACGGGTAGGTACGCTCTAAGAATCCGTGTAGCAGTAAGTACCCGTGTATGAAGGTCCGCGTACACGGGTTTCACGGGTATATATGTCTTATCGTGTGCCCATGTGGTTTTCTCGATTTTGGAAGAATGTTTTTGACATTTTGTTGCACTAATGACCCATTTTATTGAAAACAAATATTGAATCGGGAAGACGAACACAGCAAACATAAAAATATAAAGTTTTTGCTATTACGAAGAATAAGTGAAACGACAACACTGCGTATTTTGTGAAAGGATGTTTTCGAAATACTATGAACACGACACCGAATGATTCAAATTTTCGGGCACCGCGCATCCCTTATTCGTTAGGGCGCCCCTGGTGGGCAGAATTCTAACCTGATCGAAGAACACGCGTTCATTTCAGTACGATCATAGTAGTCAAACCACAGCTAGCACGCGCTGCGTGGTAGAGGAGAAATGGGGAAAACAAGCAGTTTGGTATGGAAGTACGCGGAACGGAAAGGAGAAAAGGCCTATTGCTCTCTATGTTCTCCTACCGAAAACAATGAGTATTGCTGTGCTGGTGGGTCTACGGGAGCCATCGGACGCCACTTGGAAACGATACACCGGAAGATGGAAAATCAACAAACGTCGCCAAGCAAACGTGGGTAAGTAATTATGCATACAAATTGTGTAACGCCATACGTATGCGTAAGCGTACCGTGGTTACCACGACCTCCTACAGAAATGTCTTTCTGATTTGACAATAAATAGTCTCGTACTGTTTACGTTGGTTTTGTTTACATACGACCAACTTCTGTGAACAACACACTTTCACGGCTAGACGCAAGCGCTTCCACGACACTCCCACCGCCTTCGGTCAGTAGGCCATGTCATCAGCGCCGAAGGCGAAGTGGTGTTGCGCCGGCGCCGCGGCGCTGCCTTCCCCAAATGGAACTGGACATATGTTGAAATTTACCGCTTTCCCAGACATTTCAGTCTAATGCAGACTACTTGACTGATTCGCTACGATCTGTATTATTTTCGGTTCATGCCACCGTCACACTCGCTTATCCACTTACCGCGTGCCACCACGGCAGCACGCCGCCGCCCACTCTGTCGCGCACTGGTATTTAGCGCACACGTTAAAAAAGAATATACGAGCCTTACAGTAGTCGCATATGATGTGTAACATATGACATGTTATCCAGAGGCGGCTGGTGATATTGGACTCAAGGACGCCGCCCTCCCACCCTCCTCCCTCCTCATCGGCCCTTATGTTCTCTCTCTCCTCGCACCTAATGTTTTGTCATCGTGACAATGTGTATGTAGTTCCTCTCCTTGTCGGTAGAGCGCACCGGATATCATGAGGACTCATCAAAAATCGCCCGCTTTGTAATTTACGTTGCCATGACAACGAATACCTCCACTTATCCCCTCTCCATCCTTTCACGCGCTATGTCTAGAAGTGTGCGGACTCAGTCAGCCTGAGTCTGAAGCAGCCACTGGATAGCTTCCCTCCTGGAGCGCTAGGAAGCAGCACCAATTCACTGTGGCAGATATAAGTTTTGTATTCATGTTAATGGCGAAGTTGGAATGTATTCTGAATGATTTTATAATGTTGTACTGCTGCGTGCCCCTTTGTAAATCAGAACTGGGCAAGTTAGAATCATGAGATTCAATCGGACAATTCATTGCGTGAGAAGTGGTTACGTGGAATTTCCAGAGAGGAAGCAAATGGTTACCTTCTGATCGCTCTGTTGCGTGTAGTCTTCATTTTCTTCCTGAGAGATTCAGATCACATACATTATCAAATTGGTTACAACTAGTGGGATGTGGGTTGGCGACTATGGGATCCCAGCTGAGTTTCCTTGAGCTGAGCTCCTCTATTATATCTTTCATGTCAACTCTTACCCCAACGTTATTAGGGTATCGGAGACCTGGTATGTCTTTCAGTTCCCTGCCTTAATTGGCTCTTGTCTTTTTCTTTCCTGATGCCCAATTTTTGTAGGATCAGACCTAGTGTTGTAAAATGTCTAGGTATTTATAAGTCGGGTCAAATGCCCAAGATAAATGCTCGGGCAAATGCCCAAAACCCATAAATGCCCAGGCATTTTGGGCATTTACCACTTTTAAAAACATATTCAAAATGCAACGCTTATATAAATATTGTTTTAGCCATATATGTATCCACATTTATGTATTCTATATATTTAGGCCTATCCATAAAAACAGGAGTTGAGGCCAAAACAGGCTGCGGAAGTTGTAAGAATTCACTGAAAGAACTTGATTTTGGTTCTGAGGCTGAGCTTGTGCTTGGTACTGCAGATTTGTTGTTGAAATCAGCCACTTCAATTAGTAAAGGTTCAAGTGGCTTCGGTGGCGTAGTTGGTAGCATGCTGAACTGCTGTGCCCAAGATAGCGGGTTCAAACCCGCCGAAATCGTCGGATTTTTAAGAGCGTTAAAAATCCTTCAGTATGCCTTCCTTAAGAGGGGAAGTAAAGCCGGAGGTCCCATATCATAGATTTATGGCATGTAAAAGATCCTTCCACAGGCTGAACTTGTGTGAAGCTAAATTGTTAGGTAAAATTTCGTCGAAACGCCCTATCAAAGTTCCAAAATTCATCACTAGGTATCATTGATATCTGGTGGCGAGAGTTGGAACTATTTGAAATTGAACGGAACTTGTAGCTCACCCTAAGGGTGTCCGCTGGAAGCAGCTACAGACTCAGGCGAGCCGAATATGTCCTCGGACACTCCCGGCACTAAATTCCATACGATAAATAAATAAATAAATAAGTAAAGGTTCATAAGGGGTTTTCTTTCGAAAAGGTTTTTTCAACCACTGTAACTGTACCTAACTGAAGCACTTTTTTTTAGATGCTGAGGAAACCTAAAGCACATTTGTATGTGCCTTTCCATTTTGTTACAATGTGACTGTTAATAGTCCTTATTACAATATTTACAAGATACTACATTCCCTTTCAAATTAAGACAGTTCCAAATAGGTTCTTTTTTCCGAAGCATTTTGTAAAGATTTAATCTAACACTTAAAAATATAAATAGCCTAAGAAAGAAGTGAGGTTATCTTCGACTCAACCACTCTTCTTCTAAGAATGGGTATTGAGGTAGGCTACTTGGAAACTACTAGAGCCATTAAAGGCAGATAGAAAAAAGAAAGAGGAGAGCGTCCACCCCAAAGTCAATGCAAAAAGGGGAAAATGGATCTCGCTCTGGAACACATCACGGTCGCCAATTCCCGAGCTCAAAAGCTGATCTCTTGAAGGTGTAGCCTTATCCAGGGTGCAATACGTGTGGTGGAGCTTCACACACACTGCCTCCTTTAGGGCCTTGAGTAGAAGGTATTAGATGTTATGAAACTAAAAGAATAGGGCTGACCAGAATAGGGCTGACCACTCGAAGTATGAGGGTATCAGGATAGACGATATAAGGGTCAGTTACAGCCGGAAAATGAATGCCACCCTAGACTTTGGATGCTCTAATGCTATCCGGGTTGGAAGAGAACAAGAGTTGACTAATGGAGGTCGACAGGTAGATGACAGAGGAGAGCCCGGCACAAGTGGAAATAATAACCGCCTCTGCTGGGGTCCAATGGTCTCCAACCCAAGTCCCACTAGGCCTAGTTGTGAACCCTTGTAGTGGGGATACACCCTCAAGGGCTCATGGCTAGTGAGCTTGGGAATTGGCGACCCTGATGGATTCCTGAGCTGGGTCCGGTTTTCTTCTTTTTCCAGTGACTGGGAGCAAACAGTTTTAATACCTTTGTTATTTCTTTAAAAACAGTAGTGCCTATTCCAAACGAAATAAGGAAATCAAGCTACAAAAATATGTGAGAAGAAAAAACACAATAATGAAATCATCTCTGTCAATTACTGGATAAACACCACAAAAACGGTTGAGTCCACCCTCGGTAAAATTCACGTGCCGCCACTGATGTTATCCTACTATGTGTGTCCCGGGAGCGCAAATCTCTTGTTAACAGTGAACTCTGTTGGTCATTGAAATAACTACTTGTATAATTCCAGTGCAAATTCCTGACCTTAATAAATCATAATTGTTATTTGCTAAGACGTTGTATCTTAATCGATTGATAACATTCATTTTGGGAGGACATATTTAGGTCTGTGGTTACAGCGTTGGTCTCCCAACCTGCCGGCTGGGGTTCTAATCGTAACAGAGTTGTATTTTTTTGCTTGATTTTTATATTTATTGTTATTTGAGTACTGAGGCGTTATACAATTGAGCGTTATATTGTGAAGTTTACAATGGAAAATATATATTAAATTAAAACAAAGTTCTTCAATGGATCTGCAGTAGTGACATCTACCTTCAACTAGTTGAATTATGGTATGCGGGAGCACGGCCGACTGGATGCGCTCGCATCCAGTTGGCCGTGGCGGGACCAATCCACCGCCTACTTGATGCGAGCTGCGCTCTATACCGGCCAGTTAGTGAACCAATGCCAGCGATGTTATTGAAAATGGCCTCTTTTTGCTGATAGAGTGCACTGCTAGGTATAAGCGTGATTGAAATTAGGTGTGCAGAAGGTATATTAAATGTGTTTCTCCCAGTGATACGTTTAGACCAACGAAGTTTCAATTATTGTTAGTGGTCTGTGTTAATATACTGAATTCCTACGATGTTTGGAGTGTTTGTTGATGCGATATAGATTCCACATAGCCACATGGCCGACAGTACATCGAGTGCTTACATTAAATAAGAATACAGCATAAGTATGAAGATTTAATAATTGTTTTCAGCATGAAAATGATTTATTGTAGGAATATCTTAAATGGGGTCTCGAAACGTTGAACTAAACTGTATGCGATATACATTCTCCATAGCCACATGGCCTACAGTACGTCGTTGTACCGATCTCCGCCACCACGCGCGCTCATTGTTTCAGTCCCATGCACTTCCGTCCCATCCACTTCCGTCCCTTTTCCAAAATCACTTCCTCAAAAATGTCCAGCTACCGAGTGCCACAAAAATATCCAGATACCGAGTGGAAAGATGTTATACATCAATAAATAGCGATAGTTCTTCGCATAAGTCATACAACTCTTCGATGAAAATGAAAATCCACAGCCTGCTTCCAGTCTCCGACCGGGTCAGGAATGGAATGAATGAAGCCCCCATCTAGCGGCGAGGATATGAACTGTGCCGGCTGCCGAGGCCTGACGCACTCCTCCGGGGCAATGATTAAATGAATGACAGATGAAATGAAATGATAGTGGAGAGTGTTGCTGGAATGAAATTTTGACAGGGAAAACCGGAGTACCCGGAGAAAAACCTGTCTGCCTCCATTTTGTCCAGCACAGATCTCACATGGAGTGACCGGGATTTGAACCACGGACCCAGCGGTGAGAGGCCGGCGTTCTGCCGCCTAAGCCACGGAGGCTCAAAACTCTTCGATGACGTATACTATTTAGATGGTGGATTGTTAAAATGAGGGAAATTGCATACCGTAAATTATAAAAGGTCCCAACAATTAGACAGATGGGCGGGAACGTAACGGTGGCGACCTGCGGGAGCTTCAGGACGAGTGTGCGGTGGCGCGGCGTGGGGTTGTGCCTGGAGGCGTGTGCTGTGTACATAGACAATTTCACAGATATTAGCGAATCAGTCGAGTCATCCTGCTCTCTGCACAGAAATGGCCGGACAAGCGTGCATTTGAATCGTTGTCAAGTGCAATATTCACGGTGGTGGCGCGTACCGGCGAAATGGAAAGGCGGTGTTCTTGTTTATCTCCAATGCAACTTTCCACGATTTGTGCTTATAATGCACAGGACCTTCCTCGTTGTGAAGGCTTTCATTTCGCACCGACATTAAAAATGATATGGTATTATTACAGGCATGAAGCGGAGGTCACAAAGGAAGACACTGAAGATGGTGACCATGTTGATGATGAGGAGCAGGAACAGGTATGGTCATCCCGAGCCAAGAGACGACGCAGGCGACGCGTGGAAGGTAACGCACACCGTCCGTGCGATACCATACGCTCAGAGGAAATATATCAGGCTCTTGCAAGGATGGTTGCTGTGAACCAACTGCCTTTGCCATTTTGTGCCAGTGATGGGTTTAGGCAGTTCATGGCAGTTGTAGAGCCCAATTACTTGTGTATTTCAGAGGATGCCCTTAAGCGGAGACTGGCTCTACTAGCCGATGGTGTCAGAGAGAATGTGCGGTGTGAACTATCAGCGGCATCAAGCGTTGCCCTTACATCTGACTGTTGGACATCTCGCTCACAAACGTCTTTCCTGACGGTAGCGGCTCACACCATCGACTCCCAGTGGGTTCCAAAGGCGATGACGCTTACCACGCATGAAGTGGAAGACCGCCACACCTCAGAAAATCTGGCATCGGAATTGCAATTGGTTGCAGAAGAATGGAATGTGCAGGACAAGATCACCGCCATCGTCACTGACAACGCGTACAACGTCGTCAACGCTGTGCGTGCTCTTGATATGCTGGAGAAGGATAAAGTGACTTGTGCTGCACATTCTGTACAGCTTGCTGCAAACAACGCTCTTGCTCATGAAAAGGCTGCTAATGTGTGTCTGAAAGCAAGAAAGATAGTTGGTCATTTTCGGCACTCTAACGTTGCCTCTAGTGCGCTGACAAAAATGCAAGCACAATTTTCAATGCCCGAACAACCCCTGATTCAGAGCTGCAACACCCGCTGGAATTCAACTTTTGCCATGATCGAGCGCCTTTTGAAAAACAGGAACCCCGTCAGCAACGTCCTAGGTGACCGGACATGCACGCCAATAGCCACAGCACAGAACCTCCAAGTAACTGAACAGGAGTGGCATCACATGGAGGTTTTAAACAAGCTCCTTAAACCTGTGGAAGTGGTAACCACTCTCTTTTGCGGTGACAATTCTCCCATATCGATGGTCCGGCCACTAATACAGACGCTAATTAAAAATCACCTCAGCACCCAGGAGTTGTCGGACGACAGCTTCCCAGAGGACGTGCAGTCTACCTTGGTCTGTGAATTTAAAGATCGGTTCGGCCTCCTATGGATAAATGATAGTACTGTCACAGCCAGACAGATTGCATCTTTCCTCGACCCGAGGTATAAGGATTTGGTAGATGAGACAGCAGAGGCTCGACGATGTATTTGCGACAGAGTGCTTCATAAGCATCAGAGCGATGCACCAGCTGAAGTCTTGGTTAATCCCGATCAACCCTCCACCAGTAGTGCCCTGGAGTTCTTGTATCAAATGCCATGTGGGAGAAGGAACAGCCCTGAATCTCAATTTGAAGATTTTCTTTCGGAGGCACAGATTCGTTTTGACATGAACCCGTTCGAGTGGTGGAAAACAAGGGAACACAAATATCCTGCGGTTGCTGCTCTAGCGAATAAATACTTGTGTATTCCAGCAACATCCACAAGCTCCGAAAGGTGCTTTTCCTCTGCTGGAAACATTGTCACAGCCAAACGGAATTGTCTTCTGCGAAAATGTAAACCTCTTAGTATTCTTGTTCCAAAACAAAGCTTTCTTAAAGTAAATTGGTCAATGAGCCATAATTCTAGAAATTATTGTTCTTATTATACTGTTATATTTTGTATTCGTTTCCTACGCCTGATATTTTAATTTTGTTGTTTAGTTACATTTTGGTCAAATGACAGTGCAAATAATAAATTATATTCCGTTACATATAGTTTTGTATCTACTCCTCTCTCATCCTCGGAACTAACCTTTATAATCAATCAAATAATTAATTAATTTCACACTGCTTCGATTCGAATAAACGCGCGCGGACACATTGCACACGCAAACACGATTTCTAAATGCATGTATAAATGGCACGATATTGCCGTGAACAGATGTTCGAGCAAGGTTACCAGACACGGCACTCTTTAACAATATTCGGTGTGACCCGTGTACCCGGTCGTAATTACACGAATACACGGGTACACGGGTAAATAGTAGAACCCGGATTCTTAGCACACGGATCTTAAAAACACGGTTGTGCGGGTACACGGGTACACGGGTAATAGGGAGCACTAATACAAACACAGGCTAAGACATTACAGCAAATATATAAGTTACACAAGTACATGACTAACATGATATCCCAGTTTACAAATGTACTTAAGACTGAGTAATTTTAAATTCTCACTAGTCTATCAAACAAGCATCCCTTTCTTTTGACCACACTCAGGCATACAAAACTAGTGACGTATCGAAGATCATATTATTGTCGTTGTTGCAGGTGACTGTGGCTGATTTTGCCCTTTTCAAAAAGGTCTTGCTATATTCTTGCTCAAAACACTTCCCTTACTGAATCGACTTCAGAGTTGTAAGTTTGTCCAAAGTCTTGTCGGAGAGAGATGACCTGAACTGCGTTCTTGTTTTTCTGACAAGACTGAACATCCTCTCACACTCTGCATTACTATGCGAAATGGTCAGAATGGAAAGCATAACTTTAGACAATCTGTCATACTTGAGTACCCCACCAATACATTTCATTTGGCCTACCAGTGCCCACTTCACATCAATTCCCTCTTCTTCCTCAATAGATGTCACACCCTCAAGTTGGAAATTACAGAATTGGGAATGTAAAGCATACATTTCCTCATTAAAATTGTCTTGAGTGTCTGTTAACATGCTAAGAATTTATCTACAAAAAACTTATTTTGGAAAATGAAATGTCCCCCTTTCCACTATGCGAGATACTGAAATCACACCTACAGATACTACAAAATGCAAATGTTGCGCCTCTTCTTGACTCAGTTATATGCGGAAAGTTATCTGTGTACACACTATTAAATGTCACATCATATTTCTTCGCCATATTACCGAGGAACCGACGCAATCACTCAGATAGAAAAATCACAATAGCCTACCGGCATATTAACGCAAACAACATCTAACCAAGTTATACACAAATCATCTAATTTCACGTGTGAAACAGATACAATATTCCGCAACGTACAACTACCTCTCACCCACTGGTCATTATGCAAAACATCTAGGAACGAGCGCTGAATTAACCTTCGACGATTTCAAACAAAGACGTATTCGAAGTCAACTTTTTATAACAGCAGGACGCGACGCGGGAGTTAGTACGCAGTTGTCGATTATCGATACAGAGCGAAACTGCGGTATCGAGATATAACTTCAAAACACGTAAAGTCGATCCGTTCGATAGACGACTGGAGTGTCATCTCGCACATTCAATCCGAAATTACGCGTGAGATTTTTGAAAAATCGGGAGATTTAATACTGTTACGTGCCACCCCCCTAGTGGCACTTTTGTTAACTGGATTACGGTGGGTTGAAGCACAACGCAGATTGTTCCTTTAAATGAAATAATTAACTTTATTGCGGCCAGAAAGATACACCACTCAACAGAAAATACAAGCAATTAGAGCCTTACTCCAGTTTCCTCAAGTCTCTTCTTTATGGAGAGCTCTTGCCCCCTTTCACTTGTCAACAAACCACAGAAGTTAATCAGTCCTAATGAGTCAGGTGGCCTTGACAGAAACTACCTGCACCTCTTCCTCATGTACACAAACTACAGTTACTTACGATAACTTGCTACACGCTGCTTCGCTGTTCACAAGCTGGGAAACAATGTCACTGGATTTCGTAACTCGCACGGCACTTCGCCACAATACGTCTGTCGCTCAGTGAAATCACACTCGCTCAAAACACAGGCAGTCCCCTGTATACTTCTCACTCCCCCGCTGTCAAGAGAATCGGCTTCACTAGGAGTTTCGCAAGTCACCACACTTCTGTCGCTCAGGATAAACGCTCGTACTAGCTCGAAAAACACAACAACAACTGCTTGACAGGTCGCTCTTATATAGCAGGCCGGTGACTCAATAAATGCTTCTAGACCCATCCAGAGTTCACGGCTTCTCGAGGTTTCCTTCACTGGCTGAGTCACGAATATTCTGGACCATCCCTTTGTCCTAGTAGTCCTGTTGCATAAGGCGCACGCAATACACTGAGGCAGAGCAGCCCAGCCCTGGGGCAGTTGTGACTCATGCGGCGAGCGATGAAACAAACTCACAGCCGTAACACCACCCCCTTCCTAAAAGGCTGATCGTCCCGATCAATCATTGGTCCGTCTGTGTCCCTCCATAGGCTGCCAGGCGATCTCGATGTACGATCTTCATCTTCGCCCTCGGGCTCCGCTGGATACTGTAGACGACATTGTTGATCCATTTCACGACTCGGTACGGGCCCTCCCAGGACTTCTGCAGTTTGGGTGACAGGCCTTTCTTCCGTAATGGGTTGAAGAGCCAGACCAGGTCGTCCTCGTGGAATCCGCCGGCATCCGTCTGTTGGTCGTATCGGGTCTTCATTCGGTCGGTCTCGATCCGCAGTTTCCTCCTCGCGAACGCGTGCACGTCCTCCAGTTGGTCGACCAGTTCTTAACAATACTGGCTTACCGGGACCGGATCATTCCCAGGTCGGTCGAAGGCAAGATCGACAGGTAGACGGAGCTTCTCCCAAACATGGCCCGGGCTGGTGTGCACCCGGTGGCTTCATGCACGGCGGCGCGGTAGGCCAGGAGAAATAGTGGAAGATGTTTGTCCCAATCCCTCTGGTGCTCGCTGACGACTATTCGGAGATGGTTCCTGATGGTGCGATTCAATAGCTCTACCATCCCGTCGGACTGAGGGTGTAGCAGCGTTGTCCTTGTCTTCCGGATTCCCAGCAGCTGGCATAGGTTCTGGAACACCTGCGACTCGAAGTTCCTCCCTTGGTCAGAGTGCAGCTCCAGGGGTACTCCGTACCGGCTGACGAATTCCTTCACCAGGGTCCTGCGATCGTCGCGGCTTCTTGGTTAGGGAGCGCATACGCCTCCGGCCATTTGGTAAAGTAGTCGCTGACGACCAATATGTAGCGGTTCCCCGCCTCGCTTAACGGGAATGGCCCAGCAACATCGATGGCCACTCTCTCCATGGGGCCGCCCACGTTGTAGGTCTTCAGTGGACCCCGTTGTCCTCGTCCTGGGCCCTTGCTGGCTGCGCAATCGTGGCACCTCGCGCAGTGGTTCTCCACGTCAGTTCGGCATCCGATCCAGTAGAACCGCTCTCTCAGCTTCTCCAGGGTCTTCTTTATCCCTAGGTGTCCACCAGATGATCCTCCATGGACTTCCTTCAGGACTCCTCCGTCATAGCCTTTGGAACGACGACTTGTTCCCGAGATGAATTCCCGTCGGTGCTCTCCCAGGCGCGGCAGATGAGGCCATCCCTTACAATCAGCGAGTCCCACTGCGCCCAGTAGGACTTTTTGGGCTGCAGTCACTCACAATGTTCCACCCGGGTCTGGGGACACAGGCCCTCTTCCATTCGGCTATCGGTCCCAGGTCATCATCTTCTGCTTGTGCCCGCGTGAAAGATTCGCGGCCCCAGTTCCCTTGAAGTTCCACAGTAGTCCGTCGGCACTGTATCCCGGTGTTCTCCTCCCTCCTAGTACAGAAGGTGCAGTCTTCGGGGCACGGTCTTCGTGACAGGGCGTCGGCATTAGAATGCAGTTGGCCTTTCCTGTGCTGGATCTCGAAGTTGTACTGTTGAAGCCTCTCTAACCACCGCGCGTGTTGACCCCCGGGCTGTTGAAGTTCAGGAGCCACCGCAGGGATGCATGGTCGGTCCTGATGAGAAATTCTTGCCCGTACAGGTACTTGTGGAAGTGTTCGATGGTCTTCACGATGGCGAGCAGTTCCTTCCTGGTGACGCAGTAGTTCCTCTCTGGCTTTGACAAGGCTTTGCTGAAGTAGGCCACTACTCTCTCCTCGCCGTCCACTATTTGCGACAGGATTCCCCCTATACCAAAGTCGCTGGCATCGGTATCGACGATGAACCTTTTTCCAGGTCTGGGGTAGGCCAGAATAGGCGCGGTGCACATAGCCTGCTTGAGTTGTTCGAAGGCACTGTGGCATTCTGCTGTCCATGCGAAGAGTTGGTCCTTCTCAGTCAGTAGATGCAGTGGTTTGGCGATGTCGGCGAATCCTCTCACGAAGCGACGGTAATAAGTGCGGAGTCCCAGGAAGCTTCGTAGTTGGGACTTGTTCTTCGGAACTGGCCACTCCCTCACAGCTGCGGTCTTTTCTGGGTCGGTGCGGACCCCTTCCTCGGAGACAATATGCCCAAGGTACTGGACCTGCTTCTGGAAGAGCTGACACTTCTTGGGGCTCAACTTCAGCTGGGCAGCCCGTAGCTTCATCAAGATCTCCTTCAGGTTGCTGTAGTGCTCCTCGAAGCTTTTTTTCCCAGAACGATGACGTCGTCTAGGTAGACCAGGCAGGTCTTCCAGTGTAGTCCCCTCAGAATGGACTCCATTAGCCTTTCGAAGGTCGCAGGGGGCGTTGCACAGACCGAATGGCATGACGGCGAACTGCCAGAGCCCGCTGCCCACAGAGAACGCCCTTTTCTCGCGGTCCTTAGGGTGGACCTCCACCTGCCAGTAGCCACTCTTCAAATCCAAGGTGGAGAACCATCTTGATCCTGATATGGTGTCCAGCGTGTCGTCGATCCAGGGTAGAGGGTAGCTGTCCTTCTTCGTGACGTCGTTCACCCGCCTGTAGTCCACGCAGAACCTGGTGGAACCGTCCTTCTTATTCACAAGCACGACCGGAGAACTCCAAGGACCATGTGATGGCTCGATCACCCCTTGCTCCTTCATCTCTTCTACCATCCGGTCGACTTCGGCTTGCTTGGCGAGCGAGACACCTCGGAATGGGGCCCTAACCGGTGCGCTGTCCCAAACGTCGATTCTGTGCTGGACCAAGCTTGTCCTGCCGAAGTCTTTGCTCCCCACGGAGAAGACGTCCTGGAATTCGCGTAGCAGGTCCTGAAGTTGGCGTGATTGTTCCTCGTCTAAATGGTCCTGGGATCCTTGGTACAGCATCTGTAGTTCTTCTGGCAGTGCGAGTCTTCTTCAGTTGTCCGTCTGCAGGTGTCCGTCCGTCGTATCTGTGATGCGGGCAATCCAGGTTACGGGCTCGCAGACTCCTAGGTTGGTGTCCCGGTGAACCGTAATGTCGTAGTCGTTCAGGTTGGACAAGCGGACGTACGGCCGAGACGTCGTGTTGATGAGGGTCTTGGCAACTAGCAAACCTTTTGTCTGGATGTCCTCATATTTTGGCTCGATGACAGCCGCCACTCCCTCAGCAGTTACGTCGACAATTACGGCGGCGCTGACCTCCGTCCTGTCGGGAACGATGACGTCCTCTCTCAGCCTTACTCGTCGTGCGGTGACGGCCTCGTGTGCTGGTTGCAAAGCGAGTTCCTCACCTCCGAAGTGCAGAGTGTTGGTACTCAGGTCCAAGATGATGTTGTTCTGGTCCAGGAAGTCCAGTCCGATGATCACTTCGTTTGATACGTCAGCCACAAGCACTGGATGCTTCACCGCCCGTCGACCAATGACGAGCTCCAGTGATGCTTCGCCATGTACCGGTGCGGTCTCTCCGGTCGCGGTTATTAGCTGGAGGTTCCTTTGTGTGGGTTGCACTCTCCACTTCGGGATCACGGTGGGATTGACGATGGTCCTCGACGCTCACGTGTCGATCAGCATGGGCCAACTCACTCCGTTGACGACTCCGTCGACCATCAGGCTGCAATTGTCCCTCCGTAACTTCGTCACACGCACTTGGACTTCCGGGGCTTGACGACTGTCACAAGCCAACCTTTGCCCCCCCCCCCCCCAATGCTGGCTAATACTCGTTTCCCTGGGCCGCGCGGTTTTCAGACGACTGATTTCCCGTCGGATACCCTCGGCGGCGGCGATCACCGCAGTCCTTGCTCAGATGGCCTTTCTTACCGCAGACCCAGCAGGTCGGTAGTCCTCTTCCGGGCCGCTTCTCCGGTTGTCTTCCGGCTGTGTCGTTGCTGGTAGTGGCGCGACTATCGAAGAAACGGCTTAGCGCCTCCATCAATTCGTCGGCCAGGGGCTTGGTCTCGTTGGTTTTTGCTGGTTCGTCGACGTCCACTTGACGCACCCGCGCGTGCATTCTAGATGCCTGTTTTGCCGTCTCGAACTCAAGTGCGTGGCTCAGCGCATCTGCCAGGGTCTTATTGCACGCGAGTCGCAGCGCCTGTTGAGTGTCCGAGTCCCGTAGCCCGTCGGTGAAGGTCTGCGTCGCTATCTGTTCCAGAAAGTCGGCGGGCGCTGTTGGATAGGCGAGCCTTACGAGGCGTGCGATGTCCATCTCGAACTCCTGCAGGGTTTCCGCGTTCTTCTGTATCCGGGTCCGGAGCTGCATCTGGTAGGCCTGCTGAAGATGGCTATCTCCATATCGGGTCTCCATATGGGCGATCAGTGAAGCGTAGTCCTGGGATCCAGTCGGGATGGCCTGAAGGACGCTAAGGGCATCACCTCTCAGCGCTACAATGAGATCTGTAGCCTTTTCTCTGTTGTTCCAGTTATTTATGGAACAGGCCGCCTCGAACTGACGTAAGTAGGTGCTCCACGGGACCTTTCCGTCGAAGGTTGGGGGCGTCACTCTGCTATGTCCCGTTCCTGATATTCCCGGTGTAACGGTGGGCGGGCGTTGGCGCAGCTCGGCAACTTCCTCTTGTAGAGCGTTGAATTTCTCTTCCACCCCCGTCAGCGGGCGTTGGCGCAGCTCGGCAACTTCCTTTTGTAAGGCGTTGAATTTCTCCTCCACCCCCATCAGCGGGCGTTGGCGCAGCTCGGCAACTTCCACTTATAAGGCGTCGAACTTCTTTTCCACCGCCGTGACTCCCTCACGCAGACCCAGTTCTAATTTCTTCAGGTCCTGTGTCAACTTATTCTGACCGTCTTCTATCTTCTTCTGGCCGTCCACCATCTTCTTCTGGCCGTCTTCCATCTTGGCTTCCATGCCACTTAACTTTTCTAGCAATGCTGCAAATTGCGCTTCCATTTGAGTTGTTTGTCTTGTAAAGAGCATGCACTCACAGGAAAATAAAAATTTGAAAAATGACCTGCTCGGGTTTTGAAACCAGGACCGTCAGGTGTTGTGCTTGTGTTTGAGTTCGTAATCCGGCTTCTGACACCAGTTGTTATGTGCCACCCCCCTAGTGGCACTTTTGTTAACTGGATTACGGTGGGTTGAAGCACAACGCAGATTGTTCCTTTAAATGATATAATTAACTTTATTGCGGCCAGAAAGATACACCACTCAACAGCAAATACGAGCAATTAGAGCCTTACTCCAGTTTCCTCAAGTCTCTTCCTTATGGAGAGCTCTTGCCCCCTTTCACTTGTCAACAAACCACAGAAGTTAATCCGTCCTAATGAGTCAGGTGGCCTTGACAGAAACTACCTGCACCTCTTCCTCATGTACACAAACTACAGTTACTTACGATAACTTGCTACACGCTGCTTCGCTGTTCACAAGCTGGGAAACAATGTCACTGGATTTCGTAACTCGCACGGCACTTCGCCACAATACGTCTGTCGCTCAGTGAAATCACACTCGCTCAAAACACAGGCAGTCCCCTGTATGCTTCTCACTCCCTCGCTGTCAAGAGAATCGGCTTCACTAGGGGTTTCGCAAGTCACCACACTTCTGTCGCTCAGGATAAACGCTCGCACTAGCTCGAAAAACACAACAACAACTGCTTGACAGGTCGCTCTTATATAGCAGGCCGGTGACTCAATAAATGCTTCTAGACCCATCCAGGGTTCACGGCTTCTCGAGGTTTCCTTCACTGGCTGAGTCACGAATATTCTGGACCATCCCTTTGTCCTAGTAGTCCTGTTGCATAAGGCGCACGCAATACACTGAGGCAGAGCAGCCCAGCCCTGGGGCAGTTGTGACTCATGCGGCGAGCGATGAAACAAACTCACAGCCGTTACAATACGTTAAGCGGGAGGGCGGGAGAAATGATCTGAAATCGGGAGTCTCCCGCCTAAATCGGGAGAGTTGGCAGGTATGTACGGGGTACAATACTCACTAGTAGAGTCTGGAGGTATGCAAACTACAAAATTTTAAAAAAAATGAAGCTAAATATCGATACACGAAACCAATGACTACTCCATTTTTTATTTCTCCCTATACTTAGAAACCTTTTCTGCCTATGACGCTGATAGTTATATCTTCAACGAAGCTTACTTTTGTGCCGATTTAAAGGTTTACGTTAACATTTGGTCGTTTGTGTGACACCTAAACAGTGATTGAGGTCACATTATTGTTCTGATCCATCTAAATATCCACTGCCCAAAATGTAGGGTGGATCGTAGGAATAGCAGCTGAGGTTTCAATTCAATTTTTTGAAAGCTCAAACATATAATTCCTACCTTTTTACAAGTTGCCAGTACCTTACAGCCAGTTGTGACGTGCTGAGTTGCTTCACTGCATCGGAGTTCGACACGTGATTCCTTGAACATATACTTACGGTAGTTCCTACTTGCTATGACCTGACTGGCACAGAAGTTCGGCAGGAAAACCACTGTATCGGTAAAGAGTTCCGTATAAGCTCTACACGGTTTGAGTATTTCATGTCGACATGATATTGGTTTAAAATACATTCACTCCATCCATACTTACGGCTGTTCGCGAACATACATTCGTCAAAATGTTACAGGTTTAACTACTGCGGTTTTAAAGAAGCTAGGGTGCCAGAATTATTCTCTGAATTGAAAGTTTACATGCGGCATTATTGAGGGTTGAGTAGAATAATTTCTGTATCTTGCTGTCACTCGTGACATAATGTTACGTGCATCTAATGGCTGATTAAAGAAAATAATTAATTTTATATGACTCGCCATTTATTATAATTTCGTAAATCTGCATAAAGCGAAGTTTGCAAAAACGCTCCTCAGTTGAAAAAATCCTTTTATTTATTTTAGCGTTTGGCTATCATCACATTATGGAACAATAAACAACTATAACAAGATAATATCAGCTACAAGATTGCAATATTTACAATACTCTATACAGAAATAGGTCATAATGAAAAGTTCAATGTCCGTAGATAGTCAACAACTCGATCAGTCGCCAACAGGAACTCAGAAGGGTGGTGTATTCTTTGGAATACACGTCTAGTCAGAGTTAGCTCTTGCTGCTCTTTGCTCTACTTTTCATTAGTTTCATTTATTTAATTTTCCTTCTCGCAGACACCAACAGCGACCCTCTGTATTCCATTTGTTCTCCAAACATGTGCTTAAGTTGTTTTTAAGTTTGTTCCAGATGTGTATCTTCTATGAAATTTACCTAGCGGCATCTCGCGGCAACCCGCCGAAGTTCTTCAGACCCCTCGAGCTCAAAGAGGACTTACATACCACTCCAACAGGCTTCGCCGCTGTCGTCAGCTATCATCTCCTTGAAGAAACTACTCCAAGAAGAAAATTACATTCTGTAAAGGGCTTATACTGATCTTATGTTTCCTACCCTGGTTTTTGTTCTTTTGTTTCTCCCAACTTCCTCTCCGTCTTCTCGATCGCCGTTGCTCAAATCCTTCGCCCACTTTTAGTTCTAACTTCGAGGGTACAGTTTGGTGCTCTCTCTTAAGAGGCCAGCCTCCTGTCTCTATGAGGCAATTTTAAAATCGGCACCATGTCTGATTTCTTCGTATAACGGTCAAAGGTGACTTGAACTTCAGGCATCATGCAAGTTCAGTAACCACCTACATTGAACTTTTAAAACATTTTAAAAAGGATTTTAATCAACATGTGGAATGTGAAACATCTGCCCCTCGAGGGAACCGCTTTTCTTAGCCAACAAGGCTTTCTACTAGTTGTGAAATCTAGTATTTTCTATACCAAGTAAGGCAATACTTTCCCGCAATGAGGGATTTATGCCAATTAATAACCTTCTAAAACTTAACTTGCCTTCGAGGGATTATTACCGCTCTATTTAACTGTCACTACATTTCTGGAACTTTCCATTCAAATTAAACTGTCAACCGTGTGAATTATACTTCATATTGTCTAAATTACCAAAACTTTAAGTGAAATATAACTATTAACTGCAATCCAAAACCTTTCTAACGCAATATCCTTATTCAAGTTAAACTCAATGAAGTAATAAACTGCAATATCAAGACTACATATTGCTAAACCCCGTCAAAGTGTAACATGATGAACCCAACTTACTGTAATAGTGAAATTTTCCAACCTATCAACAAACTTTAGTGCAAAAACAGTGTCCAGTCAACAATCTACCACGTCGCGATTCGTAGGTATTAATAAAACTGGCCAGGACTTTATCCTACAATTCCTATTCTCCTGATCCCCTTTTGTTACTAACAATTTAGTATACTTAACTAGTCATTTTCAACGAGGCCTCGTTTAACATTAAGCGCCCTCCCAACTTTGCTTTATGTCAAATTTATTCATTCGGTTTCAACAACCGTGGTTACAATCCATATGTCATCTTTCCTGTTGCAATCAGGAACCTCTAGTTCTCTAATTGTTAAATGTTTACTTAACTTGTTCTATCCAGGTTTGGTTGGTTGGTTGGTTAAGTTTAGGGGCTGCGACAACGCGGTCATGTAGCCCCGCGTACTTTGGGTGTGTGTAGAATCTGTCTGATAACCGGTGTTAATTGTGATGACTGTATTAGTGTGTGTTCTGTTTTTTTTAAATTTAAGTACTGCATCTCAGAATTTTTCAAATAGTTCCTACTTTTGCCGCCAAGCGCCACAGTCAACGAATACTAGGCCAAGTTCAAACTTAGCTACTAAACGCCACCGCAGTCGGCTCTTGGCAACGAACGTAGAAACCTAAGAGCGTTGTTTACATTCTTTACCTATCCAATTTAGCTTCACACAGTTGCAATTAGTGGGAGGTTCTTTAACATGCCATAAATCTATGACATGGGACCGCCGGCTTTACTTCCCCTCCGAAGGAAGGCATACTGAGGGATTTTAACACTCTTAAAAAATCCGACGGCTTCGGCCGGATTTGAACCCGCTATCTTGGGCATAGAAGCTCAGCATGCTACCAACTTCGCCCCCGAAGCCTCCTCTATACAGGTTTCACCTGTCCTATTTGAATGTAACACTTGTTCAATTCTGCGTCAATAATGGAGGTTATAGAAACCTCCTATTAATCCTAGCAACCTAGGGGGGTCTGGAAGACCGTCAGACCTGGACATAAGGGAGTGTGATGCGAAGATGCAGTCCAACAGCATCAAGAATACAAGGATTCATCAGAAGAGAATCCTCATAGCCTCTCCACTCCAACTCCAAACACTGACCTGCCCGTGGTGTCCCCTGCTAAGCCGAGCAACCCAGTGGAATGTTGGGTAACCAACCCCAGCGGGAAACTGGGTCGGTGAACAGACTAGTGTTCGGGGGACTGAGGGTGTCTCTCTCAGTTATTTATGTTTCCCAGACAAGTTATGGGTTGGCGCCAGGAAAGGCATCCGGCCGTAAAACTTTGTCCAAATCAAAATATGGCAAGTTCTTTAAGTTTGGCCACGGAGACAGCTAGGGCGTTCCCCACAGGCGACGCGCAAGGAGATCGCCTGCCCCTTGTGAAAAGAGTGCGAAGGCTACCGAGTCATGGGCGGACTAGGTTAAAGAAGTTAGCTCACCTTAGAGTAGGTAGCCTACACTTAATGTTGGATCAATGACTGGACGAGGACGGGAGATTGCTGATTTGATGAGAAGAAGGAATATCGAAATTCGATGTGTACAAGAAACTAGGTGGAAGGGAAATAAAGCAAAAGAGCTTGGTGATGGCTACAAATTACTGTACAGTGGAACGAACAATCTGGGAAGAAATGGGGTTGGCATCATTCTCTCGAAAGATATGAAGGCTTGCCTGACGAAAGTCCACAGGAGAAATTACCGGATAATGAGTATCAAACTGTGCCTCGAGGGTATATTTAACATAATTTGTGCTTATGCCCCTCAAGTTGGTTGTGATGCGGACGAAAAGGATACATTCTGGAATGACCTGGATGAGGAAATCAGTCGCTTACCAGCCGAAGAAAGAGTTATTTTAGGTGGTGACTTGAATGGGCATGTGGGCACTACAGTAGGAGGAGAACTAGCAAGGAGAGTACATGGAGGCTGGGGATTAGGAGACCGTAATGCGGAGGGTGAGAGAGTGATAAATTTTGCAATGGGAGCAGACTTAGCTATATGTAACACCTTCTTTAAGAAATATGGACAGCAGCTGGTAACTTATAAAAGTGGAGGGAATGAAAGTCAAATCTATTACCTCATGTGTAGAAGACCACATCTGAAGGAAGTGCAGAACTGTAAAGTCATAGCAGGTGAACACGTAGCTCCGCAACACAGAGTATTAGTTGCCGATTATCAGTATGTCTGCCTCAAGCCATATGTGGAGAAGAAAACGGTGTCGAAAATCAAATGGTGGCGGCTAGATGACCCTATTCTGTGTAGTGAGTTCAAAACTGAAGTTTTACGGCAATATCAACACATAGAAGGAGTTGATAATTGGTGGAAAGTGAACAGTGAAATAATACGCCGAGCAGGAGAAGCCATTCTTGGTAAAACCTCCGGTAAAGTTGCTCATAGGGACAAAGAAACTTGGTGGTGGAATACTGCAGTAAAAGAAGCAATAAAGGCCAAGAGGTTTGCCAAAAAAGCCTGGGATCAATCTGCGACAGATGAAGACAGAGAACTGTACAGACAGACAAATAAAGATGCTAAGCGAGTGGTAGGGCAGGCAAGGGCAGATGCTTGGGATGATGTATATGAGGACTTGGAGAATACCAGTGGAGTGAAGAAGCTTTTCAGGATAGCGAGGGCTAGAGATAAGGCATCGAAAGATTTTACTCAGATTAAGCAGATGAAGAGTGGTGAGGGAGTAGTTCTTCATGATGAAAACAAAATCAAGAAAAGGTGGGAGGAATATTTCAATCACTTACTAAATGAGGAAAATGATAGGCTGTCTTCTGGTGATGGTGTGCCCTACCAGAGTTTAACCACTGGAATTAGTAGAGAAGAAGTGATGATTGCTGTCAAGAAAATGAAAAAAGGAAAAGCCACTGGTCCTGATGAAATTTCAGTGGAAGTATGGCAGTGTCTTGGGCAGACAGGAATAGATATGTTGTGGAATCTCATGCAGCAAATTTATTCGGAAGAGGTTATGCCCATGGAGTGGAGGGAGACAACACTGGTCCCTATATATAAGGAAAAGGGCGACGTCCAGGACTGTTCTAACTACAGGGGGATAAAGCTGATGTCCCATACCATGAAAATCTGGGAGAAAATTATCGAGAAAAGGCTTCGAGAGGACACAACGATTGGAGAACAACAGTTTGGGTTCATGCCAGGTAGGAGTACAACTGATGCCATTTTTGCATTCCGGCAACTCATCGAAAGGCATAGAGAGAAGAATAAGGAGCTACATATGGTCTTTATAGACTTAGAGAAAGCCTATGACAGAGTTCCACGCCAGGAAGTCGGGAGATGTCTGAGGACCAAAGCAGTCCCGGAAAAATATGTGCGGCTTATCCAGGACATGTACGAGGAGGCTAAAACAAGAGTCCGGAGTAGCGTCGGGTTGACTAACTGGTTTCCTGTTCAAGTTGGGTTGCATCAGGGGTCAGCCCTGAGTCCATACATATTCAATCATGTCATGGATGTCCTATCTGATGGCTTACGTAGTGCAGCACCATGGTGCATGATGTTTGCCGATGACATTGTTTTGTGCGACACCAGTAGGAGAGAACTGGAAAGGCGACTGGAGAGCTGGCGAGAAGCCTTGGAGACCAGAGGCATGAAAATCAGTCGAAAGAAAATAGAGTATTTATGCCTTGGTGGTGAGGGCAATGAATTAGTGCAGGTGGATGGAGTAAGCTTAAGGCCAGTCAGTAGCTTCAAGTATCTTGGGTCAACCATGTCTGAAGATGGCAACATAAATACTGAGATTGACCACAGGGTTCAGTCAGCCTGGATGAACTGGAAAAGGTTTTCTGGCATTCTGTGTGACAAAAGGCTCAGTATAAGGGTAAAAGGAAAGGCCTACAAGACAGCTGTGAGGCCAGCCATGATGTATGGTGCGGAGACATGGGCAATAACTAAGTCACAATGTCATAAGCTGGATGTGACTGAGATGAAGATGCTGCGCTGGATGAGTGGCATCACTAGGATTGATCACATCGCAAATGAGAAAATCAGGGGCACAGTAAAAGTAACAGAAGTCTCCAAGAAGATCCAAGAGAGAAGACTGCTGTGGTATGGGCATGTTATGCGTCGAGATAACAACCATGTAGGAAGGAGAGCGATGTCTCTGGTTGTGGATGGCACGAGGAATAGAGGCAGACCTCGAAGAAGATGGACTGACAATATCCATGAAGAACTAATGGATAAGCAGTTAAGGGACGACGATGTGTGGGACAGAATAAAATGGAAAAGACTTGCCAGAAACATCGACCCCACTTGAAGTGGGATAAGATGATGAAGAAGAGATTCTTATCTTGCTTGTTCGGGAATTCATAGCCCTTTCACTCAAAAAAAGTGGCATTCCTAAGTATTTGGTCTTAAAACAAATACTACGTAATATTAATCTCAATTGTATTTCATCTATCATTATTATTATTATATGCTTTAAACTTCCTATTGCATGCACATTTCAAAACCTTTTTATGTGTTTAGTGCTTGTAACAGGTTCGAAACCTGGAACTAATTTAGTAATGTTCATTGTGAACTTTCCTTTTACTAGGTCTGAGACCTTTAAAGTTTATCAAACTAAACAAAGAAAAAGTTGTTCTTACGCCCAAAATAAGATCAAAGATCAAAAATCATGTTAATTGCTCTAAATTCTATTACTTCTTAAATAAACTATTTATAATTTTTCTTTTTATCTCTCTGGATAGAATAACGGTTAGGCAGGACCTTCTCTTCCCTGATTCTTCTCCGAGAATTACTTTCTATTCAAAGAAAAAAGCGGTCTCTTCTTAAAAAAAGAATCTATCACTTGTTGCGTTCAAAACAAAACTTCCAATAACAACATTTTTACAGTTTCTCTTAGCTGATTCTAGTAAATCATTGAGGCAAGTACAGCTAGCTCCGCCAGCTTCCTACTTGTGGAGATTTTCTCTCTGACTTGTGGTTTACTTTTCAAAAATTTGGTTTTGTTTAAGTTAGGTCTGAGGTTTTCCTCCGTTCTAAACTTTTAGTCGGCACCCTGCTGGGTAATAGTTTAGCCTGCTTTGGATGCAACAATTGGTACTCTCTCAACATTTCCACCAATAATAATAAAAATATTGCTAAAAGCAATAGAGTTGCTTTACCTCTGCCCACTCTGGGGGAATTCGGCCGGTTTGTCGGGGATCCGACAGTGTCTAGTAATAAAAATATTACGGCAAATTCAAATCCTTCTAGCATTTCAAAATGCTTTATAAAATCTTACCCTTTTGAAGGGAAAGTGCTTAGATCCTTTCCTTTTGGCATACCTTGCCTTGCTAGTATCAGAATACCGGCTCGGGAGCTTGCTAGTACCAGAATACCGGCTCGGGAGGGAAAGAGCACTTAGCGATTGCTTGCAGGCGACCTCAGCTCACGCTGCACTCCCCTTTGGCACTGCAAAAGTCCCCGCACATTTTAGGTACTTCACAGGCTTCGTGCAGTGGAACCTCTTTATAAATCTTGACTTTCTGTTTTGTGTTGGATTCTCTCCCTCTCTGCCTAAAATTGTTTCCACTCCTAAACCTACATCCTTTTCTCTCTCATCATCTTCCCTCAGGTAGTGTTAACACTCAGTAATAACCTACCAAAGGGTCTCCGGGGAAGGCTGACATTGGACAAGATTTGATGTTATGGCGTACTGTTTGCCTTTCTGCACCACAATCACAAATTGGAGATTGAACTTTGTCCCATTTATGCATCAAATCTGCACATCTGCCACAGTTAGTCCTTACTCTGTTTAAGGAAGACCAAATTTCCGATTCAGTTCAAATCCTGGTGGTTTGGCTTTGCGACATCATGGCCATGTAACCCTGTGCATTTTTGTGTGAAAACCTGTGCTAATGTGTGTATTTGTAATGTGGATAGGCGGCCGTTCCCTTCATTTAGGTACCATACCGGCATTTGCCTGGAATAGAAGTGGGAAACCACGGAGAGCTATTTCTGGGATGTCTGAGGTGGGAATCGAGCCCGCCTCTTCTGTTCTGCATCACGAGACTGAGTGTACCCCGTCCCAGCCCTCAGAGCAGAATTACATTTCTTGGCAGGTGACAGGCACACGGCGGACATGAAACAATCCTGCTGCCAAGTTAACGGTTGTTTTTCAAACTAGGAATACGCAACCTATTCGCAACTGACGGTCAAGTCTACTATATAGAAATGTGCAGTCCACCTCGTGACGTAGTGACTAGCATTCTTGGCAGTCACCACTGAGGTCCGGATTCGATTCCTGGCTCTGCCAAAATATTTAATTCTGGTTTGAGGGCTGGAAAGGGGTTCATTCAACTCAAGACAGGATTGAAAAGAGGTGGGATCGATTCCTATCTTAGCCATCCTAGAAGTGGTTTCCTGTGGTTTCCCATTTCTACTCCAGGCAAATACCAGGATGGTTCCTAACTTAAGACCTTGACCGCCTCCTTCCCAATCCTCGCTTCAATTACAAATAGGCTACACACACTAATACAGACACCACAATACACAGGTTCTCAGACAAATCCTGAACACACTCATGTACACGGGCTTGAAATGACCACGACATCCAAGCCTCAACAGGAATCAACAACAAATGTTGGACACTCGGGTAATCACACAGTCAAAACAATGATAAGGTGCAATGCGTCATTAAAACAATGTATTTCACTAGATTAGAAGTATGCTGTGATATTCAGAAGAAGTATGTTCCGTAATTAAGAGCATTGAAATGGGCACACATTTTTCGTTAAAAAAAACACGTTAAGTACAGAAAATAGGAAGAATGTTAAGAAACTAATACCTTTTAAGTTCTAAAATTCCTCAGGAAGTCACAAGTTTCCACGAGGACATATTCTGTGTATATGGTGCAGAGTATGAAGGCCAACCTACAAAGAATTTATGAGGAGACAAAAATATATTTATTTATTTATTTATTTATGCTGTTCAAGAAGCTATTTAGTGTGTCAAATTCAAATACCGTTACCAACCCGAGTTACTGTTTATAAAGAAAAAGTTTATATTTGACTAAAATAAAAATATACATTTCTGTAAAATTACCTTTTTTTTGTACGAAGCGAGTTTTGCAAACATGGGTCCTTTCGAAATAAGCTTCATGTAGTCAACTTTATTTGCAATTCGACACAAAATGGCCACATGATTCGACGAATGGCAGGTGCGGTTAGATAGCATAGGAAAGAAATAGCAATCGACAAGCAAAATGATTCGCACACCTGAGACATGTAATTGAGCCGGCCACAAAGCACAACCGGTTGTGGTTTCTAAATACTAGTACAAGCCTACTCTAATCCAAACATCAACTTTCATTTCCGTCACATCTGGCCAAAACAAGAACAGTTATTGCTCTTTGCCCCAAGGTCATACTACTGTACTACACCCGCAATGTAAGTCTGAAGATATAGAATAATTTATTCCCATTTCCTCCAGGTAAATCCCTGGAAAGTCCCGGGGAGACCAATACCGTTACATACACAATTACAGTCACTGAGAAATAAGGCTTGTCATATAAATTCAACATACACTCAAGTAAAGTCGTGACGGTCAACGCATACCCAGGCAGCGTTCTTTCATCCCTATAATCCAGTCGCTCAGTCCCGCCCAACTAGTTAAAGTAGGGACCGGACATTCATGCACTAAAAATGATTAAAATATGCATGCAATTATGCACTAAAAATCTAGAAAATATGCATTTAAAAAATTGAAAAATATGCACTTAACAATAAGTCAATCTTATTTACTCTTCTTTCCCCCTTTTTGCCGTAATATGTGCAGTCAGTCGTCTTAGAATGTTGTTCAAGTTGAAATTTCTTTTCACATTTCACTTCCTTCGACAATATTTGACAATAGACGACAACGCCATCAGCTTATTATTTATTTGGCGTATGGCATAAAATTGCATGTATACAATTAAATATAGTACAATAACTAGGGGGTCATTATCTATGTGCGCCCCGATAAACACGGCAAGCTAAGCCAGCTTTGACTGGCGCAGATCGCGGGCCACGAGTACACCGTTCACCCGGTGGTAGGCGCGCTCCGCTGACTCATATAGTTAGTTCACATGTTTTGTCATTCATATGGACGTGTATCTGCAAAGGTTAGACGTTAGTGTTGCACGTTTAGTGAGTATTGTGATTACTGTGATTGTTGGCCATGCCAAGACACCAATTCACATTGCGCGAACGTGTGTATACCCATAATTCGTACACGAAAAGCAGAAAGTCTTGTTCTGAAACAAGACGAAATTTCAAATCAAGTTGCTAGGAAGACCTGTGCCTAATGCCAGAACAATTAGGAGGCTCGCTAAACGATTCAAGGAAACAGTTCAGCATCGGCTATGAGCACTGTAAGTACACATTAGTTAGTTATTGCTATTTTAAGGGGCGGAACTACGAGGTCATCTGCCCCTAAGTACACATTATTGATCATGTTTGGTAAAGTGTAAAAAAAGTGCGCGCCAACCACCGGCTGAACCGTGTACGCGGGCCCGCAATCTGCGCCAGTCAAAGCCGGCTTAGCTTGCCGTGTTTATCAGGGCGCACATAGATAATGTCCCTATAGAAAGCAAAATTTCATATCGAAATGTCCAGTCCATCTATCCACTCTAGTACTCTCTCTGATGGGATGAAGAAATCAGCCCAGCTACCCGAGTAGGCTCATAGCTTGCAGCTGCCGACGATGTGAGGGATGGTTTGCCGTGGAGCACCACAGTCTCATTCCAGTGATGTTAAGCAGTTCCACTTGTAATAATAATGTTAATGGTTTTACGTCCCTTTCAACTACTCTGGCCGGGTGCCGGAATTTTCCCCCGAAGGGGATCTTTAACGTGCTAGTAAATCTACTGACACGGCTCCCTCGTATTTGCGCACCCTCAAAGTTCCACTTGTAGAGTGAGTCCTTGCATCTTCCACGGCCTGTCCGAACTCTTTTAAGAGTGGCCCACTGTATGCGTGGTAGATGGGATCCACTAGCCATTTGCACACCAGAAAAGATGTGTAGGGACAAGTCTGTTGAAGTTTCCTGACGGTCTTTCCAAATTTTCACAGCATCGGAGTTGTTGTGAGCCATGTCAGCAGCAACTTGCAAAGGTGGATGGCGTGACTTCAATCTTGGAAGATTAAGTGCAGGGATGTCTTCTTGTAAGGGTCGTTGGGGATATCAGCAGATTGTATGGTACTCTCTTAAGAGGGCATTCGATCTGCGCAGATCAGGTGGCATTATTCCTGTGAACAGCGGCAACCAATGGGTTGGCGTGGATCTGATTGTGCCTGAAATAAGTCGCATGCTGTTGTTCAACTGTGGGTCAATATATCGGGTATAAGGGCTATTAAGCCATACAGGAGAGCAATACTCTGCACTGGAGTAACCCAGCTGAATAATCACTATTACCTGACATCCACTGACTTAATAAATACTTCCGGCTGCTCTTCTATTTAGGTATTTTGAGTAAAGGATATGCAGACTAAAGTAACACTTTAACTGAAGAAACTCAATCACAAAACTATCCCCGCGCTACTGGCTGCCCAGATGATGAAAGATATGTCCCACCCCATGCCAGGCGTAAAACACTGTTATCTCGTTATATGTTGCACAGAAAGTTGCCTATAAGGGAAGTCCAACACACAGACGAAACCAATTTTGTTCAAGATGTATTAAATTATACGAACATTATACTAAAATATTTTATGATCAGAATATGCAATAAATCAAATAAACCCACAAAATATGCATTTGCATATGCGCATATGCATTTTCAAAAAAATCCTGTCCCTAGTTACAAAGGGTTCGGTGTCGGCTTCTTTTCTTTTGACAACAGATGTCCCTCGCGAATTAACTGTATAACTCTACTTAAAGCCCCTAACCCTCATACAATCACCTCCCTGCTCGGCGAGAAACACTTGTATTAAGCTTAGTAGCAATTCCATGGTTAGGAAGAACGACACAACTGTCTACAATAAACATGTAGTATGTGCAGTATTAGAAAAAAAATAGCAATACTCTTTTATCCCCGGTATTTTTTCCAGCTATGTTACTTCGCAAATAAACAACGAATTTTATTGCCTCAACTAGTCATTCCCTTGTGAGCCTGATATTATCCGAGATCATGCGCAGAGTATCCTTTCCGAGACTGACTATACCAGTCACACCGAGTGAGTTAGCAGTGGTCGTTACGGCATGACTGCTGGCAGTCGCTCACATCCGGGAGGCGAGGAGGTTCGAATCCCCCCGCCGGCAACCTTGAAGATGGTCTTCTGTGGTTTCCCATCTTCCTTCCAGGCAAATGCCGCGGTTGGTCCCTAACTATAGGCCACAGCCGCTACCTTCCAACTCCTTGCCCTTACATACAGACTTTCCTACCCAGACAATACTCCACACGCGACGGTACGTGTAGCTCACCCATTGGGTGTCCGCCTCGAAGCAGCTACAAAAAAAACTGGCGAGCCGAACATGTCCTCGGACACTCTCGGCACTAAAAGCCATACGCTAAATAAATAAATAAATAAATAAATAAATAAATAAATAAATAAATAAATAAATAAATAAATAAACCAGTCACAACTGAGCCTATTCTAAGTAAGTAAGTAAGTAAGTAAGTAAGTAAGTAAGTAACCAAGCAAGCAAGGAAGTATGTGCATGGATGATTGTTGAAGAATAGTACTTTTTGATATTTTTACTGGTAATTTATAACCTACCTACATGCCAAAATTCAAGTTTCTAACAGCACTGGAAGTACCACGCCATGATAGGCTTTTTTTTCGGAGGGCCTGCGTAGACGTATTCACGTAGTAAAAGAAAACAGCTTGTCTGCCAAAATGAGGCAGAGCACTATTTCAGGTTAGGAGACCAAATCATGCGTCAAGTCTAGCTAACCTCAACCAACCAATCAAGCTGAACGGCAGGTGTAATCCGAAGGTTACTCAAGAGTGAACTGTTTTTTCTATCAGCTCGTGACATTATAAAATTAATTAATTGTTGTTGTTGTTTGAGTCTTCAGTCTTTTGACTGGTTTGATGCAGCTCTCCATGCCTCCCTGTCCTGAGCCAATCGTTTCATCTCTACATAGCTACCACACCCTACATCCGAGGCTATCTGTTTAACATATTCTAACCTTGGTCTACCCCTACAGTTCTTGTCCTCGACCCTTCCTTCCATAACTAAGCTTGCTATTCCTGGGTGTCTTAGTATGTGTCCTACCAACCTATCTCTTCTCTTCATTAGCAGTCGCCAGAAACATCTCTCCTCTCCCACTCGCCTTAATACCTCTTCGTTTGTAACCCTATCTACCCATCTGATCTTCATCATTCTCCTGTAACACCACATTTCAAATGCTTCAATTCTCCTCTTTTCTGCTGCACCAATAGTCCAAGTTTCACTTCCATAGAGCGCTACGCTCCAGACAAAGGCTTTCAAAAATGACTTCCTAATACCTAAATCTATATTCGATGTCAACAGATTCCTTTTTTGTAGAAAGGCTTTCCTTGCCTGAGCCAACCTACTTTTTATATCCTCTTTGCTTCGTCCATCACTGGTTATTCTGCTTCCTAAGTAACAGAAGTCTCCTACTTCCTTCAGCTTTTCACCTGCCAATTTGATCTCCATAGAGGTTTCTGATTTATTTCGGCTGCAATCCAGTATTTTTGTTTTACATTTATTAATTTTCATCATGAATTCCTTCCGTAAGACGGAATCCATACCATTCAAAAACTCATTCAAATCCTCAGGCTTGTCGGCCAAGATGACGATGTCATCAGCAAATCTCAGAGTTGAAATTATTTCTCCTTGAATCTTCACTCCCACTTTAAATTTTTCTCCAATTTCCTTCATTGCTTGTTCAATGTAAAGATTGAAAAGTATGGGTGATAAGTTGCAGCCTTGCCTTACACCTTTCTGAATACCAGCTTCTCTCTCATGTCCTTCAGCTCGAATGACTGCTGTCTGGTTTCTGTATAGATTGTATATCACCCTCCTATCCCTGTACTTTATTCCAATAGATTTCAAAATGTCAAACAATTTAGTCCAATCAACGTTATCAAAAGCCTTTTCTAAGTCTACAAATGCCATGAACGTTCTCTTATCTTTCCTTATTCTACCTTCCAAAATCAGCCTAAAACTTAGTACAGCTTCCCTTGTTCCTACATTTCTCCTGAAACCATACTGGTCTTCACCCAACTCCGTTTCTATCTGGCTTTCAATCCTCTTGTAAATTATTCTAGACAGGATCTTTGAAGCATGAGTAATCAAGCTGATTGTACGGTAATCTTCACATCTGTCAGCTCCCACTTTCTTTGGTATAGGGATGATTACATTCTTCTTGAAATCAGGGGGTACCTCACCTGTCTCATAAATCCTACACACCAAGTGAAATAACCTGATCAGACCTTCATCTCCTATGCAGCGTAGCAACTCAATCGGTATATCATCTATGCCTGGTGCTTTGTTCCTGCTTAAGTCTTCCAAAGCTCTATCAAATTCTGATCTCAATATTAAATCTCCTTTCGCATCCTCATCAATTTCCTCCTCCCTTTCCATTACATGATTCTCAATCTCCTTTCCCTTATACAAACTCTCTATGTAAGCTTTCCATCTCTCAACCTTTTCTTCCCTATCTGTTAGAGGCTTTCCATTTGTGTCCTTAATATTACAGCACTTAGTCTTCTTTTCCCCAAAAGTATTCTTAATCCTTCGATAAGCTGTGTCTACTTTTCCTAATTTCAGACAATTTTCTATACCTGCACATTTCTCTTTCAACCATTCTTCTTTCGCTTCCTTGCACTTCTTGTTAACCTCATTTCTCAGACGTCTGTATTCTGCTTTCCCCTTTTCATCTCTTACATTCTTGTGTTTCCGCCTTTCATCCATCAATTCTAGCATATCCTGAGTGATCCACGGTTTTCTACCTATTCTTTCTTTCCTACCAATGTTTTCTTCTGCGGATTTTGTTATTTCATTCTTCAAAAGTGCCCATTCGTCTGCAATTGAAGTTTGTTTAGGGGTTTTGATTAGTCCTTCCTTTATACTCTTCTTGAATCTTTCGTTTACATCCTTCACTTTCAGTCTGTCTATTGTCTATTCACCTTCGATAAGAGCCCATCTATAACCTCATTTTCGGCCCTTTCAAACATCAGGCATCACCATTCAATCAACCAAATGTTATGTCCAGTATGTCGGGATTGAAGTGATGAGTCTTTATGTGACAATGGCTTTTACGGACGGAGGCCCTTCTGACCTCGTTAATGGTTTGAAATAAAAGGAAGGACGTTTGTAGTTTTAAGTGACCGTTCATTTCGCGATCACGGGACGTCCATTTTTACGTGAAATCCGAACAACAGGACGCGATATTTCACTTCAAAAATATCACATACGATGACTGGGAATCGAACCCAGTCTGCCTTGGTGAGAGGCAAGCAGCTTAACCACTGCACCATCACGGGCTCATCATAGGTTTAATGCCCGTTTTAATTGGTGTGGTTCTAGAGAAACCAGGGTGCCGAAACTTTGCTCCGGAGGAAATTTTTAAGGTGCTGATACTATATCGACACGAGCCAGTCGCATTTTAACATCCTTAAAAGTCGTCGGAGTGAGGCGGGATCGTGTCCACAATTTTCGGTTTTGAACCTAGCGCAGTGTTCTATAAAATAGCCTGCTCTATTACGTCTGAAATGTGCTAGATCGTTTCCAAGTTCCAATAATTTCTTCATGCTGGTCAGGCAGGCAGGAAGAGGCTCACGAGCAACGAGAGCATTTATGTCTTTCCGAGTCAGAGAACTCGGCTGTAGTTCAACATAGGTCCTTTAAGACCTCCAAATCCATTTCAACAGAAATATTTCACACGAAGTGAAATTTCATCGCAAGGCAATAGAAAAAGCAAAATCTCGGAATAATTTGTGAAGAGATGAAAGTTTTATTGTATTTAGATCATGGCTGTCCTTTATGCAGAGCAAGTGTTATCTTCTTTGACCTAGGAAGTCATGGAGTATCATTGAATTTTCGAAATAGGCCCTCAGCTTTAGGCGTAACATTTATGGAAAGCAAGAAAACATTTTTTCTTTATTGTTGTAACAGTGGTGAAGATACGAACAGATTGAAATGTTTGTTCAAGAAATATTCAACGGCCTACTGTCTCCATAGTATTGCCATTAGGCAATCATTGTCTATCATTGTTGCTTTATACATATTAATCATTTATAGTGGAGTACATTAACTTACACTAACCCAGGGGTTCCCAACCTGGGGGGCGTGGGGCTTTATCAAGGGTGTCGTGAAGTGATTTCCGAATTAAGTTTTTTTAACTCGAATATTACAATTTTGTAAAATACACATTTTTCGAATCTCTCCAGGTGATTGTCGCACCAAGTCAATCGTTCAAAAGCACTGGTAATTGCCAACTGTCGGCACAAACCTCTGCGGAGCTGCGAGGTTGGAGGCGAAATGAGGAATTTGCTGTGTTGTAAGGAGCAAAATTATGCCAATTTTATCGTCTCGTTGGCATATCTTTGTGATTTCTTTGAAGCTTTGAACAGTTTGAACTTACATTTTCAAAGACATATTGCCAGTCAAAATTTTCAACGCAGAGTGTCATAGGAACAAAGCAGCGCTGTCGGCTTGATGTTGCAAGTGATCTCCGCCGTGCTCTGTCAAATATCAAATCAAACATACCGAATCTTACCAAGAGAAAACAGTGTCAACCCTCTCACTAACATTTGTTGACTAATTTAAGGATTTGTTGTAAAAGTGTGTTATTTGTATTGTGCTAAAATGAAGTTAGTATGTAATAGATAGGCCTATTCCATTATGTACTGTAGTGTTATTAGGCTAGGTCTATATCCTCCGCATCAATCGAAGACGTTATAGAAGCGATGGGTGGTGGGGAGGAGGGGAGGGGGAGGGATGAGCTCCCGTATCTGAAAAGGGGGGCGTCAGCTGACAAAGGTTGGGAACCACTGCACTAACCCAATGTTCCGTGGAGAGGTAAGTTACTACTATAGGAATCTATAGCAAGAAAACAAAAACAATCAAAAACAATAAAAAAAACCAGTGAAGTTAGGGTGACTGCAATAAACATACAGTAGATGTGATGAGAATCTATTATCCTTACTTCTGGCCGGAAGTAGCGTGTGTATAGAATCACTCTACCAAGGTACATAGAATGTATATCACTCTACGGTCCTTGTGAAGTAATACCCTGTTATGTACTTCCTTAATGCATGATTGAGAAACAGGCATGTCAGTAGGATGTGCTTCTCGCCTCATAGCGGGAATCCACGAAATCATATCTGAGTCTACAGCAGAGATTTTTATATACAGTATATGAATTGCACAATTGCCTTCACCGTGATTGGGGGCTTCCACTTAACCCTCTCATCCCTTTTATTACATAAAGCATTTGTAGCTTAGTTTTACTTTAGGGTACCTTCCACCTAAATCATTTTCATGCCATTCATGCCAGTACTTTTGACGCCAACCCACAGCAGACAAAAATTAAACCAAGGGTATATTTTGTCATTAGTCATTCAACACCTCATACGGGATACATACAGTAGAACCTCGGTAATCCGAGGTAATTGGGACCAAGAGGCGCTCGAATTTGGGAAATCTCGGATTACTCACACAAAGTTACGAAATGTTAAGTCCTTTAATTTAAAATTAGATGCACAAGAACCTTGTGTTTAAATATTCTTACAGTAAACGGCATTATTTTATCAGTTATCGTATAATGTGTTGCAGTTGGGCTTTGTTTCAGAAATACAAAACAATATTCTACAAAAGAAATGCAAATATGTACATATTTACTTTAAAGTACAGACTGAACAGACACTGGCTAGTTGGCGGGAGGGCGATAGCGGGCAGAATTGTAAACAACGCATGCGCACACCTCCACCAAAGACCTTGGGTAAGCTATGCATCTCACTGTCATCCATCTCGGATTAAACGGAGGCTCGGACTACCGGGGCTCGGATTACCGGGGTTCTACTGTACTAAGTTTAAGCCGAACATTCAAGAGGTTCAGACTGAAAGCGTACGGTACTTTAATTATAGAGATACAAGCTAACTCATCCTTCGTACGGGTAAAAATGTACTTGTGTGTATCGTACACTCCGAGCACTAAAATTGTTCCAACTTCGAGTAAATAAACTCTGAATCGAATGCGAAGATTTAGCAGCGATAAGCGTGGGTAGGGGTACAATGTACGCAACCAGTCATGTCTATTTTAAGAACTATTTTTCAGATTATTATCTTATTATATAATACGCTAAGGGGTATGTTTCACAAAACTCAAGCTCCTAAACCAGACGGAGTTAGAGGGTGTGGTTTGAACCAAAATCTTCCAAATCGTCTCAATAGTACAGGAAAAATCTTGCATTTTATGAAAAGTCAACGGAAATATATTTATTTGTGTATAAAGTGCTTTTAAGACGATAGCCCCTGCCAGAACTGTGTCGCGTCCAGCCCGCCTAGCACTACAGCCAGGCGGGTAGTCTGTACACACGGGGCGCACACAACCCATTATGTGCGAGTTCTCGCACGGGTCCGCTAATTAATTCACTTAATCATAAGTTTTATAAATTGCAAACTTGAGAACCAAGGTATCGTAATGTCACAAGGAAACAGGGAATGCTGATATTAAACATAGATGGGTGGCTGTACAGTAGAATACTGTAACACTGACCACTACTCAATGTCATTAGATTAGTTCACAGAGCATGAAATTGGTCCGTAAAAAATTCGCATCGTCGTGCTCGTGTGAAAGGTGAAGTCCATGGCCCAGTAACCATTACAGTGAGTAACTAAACGCCACACAATTGGAGAGTAGGTTGACACGCAAAGCAGGTCAAGTGCACCATCCACCAACACCACTTAGCAAATCGCCCACTGTGAAGGTTTGGCAATGAAAATCATCAAGCACCATTGGACCACCGTAGACCAACGTCCAATTTTAACCCTTAGCTGTTCTCTTGACATTGCACAGCATTATAAAATGTCTATCAATGCGTTGTTTCATCAATATGGACTGAGTGACTCAATTACCTTAGTACTAGTCTTCAAAGTCTTAGATACGGCAGTATAAGTAAGTTCGATCCCGGTTCAGATAAATGACAATTAAGGATATTTGAATGCAACAATAATGTATGCGTCGTTTACATGCCAATTGTAGAATTTCCGTGTATTAACATAATTTTGACTCGTTTTTTTTTTAATATTTTTCTTATTTTTGGCACATTGGTTGCATATGATGAGATAATCATGTGACTGTATTCTCATAAGGAATTATCGGCTGAGAATATAAAGTAGAACCTTGGCCTATCTTCGAATAAGTATACATTTATTTTTTTGAAATGTTATGTTAGGCAAATTTAGCATCGGTAGAAAACCTATTGGAACTTCGCAAACACGAGAGAATAGCCACCTCGTCAACTCACACCCTGTTCGCTTCCCACGAAGGTGGCTCAGGTTCTATTTCCAAACAATTCATGTGAGGGTTAATTTGCATTGAAACAATCATAATAGGTGGTTCAAATTGCACGTAAACAGGAGGTTCCATGATGTAAAATACTGTTTCGCTTTTTGAAAAGCGAGAAAATTCTCCCTGTCGTACATGTATGCAAGTAAACGAACTCTCGTGCTGCTATTTATGTACGTCGTGTTGTGTGGCCTCCTGAGAGGCCGAGTGCAGGTCTTTCTATTCGACGCCCGTGAGCGACCTGCGCGTCGGGATGAGAGATGGAATGGATGAAACTGGCCAAGGATGTGGAAGGAAGCGGCCGTTGTCTATTAGAAGGTACCGCCCCAGCATTCGCTGGTCTTGAAAATGGGAAACCACAGAAAACCATTTCAAGGACGGCCGACGGTGGGGCTCGGACCCACGCGTCTACCGAGTCAGCAGACAGCTTGGCCCAATGACCTAACGCTGCGCTTTAGCGAGTGTAGCCACACAAACTCCAAGCACCAAGCGTTCATCTTCATAAAGTATTTCCGTTCGTGAAGACCTTCAATTTCAACCTTTAATGCTATTTAACAATCCATTAATGTACAGGAACAACAGAGTGTTGTTTCATTTACAGACTTTGACATCGTGGTGATCAACCCCGTGCTCTTGGGTGAATGTAAAAATTTGCCTGATAACCTGTGTTTTGTCTACAGTAATAGGTGTACTTTGTAATTAGTTTAGGATTGGAAGAAGGCGTCCATGACCTTGAGTTAGGAACCATTCCGGCATTTGTCTGAAGGAAGTCTGAAACCACGCAAAACCACTCTTAAGATGGCTGAATTGGGAATTAAAACCACTTCTCAGTTTTGCCTCATGAAGGTCAATGTACCCCGCTCCAAACCGAGACGACCTGAAACAGGAATCGAACCCATGACCTTTAAGACTGGAGTCTCACTATGTACTCCGAGACCACAGAAGGTGGCACGAACAACACATTAGTCAAAATCAATTATACCATTAGCAACAGAAAAGGAAATGAGGGTTGCAGAAAACTGTCCAAGTATTATACAACAAAATGTTAGATAAAATGTTCGCACAATCAATAATAATATTGTTCAAAGTTACAATTTGTCTTGAACTAAGAAAGCCTCAATCGACCGCCTTCCTCACTATAGTTATCTCTTTTCCCAAACACCACACAGGAACATATCAGATCACGCTTTGTTAGAGGCGTACTAAATACAATATGCAGTACGTAGCGTGTGCAGGCAGGGCCTTGGAAGCTTCCATTGTATAAGAATGACGGACATAATTACAGCTTGTGTTCTCCTTGGACTATTTTATGCACTGATCTCGATTCCAATTGAGACCTCGGAGGTTGCTGTACTATAGTTCAGTGCCTAAGGTTTCAAATGACTGTGACACCTCGAAGAGCATCTTTACAACCTTCAACTAGTGTTGCCAACTCAGGTATTAAAAATTCGGCAAGGAGTATTCAAAAGTCGCTAGATTCCTATGCAACAAATAGAGAAAAAGTTTTCTTTATGCAAACGGTAGTTTAAATAGTCGCCAAAATACTATATAAACTATACTAAATTTTAAATAATTCATCGCCAGAATTTTCGGGAAGGTCACGATGCAGCAGGATGACATGTACGAGCCTGCTGCCTTCCCTTTCCTTCCATTCACGTAAAATAATGAAAATAAGAAATTGTATATCTACCACTTATTATTACGCGATGAAATTCTAATGTGACGGATGTTTTTTACGGTCGGATGCCCTTCCTGACGCCAACCTCATGAGAGGAGTTAATGAGAAATTAAATGAATGAAGATGAATGAAACTGGGCAAGCCAATTTCAAGTAGTTCCAAGTTTGGCTACCAGATACCTCTGTCACTGACACTGTCACCCAGCAGCGAACGTTGCAACTTGATAACCAAATAACCTACACATTTAGCTACACATTACCAATTGTAGTGGAAGGTTCTTTTTCATGCCATAAATCTATGACATGGGCCCGCCGGCTTTACTTCCCGTCCAGAGGAAGGCATACTGAAGGATTTTAACGCTCTTAAAAATCCCACGAATTCGGCCGGGATTGAACCCGCGATCTTGGCCACAGCAGTTCAGCATGCTACCGACTTTGCCACCGAAGCCGACAATGGAAATAAGAAAATAAATCCAATTTTTTTTAGACCTATACATACAAATTATAATTACAAGATCAGATTCAGCATTAAAACAGTTTTATTGCTTTTCTTATTCACAGTACCGCCAATTAGTAACATTATGCTACTAAGAACTCATCCGTGTAGTTTTACAATAGAGGTCCTTTGTTAATGTAAGAAAAATCACCATAATGGGCAGTCAATTCTTGGGAATCTTTGTTAAACTAGTTCGCATTTCGCAATAGACTGTATATTTTGTTGTACTTATGCCAGTAGTGGCTCGTGCACATTTGTTAAGAGGAGGAAAGACGTTAACTGCATAAAATGACACCATCTTAAAATAAAACATGCAATATTAGCCTATACCAAGATGCACAATTTCGAACATCGCTCTATAAAATAGGCATCCTGATTTTACCTTTCAAATTATGTTGAAAGTTTCAATCCATGAATAGTACAATTAATAATATTAGTTTTAAAAAGAAAATAAGTAATTTCTTCAGAGCTCTGCATGTAGCCATTAGCGTAACGGTCTGGTAACTAATTGAATGCTAGATGGCAGCTGTAGCAAGTTAGCCACACTACAAGATGGAATTAAGACGCATGCTCAGAACAAGAGGAGGATATCCTCCCCTGCCGCTCATTTGGCTGCGTTAAAACTGTAGTTCCTTCTCTGGACGCTGGCGCTGGTGCGCCTGTGTTTATTGTGTATTAACTGAACTGCAGGCTGCAGTACAGGAGGAAAGTGTGCGCTCTCCCCCATACAACCAACCAACCAACCAACCAACCAACCAACCAGACTTTTCAAGTAGTACAAGAGCGTGCGTGGTTTAAAACCCGATATAACATGTTCGTTTTATAGTTTTGAAATTAAAAATAATCCAATCTACCTCGAATTTAAAGGTAAACAATTTAATGTCAATTGCCGAGCAATGTGAGGAGGAAGTTCCTCCGTTTCCTCCCTCGAAGAACCGCCACTGACTTATGTGTTTTACTGCAATGTTACAGCGATGCGTAATTCTCAATTCTACATCCTTAAGGAGGGACCGTGAGAAGTACTAGACTAGCACAATTGTACAAACAAAAATGCATTTCAAAAGCGGGCAAGATTGTTTACCACTCTGTGATAATATAATAAGCGCTAGGAATCAAATCAGAATACTAATGGTTAATTAAAATCACATTCAAGGTGTAAGGGCCGTTTCCACCAACTCTTTACTGACGATTAGTTAGTTAATTCCTATTTAACAAATACGAGAGTTAATGCGTGATTATCGTTGATGCATTTCACGAGGTCATTCGGGTTCCTAATTACTTAAATGCGCTTTACGGCTATCGCGCATGCGTAGACTCAGTTTCATCCCGGAGAAACCTGGCGGGCAGATCAGGAAGCGTGTAGCACTCATCGGCGTTTGCGATGCTTCTTTGAGATTTTCTGGAACATAATTATAAAGAAAGGGAAATACAGAAGACCTTATTCGTAGCAAAAGCTTAAAATGATTATGAGAACTGGCAGTTGTGTTTAATTAGCTAAATAGGGCACGCGGTTGCGTTGTAAACTCTGAGTTTATCGTGCAGAGCTAGAAGGAGTTCGAATCCCACTTCGGATAAGCTTTTTTAAAATTTATTTCGGCATACTTCTTTCTTGGTATTAAACATGTATGAGCATTTATAATTGAATTGTCATAAGCATATTTTATATTATTCATACTAGCAACCCGCTTCGCCCGGTATCTTTAACGGTAAGCTTAAAGGGCGCACGGACGGCACGTCTCAGACGCAGTTCAGAAAAGCAGAGGTGAAAAGCGAAACCCCAAACACATATACTCTTCTTTGAAGTCTTAACTCGACACTACTCGACAGTTTGATGCTGGCCGAAGCTCACTCGCTAGCTCGTATACTCGCTCCGAAGCTAGTAATTTAAATTTCCACTGAATGGCGATTATTGGAAGAAATGAAAACTTAAAAACCCTTATAGTGGGCGAAGTATTTAAGAAAGAGATATCCTGTCGCGAACTTTTTTGTAGAACGTTTCATGCCGAACAATTCTAACACTCATAGTATATAGATATTTTTAACGGTTAACACAGCGTAGGCTTAAAAGGCGCACGGACGGCAGGTATTTTTTTTGACTCGATTCACTAAAATAGTTACTTCTCGGCTTCCTTTGGTCATAAATGAATGTTTTTCTACAGAAACCTTCCTCGAGAAATCATTTACAGAATGGTGAAAACCTCATCAAAATCCATCCAGTGGTTTTCGAGATTACCCGTCACACCCAAAGAATCGAGGACTTTGTGTTCTACTATGTAGAGATGGATAAAAGTTCGTGTGAACTCTGAAACTAACCACCATTGAGGGATGCACAAGGTAGAATTCGTCTGATTTCCTCCAATTTAAGGCGGCTTCGGTGGCGTAGTTGGTAGCATGCTGAGCTTCTATGCCCAAGGTCGCGGGTTCAACCCGGCCGAAGTTGTCGGATTCTTTTAAGAGCGTTAAAAATCCCTCAGTATGCCTTCCGGAGGGAAGTAAAGCCGGCGGTCCCATGTCATAGATTTATGGCATGAACAAGAACCTTCCACTAATTACACTTGTGTGAAGCTAAATTATAGGTAAGATTTGACTAACGCTCTTAGGTTCCAACGTTCGTCACCAGGAGCCAACTGCGGTGGCATCTAGTAACCAAGTTCAGAACTAGTTGGCCGTTGACGGTGGCGTTTGGTACCGAAAGTAGGAACTACCGTACTTGAAAAGTAAATGTCTACAGTCCTAACTTGAATTAAAAACATATAACACACACTAATACAGCCATCACAATTAACACCAGTTATCAAACAGTTTCTACACACACTCAAAGTACACGGGGCTATATGACCGCGTTGTCGCAGCCCCTAAACTGAGAAACCAAAAACCAACCTCCACTTTAACGATGCTTTAGAGAGTTGAGTGTTCAGATTTGGTCATTGAACGGAATTCCTAGTTAGTGGTAAGTTAACTAGCGTTTCTGTTTGATAAAATGCTCATGCAAAGTTAAATAACCTTCAATGATGAATTAAGAAATAATTAACGTTGGTGAAAACGGCCCTAAGAGTTGAAAATGACACCACATTGGGACAAAGACTTCAGAGTTGGAAAAGTGCATCCCCCCACCTTCCCCAGTCATGACCGTTCTAGAGAAACTGCCTTCATTTACATTTCAATCCAAATCCGGGTTTCAGGATCTAGCCCAGAGGAACGCAAGTCAAGATGTTAGGTTACCAAAGAATTTGCATATACAGTACCAGAAACTATGGACGCAAGAATACCCATCAATTAGCGTATTATTAGGGTATAATGCTCGACCTGGAACCACACGTCAGCTTAGCCCACTAACATAAGTACTATAAATAGTATTTAAATAAATTAAGATATTGTAAGTTAACCCATAAGAATTCAATATATATGCATGAACTGTGTCTTAAACGTACCGTAATGTTATGACCTCGATGTATAAAAAGAATAATACAATGGAATCAACAATAACGCATCGCTAACAATAAAAGCATGCCTTCATTTTGAGTTCAGGTTTAAGGATGAGATCTAAGATTTTAATCGAGTATTGATTACGATATGGGTATATAGACATGATTAAAGGAGTTCCTTACATTGAAATTCAACGAGAAAATTACAACTTATAGAGAGAACTGTTGTCATTTCATTTGAGTGGCTTGGACATCACCGTTTACTTGAGTAATTATTAATTAATTAATCCATTCATTCATTTGGATTGGTGCCTAGAGTAGTATGTGTATTTTTGTAATTCAAGTGAGGATTGACAAGGAGGCGGCCGTAGCCTTAAGTCAGGAACCATCTTAGGATTTGCCTGGAACAGCAAGGGAAAACCACTTCCAGGGTGGCTGAGTGGTAATCTAACCCACATCATCTCAGTTTTGCCTCACGAGGTTGGGTGTACCCTGTTTCAGCCTTCAGACCAGAATTACATTTCTTGGCACAGTCGGGAATCGAGCCCGGACCTCAGGGGTGATAGCAAAGAATGCTAGCAACTGCGCCACGAGGCGGACTATAGATAGAAAGTGCACTAGTAACAGCTATAAAGCTTTTGATGACCTACACGTAAGGTAAAGGTGAACACTAGGGCCCGACTTAAAATTACTAAATTGGTCTTAAATTAGGGGAAGATTACCGATGTTCTACACCTTAAAACAACCATCACGGTGAATTACGATCAAATCCATTCATATGTAAAATATCTTTAAGTAATTATCAGTAGGCTATTTCATGTAAGATTTACGCTATATTAGACCGCAACATAAACAGTTATAAGTAAGACACAATCAGTCCTAAAAACATTTGCAGAGTGTTTTCCCAAAGGAGTGCAAGTTTAAATACAAGGTAAAATTAGAACTCGATGGTTTTGTGTAAGTCATCATGAAGTGTTTGACACAGAGAAACTACAGTATTTAAGCGAAAAAATAAAATAAAATAAATCTGTAAGTCAGTTATTCAGCTTTTTTCCTCTCTCTTCAGTAGCACATTATTAAAGCATTACATTTAAATGTATGAATGTACAGAATGATGTAAAATACGAGCGTATTTGTTGTAGTACTGACTTACCGTGGTACTGACCATCAGACGAACTGAAACTGCGAATATCATGCACTTGGGGAATGTCTGCTAGTTCACTTCAATCAACACAGGCCTATCTTCTTTCCTCTTTAACCCCAGTAGAAAACGAAATATTTTTTAACTGTGCCATAGTGTCACTTCGTTCAAGCTTGAAATGAGGCATTCGTAATCGCTAATATTTCAGACGCAATGCCTGAGTTACGTCAACGGTAGAAAAAAAACGTATTAAAAGGAGACTGTAAATCCAAACCCAAGAAATCTAAGAATTTCTGAAGAGACAGGCAGAAGACAATTATGAACGAACATGGTCCAACAGCTAGCCTACTGACCTCTCACCAATACAGTTGTGGTCTGAATCCCAATAGCTAAAATAAGAGTTCACGCCATGAAAAACGTGATTGCACGGTTGGGATTTTACGGGGCACTCATTTCCAAGCGAAATGCAATTTGTTAGAATATTAACACATTACATCCGTCACCATCATTACTGCTACACAGATCGATTCACGCAGTGTGAAAATGAGCTAAATATGAAATTACGTACAAACTCCCGAGCTCGTTTTGCTATATGAAGCAATCTCCCAAGAGGTAGGGATTAGCAACGCTTATCTCGTGTAGAGCTAAAACGAAATTATAAGATCAAACACATTAGTGATGGTTTAAAATTCGTACCACTAAACAAGGTTTCACCAAGGAATTAACTTCTAAATTTAACACATAACAAGACCCGGACAATTGAAGAAAAAAAAAGGAGCACGAACGCAATAACATTAGGACTGAAGAGGAGTAGAGTAAATTGCTTTCAAAGCCAATCATTGCATGTTAATTACATTGCAACTCACGAGCTTCATTATCGGAATACACGACGTTTATCTCAAAAATAGAATTTACAGTATTTTGAAAGCTGACCAAATGGGCTTGACTTAACAGCACCACAGTCGTGTTTGTTAAATCAACTCCCAGATATAAACTGGTAAGTCAAAATTGATAGATTCTAATCAGGATTAACTAAGTCAGAAACCTTCATGGGAGTGTACACAACAACTCATCCAAGTTTCATCGCAATCGGATGAATGGTCAAGAACAACTACAATATCTCAGACCGTAACACCAAAACAAATATGGTGGCAATCGTAGGGGAACAGTTGTTGACACTGGCGGGTATGGCGCCATCGAAATAGCGGCAAATTCGAAGACAAACATTCGCATAATTGATTAAATTCCACCAGAAATTACAGGATTTCATGTAATAAGGCACAAATTCAATATGAAACCCTGACGTACTTCGTTACAAGCAACGCGGACAGACAGTAGCTTAAAATACAGTCACAAATAAAGCAAATATAAGAAAAATATTTTAAAAATGCAAATACTTCTAAATGGAGCTACAAGAATGCAAGTAGAAATTTTTGTTTTTGCTTATATTAGGATCTACGACATGGTGGTCTTATAGCCCCATGTATTTGTGTGTGGAATTTGTGTGATAACCTGTGTTATCGTTAAGGCTGAACTAGTGTGTTTGAAAATTGGGGATTGGACTGGGAAGGAAAAGACCATGGCCATAAGTAGGTACCATCCCGGCATTTGGCTGCAGTAGAAGTGGGAAACCACAGAAAACCACTTCCAGGATGGCTGAGCTAGGCATCCAACCCTTCTCTACTCAGTTGCCTCATGAGGTTGAGTGCACCCTGTTCCAGCCCTCACTCCAGAATTAAATTTCTTCGCAAAGTGTATGTCAGTCCAATCAACGGCTCAAATGTCACAAATCGTCCATTTCTGGAGATTCATATAAGGCGTGATCACGTTGTCCCTTATACTTACTGTCGACCAAAATAGTATGTGCATTCGAGTTTGGAGGTTGTTTGTGAAGTAACCAATAGGCCTACATTGAATTCAATAGCATCATCATTTTCTTAGTTCTATTGTATTTTAGTTCATGTAGGTTTTGAATTTTGAATTTATATTTTAATATTTTTATCGCAGTTGGAACACACAAAGTGCCCATTTTTAAGCGTGTTTCAACCAGGCGTCACATTTAAGAATTATTATCTCAAAAACCCGTCATCAGATCGAATCCAAATTTTAACACAATACACATTGGAATATTTTATAACTGGTTTATTAATTTCAACATTTTGTGTGTCCAAGAAACAAAGTTGTTATTTTTGTGAGGTAACTTTTTCTCGGTTCGAGGTGGTTAGAATATGTAGTTATTGGTCGCGTTATAATCCTTATACATCAAAAGGTTATGCTGTATGACTGTGAAATACGTAAATTAATTCACTTATTTTATATCGGTTTGTATTTGTACGGGAAAATAAGACATGGTTCCGCAGCTAGCCGATACGGGGAAAGCTGTACAGCGTTGTCGAGATGGAGCGTATCACTTCCGAGTGAGGCGCGCCATGACGCGTGATAGGCTCCATCTCGGCAACGCTGTACAGCTTTCCCCGTATCGGCTAGCTGCGGAATTATTAAATATACAAATGAAACTCAAAAATAAATGTACCATGAAAAGTGGAGCACAATCACCAATCACTTCATCTCAAAAGAAAATTACTGCGTCATGATTCATTTTAAATATTTTAACCCTGTGTTGTTTTTTTTTGGCACTTGGTTTAGGATGTCGACGCAATGAAGATTATATAGTCTACAGACTACGTGTTGACCGACTGAAGAGTTACAACTAACAGATTATATAGGCAACACTGGAAAATGGCTTCAAAACTTGACATTTCCTTAGGTCTGTAATTTCTGTTGCACAGACATATTATACTATAGTGGATAGCGCCAATAGCACAAGGAACGCACTGATTTTAAATATGTTCACGAGCCATTTAAAAAAATAGATAAAAACGAAAACATTAAGAACTTTCTCATTTTAATGTTTATCTCCGACTGCCGATATTCCAACCATCACGGTGTGAAGTATATATTCGAACTAGCAGAAGTACCCATTCTTCGAACGGTCTTCGGTATTAATAACCAGACGTAATCAATTGAGCTACTGTTACAATGGTTAGGGGATTGGAACCTGTTTGTCGACAAAGAAAAATGATTAGTTGAAAGAAGCTCTGAAAATAAATTTACCTAACGTGTACTTCCTGACGTGAACATAAAATTGAAAACCTCGTAGACGAAACGCAATACACGTCACATAAAAACTGACCCTCACTGTTGTGTTAAGTCCGCATCCAAAGGAAGACCCCTTTAATAAATTATAAAGGCTTGTGGTGCATGAAAATTCAGTTTTTTAGCCTCCAATGGCCCAAATTCCTAAAAGCAAAAAAATAAAATAAGAAATAAAATAAACTATTTCAATTCAGGAATTTTTGAAAATAATGTTGCTGTTTGAAGATATAATAGACCTTCTGTACGACATATCGCACGTTTAAGTCTTGTAAAAATATCTTGGGTACCCCTTGACCCCCTTAAGCGCATTGATGAATTTTACAGTTTTTGTAATTTGCAAACTCTTACAGAAATTTAATAAATGAAGTGGCAACATTTCTTGCAGAAATAGATGGAAAGTTGGATGTAACTTTTTGAGACACTGTTGTCATGGTTACTGGCTTGCATTCCTACATTAGTTTATTAAATGAAATTAGTTTTCTGGGAATATCTCAGAAACTCATGGTTTTAGAGCCTTAAAATGTAGTTTTCGGGGACCCTTTACGACAGTTTAGGGGCCCCGAGTTTTGTTTCTGACACCAAGGGGCTGAAAATAAGCTTTGTCTCGTCGTTGTAGGCCGTAGTATAATAATAATAATAATAATAATAATAATAATAATAATATAACAATATAGGGATAGGGATATAATAGACCTTCCGTACCACACCAGCACGTGTAAATCGCGTGAAAAAATTCTAGAGTACCCCTTGACCCCCTTAAGCGCATTATATGTATCGATGAATTTTACAGCTTAATTTGGTTCCGTTATAACCTTATAGCCGTTTGCAAACTATCTCAGTAATGTATTAAATGGAATTGCATTGCGTCTTACAGCAATAGATGGACCTGTGAGTTTCTGTTGCCATGGTTACCGGCTTGCTTTCGTTCATTATTGTATTAAATGAAATTGATTTTCTGGGAATATCTCAAAAACTGTTGGTTTTAGGGCCTTAAAATGTGGTTTTCGGCGTCCCTATAGGGCCCCCAAGTTTTGTTTCTCACATTGAGGGGCTGAAAATGAGCTTTGTCTCGCCCTTCTACGCAGATTTCAGCAAGTATTTTAAAGAGGTAGGTCCTCTTTTATGAGAGGTACATAGAAGAGTTACATCAATGATTACTGTCGTACCTCTGAAGGATATCTGTACCAAATTTTACGTTGATCCACCCAGCCGTTCTCGAGTTATAAGGGAACAAAATTGTCCACAGACAGACAAACAGACAGACATACAAAAATTTTATTTTCGCGCGTATCCGTCATAAAACAGTCTGAAACGCGTAAATAACGCAAATTTCCGTAGCAATTCAGAAAAAAACAGACAAACTTTCATTTATATATATATATATATAGAGAGAGAGAGAGAGAGAGAGAGAGAGAGGTAGAGATATAGAGATTACTTTTATTAATAAATAACTAAAAGGTGGCGTTTCAAGTAGACCAGTTCTACAGTTAGAATTATTCTCCTCGGACGCACGTTAGTTAATACTATGGATATTCCGTTTCTGATCCGTACCCAATTTCTCCAACTCAAGCAGGTGGATTTCAAGGAAGTACGTCAGTCATTATACCAGCTCAACAATTGATTCCAAAGTGCTTTCCCTAATTTTCTTCTAATTACCAAGTAAACAAGCGACTACGGAACTTTGTCTACACGTCATGGTTCCCAGACAATGAAAACATATGCAAATGGTCCACATTCTTCAGTCGTTGCACGTAGCTGCTGTACGAGTACACTAGTTACCAAAACACAAGACTTAGTTGATGTTGATTCATTTAGGAGGTTTACGACATTGTCGGCGTGTAGCCCCCTGTACTTGGGTGTGTGTGAAATCGGTTTTATAACCTGTGTCATTGTGATAGCTATACTAGTGAATGTATTTGCAATTGGAGTTAGGATTTGATAGGAGAGGGGTCGTGGCTTTAATTTAGGTACCACACCGGCATTCGCCTGGAGTAGAAGTGAGAAACAACGGAAAACTACTTCAGCCTCACGAGACAAAGTGTACCCCACTCCAGCCATCAGACCAGAATTAAATGTCTTTGCAGAGTTGGGAAGCGAACCCTGGCTCCTTGGTGATAGCCAAGGATGCTAGTCATTACGTCAAGAGGTGCAACTTAAAACTAAAAAGAATCTTTAGAGCACCGAGGAGAAGAGCAAATAAGTCTTAGTTCAGAACGGCCTGGGCTCGATTTCGTACAGGTCGTGGGATTCTAACCTCGACTGTGGTTTGGGTTAATTTGTCTGGCTGGGAGACTGCATTTTTCACTATCTTCATTTCAACCAAACGATACGCACGTCGCCCACGGGCTTCAATTCGAAATACATGCATCTGTTTCCCTGGAGGCCAAGCAATATTATTATTGCCACTGGAAGCCTCCGTGGCTTAGGCGGCAGTGCACCGGCCTCTCACCACTGGGTCCGTGGTTCAAATCCCGGTCACTCCATGTGAGATTTGTGCTGGACAAAGCGGAGACAGACAGGTTTTTCTCCGGGTACTCCGGTTTTCCCTGTCACAAATTTCATTCCAGCAACACTCTCCACTATCATTTCATTTCATCTGTCATGAAGTTAATCATTGCCCCAGGGGAGTGCGACAGGCTTCGGCAGCCGGCACAATTCATATCCTAGCCGCTAGATGGGGCTTCATTCATTCCATTCCCTGACCCGGTCGGTCGACTGGAAGCAGGCTGAGGATTTTCATTTTCATTATTATTGCCACGGTGGGTGAGTGGTTAGCGTGTCGGTCTACTAACCCCAAGCTTGCATGTTTGCTCCTGGCCGTGGTAAGTGATTTTTGAAAGGCGGCAAAAATTACGACACGCATGTCATACGATGTTGGCATGTCAAATAATCCATTTGAATTCAGTAGGCCGTGTTCATAATTGCAAAAATAACTCGGGAGTTTCCGCCAACACAAGGTTCCTCATTTCTCTACTAGAAAACGCTATTGTGTTCAAGGAGCTTAGATATCGAACCTCCTTGACTTCCATAGTGCTTCAAGGAACAACAAAATTCGACTTGCAAGCTACCCTCTGGGTGTCAAATAACAAAGCTTGCACCCGGCACTCGAGGTCATACGATATTATTTATTTATTATTATTATTATTACCGACATGTGCAGCACTAGGCCACAGGACCCATCTATCTGTGAACTCGGTAGACGTGAGTTCGAACCCCATCGTCGGCCCTCCTTGAAATAGTTTTCCGTGGTTTACCCATTTTCAACTCTAACAGGCCACAGCTACTTCCTTTCATCTCCTAGCCCAGTTTCATTCATTTCAAATCTCATAATGTTGGCGTCATAAAGGGTATCCAGCCGTAAAAAAATACCCGCCACATAGACTTTCATCCCATCTAATCCCCGACCCCGTTGAAAATAAGAATAATAAGGATCAGAAAACAACATTATTATAAATACAGTAGTAGTATTATATTATTATTATTATTACCGGGTGAGTTAGCCGTGGTCGTTACGGCATGACTAATGGCAGTCACTCACATCCGGGAGGCGAGGAGGTTCGAATCCCCCCGCCGGCAACCTCGAAGATTGTCTTCTGTGGTTTCCCATCTTCCTTCCAGGCAAATGCCGGGGTTGGTCCCTAACTATAGGCCACAGCCGCTACCTTCCAACTCCTCGCCCTTCCCTTCCAACTTTCCTCCCCAACGGTACTTGTAGCTAACCCATTGGGTGTCCGTCTCGAAGCAGCTACAAAACTGGCGAGCCGAACATGTCCTCGGACACTCCCGGCACTAAAAGCCATACGCTAAAAAAAAATATTATTCATCCCTTCTCCATAATTTTTCGGGATATTAAATAAAGATGGAAAATTTCGCGTCAATTGGGGTCGGTAATGATAAGGAAGGTACCTACATTACCATACAGTAGTTCTAGTAAGACACAAACTCATGCGCACACACATACTGACAGTGGCTCGTAAGCTTTTCACAACAACTCAGATGGTGGAAAGTTTCCTCGATGGATCAGTGATACAGATATACCAAGATTGTGGGTTCGATTCTCGGCCGAGAACGTCAGATTTTCGAAGGACACCGATCCGATGTCTGCTAAAAATAAAATAAAAACTCTCGTATCCAACGCATATGGTGTTACAAGACTAAGACTCAGTCCCAAGTCACCCAACAGAGATTTGGGTTCGTTACGAGGTGACAGTGCAAGCAGTTGTCTACATTGCCTACATGGCCCCGGTAGCCGAAGCCACACTATTTCTCCTATGATGAGGGTAGGCTAAAATTGAAGAAATCTGGCGCCGGAGAAGGCATATTGAGCTATTTCACAGAAGTCGTTGTTGCTGCTTCATTTGAGGGGCTTTCACAGGTCATTTAGCCTCATATACATGGGTGATAACCATGCCTGATAACATGTGTGATCGTGGTGTCTGTCATAGTGTATGAATTTGAATTTGAGATGAGGATTGGGGAAGGAGGCAGCCTTGGCCTTAAGTTAGGAACCATTTCGGTATTTGCCTGAAGTAGAAAAGGAAAAACTACGGAAAGTCCCTTCCAGAATGGCCGAGGTAGCAATAGAACCCACATCTTTGTTTTACCTCACGAGACTGAAAGTGCCCCGTTCCCAGACCTCATAACCAGAATTAAATTTGTAACAGCCGGGAATCGAACCTGGACCACAGGTGTGACAACCAAGAATACTAGCGACTGCATCACGTGATGGATAATATCAAAGTCCCGTGGTCTCCACCATATGCAGCTAGATGAAAACTACAAACTGTACAAGTAAAGAAGATCGAGAAGCTGCATAAATATATGTGATGCTCTGTTAATGTGAGAACGAATGGAAGGAAAAAGTTCCCGTTAAGGGAGTGGTACAAGGATCTAGCAGCAGAAGTTGGATCCTTATTTAGCAATGTGAGACAGCAATAAGCGACATGGACTACAAAAAAGGTACACAGGTAAGAAAACGAGTTTGCCATCTCTATCAAACAGGTGACTTGATGACAAATGGAAGATTTCAGCTGTTAGACCGTGTATTCTACAGAAAGCTTGTTGTTGTTGATGAAGATTATTTATTTAGGGGCTTCGCGACATCGTGAACATTTATCCCGGTGCACTTGTGTGTGAAATTTGTCTGATTGGGAAGGAGAATGGTCGTGGCCTTAAGTTAGGAACCATCCTGGCATTTGCCTGAGTAGACGTGGGAAACCAGGAAAATCCGCTTCCAAGATGGCTAAGGTGGGATCAGAACCCACCTCTTCTCAGTTTTGCCTCACGAGGCTGAGTGTACCGCGTTTCAGCTCTCAAACCAGAAGTAAATTTCTTGGCAGAGCCTGGATTCGAACCCGGACCATCGAGGCGTGAGTGATGCATGCTAGCCGCTACACCACCATGTGGTCTGTACAGAACGCAAACGGCTTTAAGTTGGAAGGTGGAAGATGTCTGACATATGGGGGACTCCAAGCCAGACCTCCCGCCCTTTGCACTAGTGGGGAACACCTAAATTCTTAGTGGTCAGAGGATTGGCGTACAAAGCCGAAAATCACAGGTTCGAGTCGCACATGGGTCAAACATTTTAATTCTCTACCTTCCACATACTTGTACTTCTGTATAATGCACATTCTAATGCCCGAAAGCTTTCATACTTCATAAATACGGTCGTAAAAATCCAATTCAGGTGACTTGATTTTTAATGAAATGTAAACTACACCTCATCCACGGAATCTGTGAAGTAGGTTTGCGCATGATGTCACACAGAGGAAGTGAAAAGAGAATGCGATGGGCGGAGCTTGGTAGCCCAGCCATTGCGAGAGTTGGTTGAAGCCAAGGTCGCACCATCCTCCTGCGATAATTATTCAGTGGCATCGCGCCTCATTGGACCAGTCAGCCGAGTCACTCCTGTGCGCAGATTGTTTGGACGGAGTATAGAAGCAATTTTCCCGGAAGGGGGAGGGGAGTGACATCTGAGAAGCTTTCATTATCGTTCATCAATTGCAGCTTCCGGGGTACTGTCGACGATTCTCTTACAATCCCTCCTGTCAAAATGCTGTACCAACTTCTTGTCCCCTATCAGTGAAGTCCATCTCACCATGTCCAACCACCAGGTTCTTGGTCCTGCCACTGACCGTGTGGCTTCCACATGTTTCTCCATACTCAAATGTGCTGTCCTTGGTGGTTCTATACTCATCATCAGTGATCACATGCCGGAATCGCCGCAGTCTGGGCGTTCTAAGTCCGTCTAATCGAGATTCCTTTATTCCAGCCTCTTTTCTCATTTAATCATTTCTTAACTCATCCAACTTTGTTTAGGTAGATTTTATTAGAAAGCTACCTATTGTAATGGGTACCATGTTTAGACTTCCAGAAAATGTCGACATATCTTCAAATTTCACAATCCCCAGACCCCAAAACCACCGTCAGTTCAAAAGTTCCTATATCTATTTATAGGCTATCACATTCTTGTGAACACGATAACTACATTGATTCACCACCAACCACTGTCATATGTATGCATTAAATATTACCCTATAAAATCTCGGTCGAGTTTGCAAATGGACAAAATTGAACCAACGGGGTGGGAATGGAGGGAGGGAGGGAGGGGGGGACCTTTTTCGAAATATCGCTATAACTTTCTTAATTTGTGAAAAATTGAATCCATTTAAAGCTCATACTATTCTTCGGATAAGGGCCATAAACTTATCTCAGTAAAGTTTTTTGACAGCACCAACCATTGACCAAACGGGTGGAAAAAAATGAGTTTGAGAAAATACAAATATTAACTTATACCTCCCTTAATAGACACAATGAATATCAAAACCAGTCAAAATGGTCGATAGTCCTCTATAAACATTACCTAAAACTGTCTGGAAGATGTTTTGATATGACCCACCCTTACGCCAAGGGATGAGCAATGCAAAAATGTTCTCGATAAATGTACCAAGTTGATGAGGGAAGACCTAAGTCGAAGATAGGTATCACAAATTATTGCTGACTGTACTACGGATGTCATCACAGCAATAATGATGTTGTTTCTACAGCCTTGTCGCTCTACAGACGAGGCAAAGATAGCGTTATTTCCAACTCATGTCTGGCTGGTGGTAGTTGTGCTAGTACAAGGTAGATTGCAGTAACTACAGGGAGATTCTTTTGCTGGAGCAGGGCCGGCGGCCGGCTGCCGGGCGCGCGCACCTTCCACCGGCAAAGCGAGCCGGGTCCGCGGATTGTGCGCTTTGTGGAAACCGTAACAAAACACATTAATTAATGGTAAATTCACAAACAAATCATGATTGAAACCTTTTCACAGAAGATGCTGAGTGTGTTCTCATTCATCTGACAGACGGCGTTGTACCATGTAAATAAATTAGCGTTTACACGTTGTAATTCCCTTCTGTTGTGACGGATATCTGCTGCCGTATAAGTTATTGTTCTCCAGCTGTACTAGAGTACGGGTAATTGATCTGTACACTTTGTATTTTAAATTACCCCACAATTAAACATAAAACGGGCTTAGGTTCGTGCTTCGATTAATAACAGTAAACACGCAGGTGGGTACAGGAGTAGCTAACAATGGAACTTCCAAAATTACTGCCTGTCAGCTGAAGGAGAACATTTTCAGCATCTTCTGAGAAAAGGTAAGTTCTAACCTTCAACTAGTGACGCGAGGTCACCCAGATTTCCAAGAAATAAGAAAAAACATCTGTGCTTCTCTAATTAAATCTTGCAAGAAGCTGTTGTTTATGTTATCTTCTTATCTGTGCGCTGACACTTCACACCCTCGTTGATGAAAGTTTAGTGACTTAATGACTTAAATGACCCTGGTTAGCTCACCTCCGCGCAATCCGCGGACCGAGCTCGGTTGAGCAGCGGCAGCCGGCCGCCGGATCCGCTCCAGCAAAAGAATCTCACGGTATAATTATAAGAAGATGGGGCTTCTCGTATGCTAAACATGTGGAACGTTTGTTATAAAACAATTGGCAAATTTAGTGAATTCGAAATATTTTTTTTCGTCCGGTGAAATTACCTCCGTCTTCCAGCTTGCCGAGGGTTATGTCTATAGTGGATCGCAGAGACTTCATCTCTGATGCTTGAAGATATGAAGACCTTCTTTAGGTGCGAGTACTTCATAAGTTAGTATTGGGATGACGTATCTGTTGAACATCACTAACTTTTTTTTGTGCAAAATGGAGTCCCTAAGAAGTGATCTTAAATGATGGTAAAAGTGAGAACTCTTCTGTACCTTACTTGCAACTTCTTTAGTGGTTAAATTGTCCCAAGATAAGTTGCTACACTGCCAAGTTAGGTACACAATTCAACATTCTCCAGTCGATGGCTCACTAGTATGATGTTTGCTGGACGTCCCTCTCTGGTGACTACCAACACACTGTTTTGATTTTGCTTATTTTAAGGTTGAATTCCTAAAACTTTACCTTCTACTCTTTGAGTTTGGTCTGGATCTGATCCTCTGTTTCTCCCCATATCAAGACATCATCTGAAAATGCCATTGCAAGGAGATTTCCAGAGGATTTCTTAATGCTCTCCATTTTATCCTACATGATATTATTTATAAACAGCAGTGGTGGCAGTGCACTGCCTTAAAGGATTCCACTTTTGGTCTGAAACCAGACAAACTCTGCTTAGTCTACGCAGTGTTTATACAGCATCTGTGTTAGCTGGTTAATATTACTTGTGGGTTGATACGCTAAACACTAAACAAACAACCAAATAACTAATACTAAGAATTTGGCAATAGGAAACATGAGATACAACTGGATGGAAAGATGATAATTCATTTTGGGGCTTCGCAACATTGTGGTCATGTAGCCCCGTGTACTTAGGTGTGTGACCAATTTGTCTGACAACTTGTGTTAATGTGAATGCTGTATTAATGTGTGTGTGATTGGGGATAGTATTAAGTAGGACGCAGCCATTGACTTAGTTACGTTCCATCCTCCGTTCCTCCGTTCTGTCTCACGGGGCTGACAAGGGGACCCTACGGCAATCGGATTTTTGTAATGTTTCCCGCTTCGGGTACTTAAAGTTCAGACCTCGAACAATAATTTCCCAAAGCCGTTCAATGCCATATTCATAAATTCTCGAAAAAATAGACTTCGAAGTTTTCCGAGCGCTTCATGTCCAGTAAAGATGATACGGAGTTCGAGCAGGACGCGTGGCTTACCCGGTAACGTTCGGGCCCAGTAATCGACAAGACGCTAGTTCGAGTCTCACTTCGGGTGCTATTTTCTTTCTTTCAATTCATATACTACTAATGTGATTGAAATATAAAAATCATCATCAGGCGGATTGTCGTCCTCCACGCCCGACATTATATCTTCTTGATCGTATGTTAGAAAAAAATCACCCATCACGCCAGTAAATACTATCTGCTTCTCTGGAAACCAACGGTCAAATGCTACTTCGAACAGGCATCCCTTGCGAATGACGTATGTATCCCTTCCACCCGTCCTGGAATACCCACAAACCCTTTGTGTTAGAGCACGGCCGACTGAATGCGCTCATACCGGCCTAGACAATGAGACCTTTTTCATGAAATCTTGTTAGTTACTCAACTGCTCACACAGCGCTGTTCACCAAGCATTGCACGACTAAGACTTATCTCTACTTAGTGTAAAACCAAGTCCCCGATTCTTGGATATCACGGGTAATCTCGAGAACCACTGGATGGATTTTGATGCGGCTTTCACCATTCTGTACAGGTAATATCGAGGAAGATTTCTGTAGAAAATAATTTATTTATGATCAAAGGGAGCCAAGCAGTAACGATTTTAGATTTCAGTGAATAGGTCGAAGAAAGAACTTGACGTCCGTGCGCTTTGTAAGCTTACGCTGGACAAACCGTTAAAAATATCAATATACTATGAGTGTAAGAATTGTTCAGCATGAAAAATTGTACAAAAGAATCCGCGTGAGCATATCTCTATCTTCGATACATCGCCCACTATAAGTGATTTTAGTTTGGACGGGAGGGGGATTTGGCTTGCACCTCACCATTCTTAAATTACGTCTGACAGGAATTCCTTGCACATTCATAACTGTTCCCGGGCGAAGCTAGTTGCTAGTGACACTATTATATTATCATTATAATTCCCACAATATCAAAATGCAAATTATATCACAAAATAAAATAGCGTGCTAATAAATCTAAGAGAAATTAGACATACCTTGCACCTCGTTACAGTTGAATTCGATCAGAATCACTCGGTTTTCATTAAAGTTTATGCATTTTTCTGCTGAACGGTTTGGAAGTTCGGCAACAGGACACTAGGACTGTTATTTACTTAAAATATTCATTTTTGTATTTTTGTACTATTTGTGTTCATGATTTCATTACATTGTCAGAATTACCGACAGTAGTGGCTACGCTGGCTAAAGGCTGCGTTAGGCCATGGGGCCAAGCTCTCTGCTGACTCGGTAGACGCGTGGGTTCGAGCCCCACCGTCGGCCGTCCTTGAAATGATTTTCCGTGGTTTCCCCATTTTTCAACACCAGGCAAATGCTGGGACGGTACCTTCTAATAGGCCACGGCCGCTTCCTTCCATATCATTGCCCAGTTTCATTCATCTTCATCCATTCCATCTTTCTTCCTGACGCGCAGATCGCCCACGGGCGTCGACTAGAAAGACCTGCACTCGATCTCTCAGGAGGCCACACGAAAAAAAATTGTCAGAATTAATGCTTTAATTAGTAGGGTATACTATTCAGTGTACCTATTATAAATAAAAACCGTGAGGTTTCTCACCTCCCCATATTACGAAACCCAGTTGCCTATTACGGGGAAAGTGCACTTTTAAAGTTAACAATAATATCAGAGGGTATTACAACATCAAACGTGCCCATATTTGTAATATACATAGTATATCGCCTGAGGTTTACAATGGTGAGAAAACCAAAACTATTCCGTTCCTTCTTATGTCTAATGTGAGCCCTATAAAAAAAACTCCCCATATTTGGCGACTTTCCTCTACCCATTTTTAGAAGATACCTTATGCACTGGACAGTTGAATCCGTGATTAATTGTATAGGTAGCTTCGTAAGTCTCAGAACTCAGGAAGTCCTTTCTAGCAGCGTTACTAGCAGCTTTCAAAGTTTCAAGGTAAGAAAGAAAATATTCCCCTAGCCAGTTTAGGCGACTGACATTTAATGAGAAAAAATGCCCTTTATCTGGATTTCTAGACTGAATATGATGATATGTGATGCTTACGTCATGCATAGCGAACCATTTATTAACGTTTTTCAAAAAAAAAAATGGTTGCTTCTGCGTCCATGAATGTGTACGCTTCCGGGTGCATGCCTATATTTTCTTTCAGTGTACTAATGGCACCAATAACTTCTGACGAGAACACTTCCTTGGCACGCCGAACATTCATTTTTTTCAAATTTAGTGGGTTCGATGTGTTTTTAGTGAGGTGTCTGACCGGTTTGACGATCTCACCCTTTTGCATTGTGTATAGTAATGACAAGTATTTCCCTGAAATTATTCCAGTACCATCAGTCATCTCTCGTTACAGAAACTGCGTTCTAATGTTTTTTTTTTTAGAATATGACAATGATCAAAACTAGGGAATACATTCCTAGACTCGTCGTATGGGTGATTGACCATTGGTTGCAAATTCCCTCCCCCTAAATGCCTCACCATTGTAGTGTTAGTTTTGTGATTATCAGAGACAGTTATTATAATTATGAAACCGCATTGCTCAACCTCGAGAATAACGTCCAGCAGGAGTTTATGTAAGTCCCGCCCTGACAGCTGCTTCGTGAAAAAGAAGCACACGGTATCTGATAATTTGTCGAAAGATCCCTTAGCACAAAACACAACACACGATTGGCTGCTACTTGTTCCCGGCTGTAATTTTCATCCTCTCTTTCCTTTTGATGAGACGGTGCTGGAGTTGTGTCCTTGTACCCGAAGAAGGTGCAAGGTATGTCTAATTTCTCTTAGATTTATTAGCACGCTATTTTATTTTGTGATATAATTTTAATTTTGATAATGCGGAAATTATAATGATAATAATTATATAGTGTCACTAGCAACCCGCCCCGGCTTCGCCCGGGAGCAGTTATGAATGTGCAAGGCATTCCTGTCAGACGTAATTTAAGAATGGCGAGGTGCATGATACACAAATCCCCCTTCCGTCCAAACTAAAAACACTTATAGTGGGCGATGTATCGAAGATAGAGATATGCTCTCGCGGACTTTTTTGTAGAATTTCTCACGCTCAACAATTCTTACACTCATAATATGATACTTTTAACGGTTTGCCCAGCGTAAGCTTAAAAAGCGCACGGATGCCATGCTATTTTTTCGACCTTTTCACTGAAATCGTTATTGCTTGGCTCCCTTTGGTCATAAATAAATTATTTTGTACACACATCTTCCTCGGGATCACCTTTACAGAATGGTGAAAGCAGCATCAAAATCCATCCAGTGGTTCTTGAGATTACACATTTAATATACATACTCATACCTGCCAACCTCTCAAAATGAAAAATCGGGAGATTCGACGCGGCGGCGGGGATGCAACATAATACATACACAGCCTAAGACATTACAGCAAATAAATAAGTTTTTTTTTTTTGTCGTGTAGCCTCCTGAGAGGCCGAGTGCAGGTCTTTCTAGTCGACGCCCGTGGGCGACCTGCGCGTCGGGATGAGAGATGGAATGGATGAAGATGAATGAAACTGGGCAAGGATGTGGAAGGAAGCGGCCGTGGCCTGGCAGAAGGTACTGTCCCAGCATTTGCCTGGTGTTGAAAATGGGAAACCACGGAAAACCATTTCAAGGACAGCCGACGGTGGGGCTCGAACCCACGCGTCTACCGAGTCAGCAGAGAGCTTGGCCCCTTGACCTAACGCAGCGCTTTAGACCGCGTAGCCACTGCTGTCGGTAATATATAAGTTACACTATTAAACTGTACATGACTAACATGATATGACATCCCAGTTTACAAATGTACTTAAGACTGAGTTATTTTAAATTCTCACTGGTCTATCAAACAACATACCTTCCTTTCGACCACACTCAGGCATACAAAACTAATGACGTATCGAAGATATTATTGGTCGTTGTTGCAGGTGACTGTGGCTGATTTTGCTCTCTTCAAAAAGGTCTTGCTATATTCTTGTTTTGGGGCCGATAGCCTAGATGTTAGGCCCCTTAAAACAACAATTATCATCATCATATTCTTGTTCAAAACACTTCCCTTTCTGAATCAACTTCAGAGTTATAAGTTTATCCAAAGTCTTGTCGGAGAGAGATGACCTGAACTGCGTTCTTGTTTTTCTGACAAGACTGAACATCCTCTCACACTCGACATTACTATGCGGAATGGTCAGAATGGAAAGCATAACTTTAGACAATTTGTCATACTTGAGTACCCCACCACTACATTTCATTTGGCCTACAAGTGCCCACTTCACATCGATTCTCTCTTCTTCCTCAATAGATGTCACATCGTCAAGTTGGAAATTACAGAATTGGGAATGTAAAGCATCCATTTCCTCATTAAAATTGTCTTGAGTGTATGTTAACATGCTAGGAAATGTATCTACAAAAAACTTAATTTTGGAAAATGAAATGTCCCCCTTTCCACTACGCGAGATACTGAAATCACACCTACAGACACTACAAAATGCAAATATTGCGCCTCTTCTTGACTCAGTTATATGCGGAAAGTTATCTTTGTACACACTTTTAAATGTCACATCATATTTCTTCGCCATATTACCGAGGAACCGACGCAATCACTAACTCAGATCGAAAAACCACAATAGCCTACCGGCATATTAACGCCAACAACATCTAACAGAGTTATACACAAATCATATAATTTCACGTGCACCCACTGGTCATTATGCAAAACATCTAGAAACAAGCACTGAATTAACCTTCGACGTTTTCAAACAAAGACGTACATATTCGAAGCCAACTTTTTCTAACAGCAGGACGCGACGCGGGAGTTTTGTTAGTACGCAGTTGTCGATTATCGATACAGAGCGAAACTGCGGTATCGAGATATAACTTCAAAACACGTAAAGTCGATCCGTTCGATAGACGACTGGAGTGTCATCTCGCACATTCAATCCGAAATTACGCGTGGGATTTTTGAAAAATCGGGAGATTTAATACGTTAAGCGGGAGGGCGGGAGAAATGGTCTGAAATCGGGAGTCTCCCGCCTAAATCGGGAGAGTTGGCAGGTATGCATGATACTGTACAGCTGATTCCTTATCGCGCCTATAATGGGAGGGGAGTGCGCTCTACCGGCAACGAGTAGAAACTTTTCAATTACATGTTATACATGGGTTCTAACTGGGAATGTCAAGGCCGGTATAGAGCGCAGCTCGCATTCAGTCGGCCGTGGTTAGAGCAGCCTTGCCCACTTCGCAGGTAGAAAAACGTGACAAAGGCAAACGATACACGCAGAACTGTTATTCGAAATAATGACAGATCTCGAAGAAACCGCCATATTCAAATATTTAATAACATTCATTTTTACTCATTCCATTGTTTACATTAATTTATTATTCTATTTATATTTTTATTAATCTACAAGGCGTGAATATTACTGCTGGATATTATTTTTGTCGCTTATTCGCAATTTGAAATAGGATATAATTAGAAATGAGACGTGTGTTATTTTTCATTGGAAATTATAATTACATATCTGTGAATTATTACAGACTTGATGATTTTTATATTTCAATCACATTAGTAGTATATGGATTGAAAGAAAGAAAAAAAATAGCACCCGAAGCGAGACTCGAACTATAGAGCATCCAGCGTTTAGAAAAGACTGTGGGTCTTATGGGCTTTTACTTTTAACGGAAATCCCCCCTACACTGGTTTTGTTGCCTCACCTTTTATCATGACGGAACTCTGAACATATATATTTTTCGTCATAATAGCTTCCTACAATTATCTGCCAACTGATTACCTTTCTTATTGCGTACAAGTATCGCTTATATTACGTGTTAGTAATTTAAAAATTTTCGAGGTTAGCACGCTGGAAAGAAGAGCCTCGTCCTGTGCTGCATGCTCGCCTGGAGTGGAGCACGTGCTCAGTTCCGCCAGCAACATAAGTTCTGAAGCACTATCCGTCATTGGTGTTACTGTTGTGTCTCTGTTTTATTTTCTGTTCGATCGAATCATGGCTGCCGACAGTTGGGTTCCGACCCACTATCTCCCGATTGCAAGCTCACAGCTGCGCGCCCCTAACCGCACGGCTAACTCACTACAATATTACAAATATTAATCTAAACAAAACAACAAGAATAAAATTGAAAGAAACTAAATTACAGCCTAACTAATAACTAAAGAGGTGATGATCAACAGTATTGCTGACATAAAAATTGTTAACATCGTCTCTATACATCCGAGAAGGAAGGAAGGGTTGTGCTCTCGACATCTGTCAATCAGTAATGCGTCATATCAGAACGAAATGAATGTCGTTATTGGTTCTCTTCGCATACAGTATCCTTAATACTGGTCCAATCCGTTAACACCTGCAAAACTGCTCCTTCCTGGGCGTGTTCCATTTCAGGTAGCTGCTGGGGTTGTGGTTGTCTCGCTAACTTATGAAAGCGCAGTACTCGAAGCGGGTGAACATAACATATGACGTCAGCGCTACCTCTGCCTAGAGTTAGCAACACTGTCGCCATAAGGCTCCACAGTCTTTTCTAAACGCTGGATGCTCTATAGCTTCCCAGCGATTACCGGGCCCGAACCTTACCGGGTGAGCCACGCGTCCTGCTCAAACTCGGTAACATCTTGACTGGATATGAAGCGCTCGGAAAACTTCGAGTCGATTTTCTCGAGAATTTATGAATATGGCATCGAACGGTTTTGGGAATTTATTGTTCGAGGTCTGAGCTGTACGTACCCGAAGCAGGAAACATTACAAAAATCCGATTGCCGCAGGGTCCCCTTGTGAGTGTAGGCTACTCAGTGACACAGACCAGAATCAATTTTCTTGGCAGAGTCGACAATCGAACCCGGGCCTCCACGGTGACAGCCAGAATGCTACTGTATACTCACTACACCACAAGGTGGTCTCAGATGGGAAGATGCTAAGGGCATGCAAACGAAAGAGAATGTTACTAAATTGCTAGCATTAACTAGAAACGGACCAAGTGTCCCCCACAAGTCAACAAAGAAAATACAATGGTGTGAGGTCTTCGGGAAGGTCTAGTGTAAGTCTCTTAAGTTGACACAAGAGGGCGACCTGCGCATCGTTCTGAGGACGAAATGAATGAGGAAAACACCCAGTCCTCGAGCTAGGAGAATTAACCATACGAAGTTAAAACGCACTACTCGGGCGGGAATCAAACCCGGAACTTTGCAGACCAAAACCAATCAGACAAGGGGCGGGTCATTTTAGGTTAAATTTACTTTCTTTAAGCACCACCTCGTGGTGCAGCGGCTTGCATTCTTGGCTGTTGTATCGGAAGTCCAGGGTCGATTCCCAGCTCTGACAAGAAATTTAATTCAGAGGTGTACTCAGTCCCGTGAGGCAAAACTGGGAAAAGGCGGGTTCGATTTTCACCTCAGCCATCCTGGAAGTGGCTTTTCACTGTTTCCCACTTCTACTCCAGGCAAATGCCGGATGGTTCCTAACTAAAGCCACGGCCGCTTCCTTCCCAGTCCTCGCCTGAATAACAAATACACACACTATCACAGACACCACAATTACACACGTTATCAAACAAAATGCGAATATGTATATAGCCTATATAGCCTCCAGAGCCGTACATAGGGATAAATGACTTCAATGTCCAAGACCCTCAAATGAAACAACAACAAGAACAAGAAAGCTTCCTTTAAGTGCAATACAATAGTTATTAGTTATAAATCATTATTATTGTAGAACACACACGGACGTATGTAGCTAGTCGGTATCATCTTGCATCAGCTGTAAGCTGGCACTTTCACTGCCGTAACAAGAGGCAATACTTTCTCCCCCAATTGCCCAGGAGGTGCAACGCCCATTATCAACAGGATCTACAGATTACGCACATGCAGCTCCTTATCTCGAAGTCTTTCTACTGCGAAGATGCTTTTCTTTCTTTCATTCGAATTTCCGTTCAGCCCTCCAAATGGCAATGGCTGGAAATTATGAAAACAATTTCACAGCAGCCATCTGCATTTTGCGCAGACATTCAGTTTTTAAGTTGCTTTTTCGCGTGTCAGCTTTTTACTCAACTGCCCGCGTTCCACGGATTCTTTATAATCGATATTTTGAAGCAATCGGTTTTATAGAGAATTGTCGGAGTAGTTTGTGAGTTTTCGAGAGTCGCTCGATCATAGGATTGTGCAATACTTTAGAACAGGCGCTAGAAAACACCATCCTCAGTAATAAAGCTAGTTTATTTAATTATCCGAGTCCAAAACACATACAAATATACATATAAATTGCACTAAATTTTATTTCTCCAGTGTCCAACTGTTAGACAGGCACAGTCATTAGCTTCTATCAAATCCCGCATATCACATGGTCTTGGTAACATGCTGCAATTCAGAAGGTGCTCAGTGTCTTGTTTTTCACCACATTTACCAAGTTCTTCAGTAGTCTATCCCCACTTCTTCAAATTGCTTTTGCACCGACACACCAGTTCTCAGTCTGTTTAGCGTCTTCCAAGATCCGTATTGTAAATGGTAGCCTGCTGCCGACTTCTCCTTCATTTCCCACGATCCTCCAGGTGATTTTGTTTTCCGAAGATCAATTTGGGAGCTTCAGCTTAGGAAGGAATGAATAGCGTTGTTTGGAGGAAGCTCTTTCTTGACTTTAGACTAGGTGGATGGACATCAAGTCCATACATTGGGTGTCTTGGATCTGTCTCTTGATTTTTCTTATAACTTCTGCCGCTACTTGTCTTCTATAACTTCTGGATGTGGTATTCACATGAGCGGAAAGATCTTATCAACAGAAGTTGGGCGTAGACAGCCTGTCACAATGCGGCCTGTCTCATGGAGGGCAACATCTACTTGGTTGGCATGAGCAGAGTTCCTCCAGACTGGGGCAGCATATTTTACAGCAGAAAAACTCAGAGCAAGGGCAGTTGTACGCAGGACACTAGGCTGCGCTCCCCATGTAATGTTTGTGAGTTTCCGAATGATGTTCCTGGTGCATACCTTCCTTTTGGTGTCCATGCAATGCCCGCGCGCGATCCAGCTTTACTCCTAAGTATTTAGGATGAACACAATGTTTCAGATTGTGCCCTTTCCAGGTGACGTTCAGCTGCCTTCTCGCCTCCCTATTGTGCAGGTGCAACGCGCATATTTGGGTTTTCTCTGGGTTGGGTTTCAAGTAGTTATCATTGTAGTAGACGGCTAAGTCTTCAAGAGCACATGTCAGCTTTAACTCGACTTCTTCAAACGTTGATCCTTGAGCAGCAACAGCAGTGTCATCTGCGTAGATGAATGCTCTGGTTCTAATGTTAAGTAGCTGGTCGTTAGTGTAGATATTATTATAATAACGGAGCTAGCACACTTCCCTGTGGGAGGCTAGTACCATTTGCGCATATCTGCACGGTAATTTTAATAATTAAAAAGGTGTGTGTGTCTGGACTAGGATGGCATACGTTGCCTTCTGATTACGTTACGTACAACAAGGAAAGAGCTGTAAAAAAGGAGGAAGAAAGTAGTTTTACGTGACCGCTAATCTAGCAATAATGAGCCAACGGAGCGACATTTTTACTTCGAAAATTTCACATGAATTGCCCGGGAATAGAACGCAGTCCACTTGCTGAGAGACAAGCAGCTTCACCACTGCACCATCACGCCCCCGGAAAGAGCTGTGATTGACCAAGGTAAATCGAAGAGTAATAATGCTTGACCTACTATCGGGCCTGCTACCTCCCCCTTATCCGGGGCTAGGGATGCTTCATCTATTCTACAGTACCCACATCAAGCAAATTCATTACAGTTTTCAAATCCATTAAGAACTGGAGTAGTTTACTAACACAATTTGTACCAAATAATGTCAAGATCAATTCAACAGAGATAATGTATTTTAAATGTAATCAATATTATTTAAATACTGATAATTAATAATCATATTTTAATTGTAGCCTACTAAATGTCAGCTTCTTTAAATACTTAGGTCTAAGTCAGTATTTTATCTATTTAAAAGTTAACGGACCTGCATTTCTCGTCCATCAAAGAAGAAGCAGTGGGGTGGATTGCAATTTATAATTAGGTCTTTATTTTTGTTCTTTGTTCAATATGCTTATTCTTCATTAGCAACCCGGATTGATCGGGAAGTTATTCTGAATAAGCAGTGGAACATCGTGGTTATCTGCCTGTAATGATAATAATAATAATAATAATAATAATAATAATAATAATAATAATAATAATAATAATAATTGTATTGGTTTACGTCCCTTTTAACAACTGCAGCTTTTAGAGACGCCAGGGTGCCGGAATTTTGCAACCGAGGGATCTTTAACGAGCCAGTAAATCTACTGACACGGCTCCCTCGCATTTGTGCACCCTCAAATGCCAACTACCTGCACCAGGATTCAATCCTGCAACCTTGTGAACAGCAAGTGAGACCTTTACGGCTTAGACACGCAGCCAGTCTGTAATGATAAGGATGATAATGAAAATTATATTATTACTACTACAGTATGTGTCATAACTAAGTCACCGTATCGTACCTTTTATAATTAATGTAACGGATAAGGAATTACAATAAATATACTTACATATCTTGTACCAAGTGTCAAATGGGAGTGACTGGCTGCGTGGTTCAGCGGTAACGTTCTCACCTGCTGTGCCCAAGTTGCATGATCGAATCCTGGTGCAGTCAGCTGGCATTTGAGGGTGCGCAAATGCGAGGGAGCCACGTCAGTAGATTTACTAGCACGTTAAAGATCCCCTTCGGGGCAAAATTCCGGCACCCTGGCGTCTCTAAAAGCCGCAGTAGTCAAAAGGGACGTAAAACCAATAACATTATTATTATTATTATTATGATTATTAATCATATAGGAGTATTGTGGTAACAATACAACAATTGGTAGCAATGACAAAGACTAATAAACACACAATCCACCACATGTTGTGGGCAGGTATTCGTGCCAATTATGTGGTTAGGCCATATTTCTATGAATGGCCTGTTGAAGGAACGCATAACGACAGAAGGTTTTATGGATCCGGTTTGGTTTTAACAGGATGGTTCGTCAACCCACATTACTTCAGTTGTTTGTGATTTCCTTAATGACAGCTTCTCAGGAAGATTACAACACTACTCTCCCCAGGGTTGGGGAGTAACGCGTTACTATTAACCGTTACGTTTTACGGTAACGAAGTAATTTTTAAAATAAGTAACTGTAAGGCTGTTACTTTTCAGAGTAACGAAGTACCGATGATCGTTACTTTTTCAAGATGGAGCAACCAGTTGTCAATAGCACGTGGGAATGGAATCAAAAACTTTACATTATGAACCAGCCCATCTTTATAGCCAACTCAATACAAGCAACAACCATAAACAAACCGTGAATTTATGATGCATTTGAATGGTTCCGGTACCTGCGCCTATCTGTTCCCGACATTTGTACCATAAAAGTCCCAAATGCTCTTTGAGTCATCATAATTCTAACACGTATCTGTGTATACCACCTGCCTCTCACACGGAGGCCCCGGGTTCGATACTCGGCTCCGTCAGGGATTTTAGAAACTGACGTGAGGGCTGGAACGGGATGCACTCAGCCTCGCGGGAACAATTGAGTAGCTGTCTGACAGTGAGGCAGCGCCCCGGTCTCGAACACCGAGATAACGGCTGAGGGGACCCGATGCGCTGACCACGCGTCACCCCAATATCTGCAGGCCGAATGGCTGGGCAGCGGTCGCTTGGTAGGCCTAGGCCCTTCATGGGCTGTAGCGCCACGGGGTTGTTATCTTTGTATACCATTTACTTGGAGGACTGACAATACAATAGAAAACCTCTCCCAATCATATATGATGCACACCCGGCTTATACAGTATAAAGGTTTGCAAGAGATTAGGCCTGACCCACAATAAAACGTGCCAAACAGCCCAAGTATGAGCTATATTACGGACATTTTTTTGCAGTCAATTATTCTGCGAAAGACATTTTCTACTAAGAATGGCTACAAACTAACGATGAGCTGAAGGATGTAGTGAGAGTCGTCTCAGCAACCATAACACTAGTAATGTTACATAACATGTTGTATAGGGCCTAATGAAATGAAAATCCACAGCCTGCTTCCAGTCTCCGACCGGGTCAGGAATGGAATGAATGAAGCCCCCATCTAGCGGCGAGGATATGAACTGTGCCGGCTGCCGAGGCCTGACGCACTCCTCTGGGGCAATGATTCAATGAATGACAGATGAAATGAAATGATAGTGGAGAGTGTTGCTGGAATGAAATGTTGACAGGGAAAACCGGAGTACCCGGAGAAAAACCTGTCTGCCTCCGTTTTGTCCAGAACAGATCTCACATGGAGTGACCGGGATTTGAACCACGGACCCAGTGGTGAGAGGCCGGCGTGCTGACGCCTAAGCCACGGAGGCTTCACTGTATAGGGCCTAATAAGGAATCCAATTATGTAAAGATAACGATGGAGCTCATACAGACAGACGTAGTTACACTAATGATAATATTTTTGGAGAACGGTGACTTATGACCCATCCCGCATTTGCTAACTTCAAACTAACTTGCATGCCAGATGATGATATGGAATAAAATAAAAATAAGATTAAAGGAAACGAAAAAGGGAGAAAATAATTGACTTCAACCCTCGAAAAATGTGGAGTGAAAAAAGTAGTCATGAAACGCGGATAAGAAAGGAAAGAGGAGATAAACCGTAACAGTTAGTATCTGAAAACATATTCACCCAGATCACAAGCTCCAATGTAGAGTTCATTTTTAGTTGGAGAGTGAATACCTGGCCCATTCTTCCCAAATAACCAACCATTAGCACGCACCACGAAACTTCAAAAAAATATCAACACCGGATAGACAATCTGTAATAATTCCTTACATGCTCATCAGAACATGGGACCACACAACTTGCAGACTTTTTGCTGTGCTTGACTTGGCGCAGTTGATCAACAGACTCGTGCAAATTTCAACGTTTGCCTAACTCAACGCAAAATTGTCAATGGACTTACATCCACTACCGATCTATTGTATTATGCCACCGTGAAGTATGGGTTCGGCTGTCTCTCAAAACTTCTTCCACTGTCGCCTATCCACAATCCTGATCCGAGATTTCAACCCCCTGTTCTCCACAAGCAAAAGCTACTGAAGTAGTTTTATTTTAACGGTTAGGGTTAACCCTCAGGCTACGCCACTACCATAGATTTGTCTAGCTGGAGAGTATGTACACCTTATTATTCCCCATTCAACGAGGTCGGGGAAGAGATGCTATGAATGTTATGTGGCCGGTGAGTTACACGGCCGGATGCTCTTCATGACGCCAACCTCATAAGCGGAGTTAATTAGAGATTAAATGAATGAAGAATGAAACTGGGAAAAGAATTAGAAGGAAGTGGTTATGGCCCACAATGGGGTTCGCACTCACGTCTTAGAGAGAGTAGCCGCAGCTATAGTTACGATTTGTCTCTATACAAGAACACACTCTGGAAAGAAAACAGTTAGGATAGCATTGAAACGTCGCTGTGGTCCGGATTAAATACACGCAATTTTGACACGTCCTCCTACACAACGGAAATTGCTAAGAATTGTACGGTCATAGATACGACAAACCAGCTAACATGTTTTCGACCTCCACAATATTCGTTGATGAATTAGAAGCATTAAGAGCTGTCCTTGGTACACAACCAATGATTTAATTAAGTCATCCCGTTCCGCCAGGACTGAAGCCACCTGGGGACTATTTCACGAAATGACGCGTGTGAGTCATGTCCAGATGATGACCGCTGTGCCTGTGCGCGTGACCAGTGACCTGAATTTTGGTCTCAAGAAACTTTCCGCAGACCACTCAATGATCGCTGCACGTATTGTAGGTGCAAGTTACCGATGATTCACCACTTTGAGATGATTTAACCTAAGCTAAAAATCGTTAATAATTTAGAAATCCTGAAAGTCTATGGAAAATATTAACTACCAAAATTTAAAAACCATCTCGTGGTATAGCGACTAGCATTCTTGACAGTCGCCTCGGAGGTCTGGGTTAGATTCCCAGCTCTGCCAAGAAATTTAATTATGGTTTGAGGATTGGAACGGGGTACACTCTGCCTCGTAAGGCAAAACTGAGAAGAGGTGGGTTCGATTCTCACCTCAGCCATCCTGGAAGTTGTTTCCTCACTTCTACTACAGGTAAATGCCGGGACGGTTTCTAACTTACGGCCACGGCGTCCTCCTGCCCAATCAGCACCTAAATGAATATTACACACTCTACTACAAACATCACAATAATACACGGCCTATTTATGTATTTATTTATTTATTACACGGGGCCACATGAACACGATGTCCAAGCCCCTCAAATGAAACAAGAACAACAAAATTCAAGAAACAACACTTCATCTAAGAATTCATCTAAGGTTACTGCATTTGCTACAGGTTACACTGGTCCCCAAACACCAAATCACTTAAAGGCAGCCAAAACGCATCTATATGAAAGCAAGTATTACTCAAGCAGAGATAGTCTAATAATGAGCAACTCACGGACAGCAGATATACTCCAGTCATGTAGCGCCCAAACTCACCTAGAAAAGAAAAAGAAAACTCCTTTAAACTTTATTTTATTTACTTATCTGACCCAATACATAGATTTGCCGGCTGACAAGTTGGCTGAAAATGCAATAGGCTACAAATTAAGTACTGTGTACAGTGTACTATCGCACATTAGATACCGTGCCGATTATTTGATATTTGTCACAATATTTCGTCTTGGAGATCTATGTCTAAGTATACTTCAACCACCATTTTAAGAATGAAATCGGGATTGTGCCCCTCGATCCAAAGAAAAGACCCGTCACAACAATATGTCTTGACTGGCTGCGTGACGCAGCGGCAATGTTCTCGCTTGCTTTTCCTAAGGTTCCAGGATCGAATCCTGGCGTAGTCAATTGGCATTTGAGGGTGCACAAATGCGAGGGAGCCTTTATAGTAGTTTTACTAGCATGTTAAAGATCCCCTTCGGGGAAAAATTACGGCTCCCCGCCATCCCTAAAAGCCGAAATAGATAAAAGGGACGTACATCAATAATATTATTACTGTAACTATCTGCCTTAAATTGTAGGATTGAAGGGAAAACGGGAGGGTCTACCTTTCCTTATCAACAACAGTAGGCTCTAAAAGGGACAGCTAACAAGGGGAGGATACGATGCATGGGTCACCGATTCGAACAATCTTTAGTACACGTGTAGGGCATGAACAGGCGTATACCAGGTGCAAGTAGTAAATTGCGCTTCTCAGCCGATTCCGAGAAATTAATTATTAATTATTCGTAATTGATGTACGGCGTTCATGTGCGTTGTACGTTAACATGAAGCCAAGAGAGTAGCATGTTCTCTCGGACATTACTAGGCGTAGTCTAAGCCAGTACCGCTTATCAGCGTGGCACATGTTCTACGTTGCAGTAGGAGTGGGATGGGCAAGTGCAGAGCTAGCGGCCTGCAATTTAATAGTACACACATCAAAAAAAGTGTTGCATCACCTCGGTTCCAAGAGTTCCGGAACCTTTAAATACAAAGGGAATAGAGATCAACACAAACAACATTTCAGCTCGTTTTATTGTTCATGAGACCCACACATTGCATGTTGTACCATCATACAGCTAGACTTTCAGCATTTGTGGTCCAGATTGCAGTACACACCACTACCTCTAATACCCAGTAGCACGTCCTCTTGCATTGATGCATGCCTGTATTCGTCGTGGCATACTATCCACAAGTTCATCAAGACACTGTTGGTCCAAATTGTCCCACTCCTCAACGACAATTCGGCGTAAATCTCTCAGAGTGGTTGGTGGGTCAAGACGTCCATAAACAGCCCTTTTCAACATATCCCAGGCATGTTCGATAGGGTTCATGTCTGGCGAACATGCTGGCCACTGTAGTCGAGCGATGTCGTTATCTTGAAGGAACGCATTCACAAGATGTGCACGATGAGGTCGAGAATTGTCGTCCATGAAGACAAATGCCTCTCCAATATTCTGCCGATATGGTTGCACTATGGGTCGGAGGATGTCATTCAGGTATCGTAAAGCCGTTTCGGAGCCTTCCATGACCACCAGTGGCGTACGTCGGCCCCACATAATGCCACCCCAAAACATCAGGGAACCACCACCTTGCTGCACTCGCTGGACAGTGTGTCTAAGACGTTCAGCCTGACCAGGGTGCCTCCAAACACGTCTCCGACGATTGTCTGGTTGAAGGCATATGCGACACTCATCGGTGAAGAGAACGTGATGCCAATTCCGTGGGGTCCATTCAGCATGTTGTTGGGCCCATCTGTACCGCGCTGCATGGTGTCGGGGTTGCAAAGCTGGACCTCGCCATGGACGTCGGGAGTGAAGTTGCGCATCATGCAGCCTATTGCGCACAGTTTGAGTTGAAACACGTCGTCCTGTGGCTGAACGAAACGCATTATTCAACATGGTGGCATTGCTGTCAGGGTTCCTCCGAGCGGCAATCCGTAAGTAGCGGTCATCCACTACAGTAGTAGCCCTTGGGCGGCCTGAGCGAGGCCTGTCATCGACAGTTCCTGTATCTCTGTACCTCCTCCATGTCCGAACAACATCGCTTTGGTTCACTCTGAGACGCCTGGAAACTTCCCTTGTTGAGAGCCCTTCTTGACACAAAGTAACAATGCGGACGCGATCGAACTGCGGTATTGACCTTCTAGGCATGGTAGAACTACAGACAACATGAGCAGCGTACCTTCGTCCTGGTGGAATGACTGGAACTGATCGGCTGTCGTACCCCCTCCGTCTAATAGGCCCTGCTCATGCATGGTTGTTTACATCTTTGAGCAGTTTTAGTGACATCTATGAACAGTCAAAGGGACTGTATCTTGGATACAATATACACAGTCAACGTCTATATGCCGGAGATCTGGGAACCGAGGTGATGCAAAACTTTTTTTGATGTGTGTAGTTGGTTCGATAATCTCAGCTTCACACTTCGCTCTGTCGATCGCAATGTCACCGATCGTGCGATTGATACCACCATCAACAACGGTGTCATGTACTTCAAAATGTTTGAGACGAAGGGAGTCAAGTGATAATTGTTCTGATGGTATCGTGGCGCTTAATCTGAATAAGTTCTCCTAAATACAACTCCCTAGCTCATGTGCTAAAGTTTCAAACTCACTACAATGTCTGCATTGAAGCGGTAGGCTTCTTGAATTAAAATTATGTAATTATTTGTTATTTAGTTTAGAAGATCATAATTGTACTAAGATTAACTTGATTCTCGGCTTAATTGTCACAAAATGCAATCAAATCACTACCATGGAGCTATCTTAATAACATTTATTTTGGTACCGGTAGTTAAGTTAAGAGAAGCCTCCGTGGCTTAGGCGGCAGCACGCCGGCCTCTCACCGCTGGGCCCGTGGTTCAAATCCCGGTCATTCCATGTGAGATCTGTGCTGGACAAAACGGAGGCAGACAGGTTTTTCTCCGGGTACTCCGGTTTTCCCTGTCAAAATTTCATTCCAGCAACACTCTCCACTATCATTTCATTTCATTTGTCATTCATTTAATCATTGCCCCAGAGGAGTGCGTCAGGACTCGGCAGCCGGCACAGTTCATATCCTCGCCGCTAGATGGGGGCTTCATTCATTCCATTCCTGACCCGGTCGGAGACTGGAAGCAGGCTGTGGATTTTCATTTTCAGTTAAGTTAAGACTCTAAATAGATCAACAGGTAATATACCATAACAACATTAAGAATATGGGACTATGTGATTGTTTTTTGGCCAGTAAGTACTTACTATAAGTTGTCCGAAAAACGGGTACTTTTGCTGGTGTTTTATATAATTATTTGCGTAGCGGAATGTAGTGGAGTTTCGTATGAATTGGAGTGAAATTCAGATTTTACCGGTTGCAACAATGCGTAGGAAACGTCAGTCGCTGGTAGCCGGCCTGGAAATGTAGTGAACCTCCAGCAGACTGTCTTATTGCCAAATAACTGACCGACTTAAGCAGATCTATTGTATTAAATTTTGCCAAATGATTGACAATATCCAGGTGGGACCAGTCTCAAAGTCCAGCACGCTGTCGGGGATGATGCCATGATACAACCATTTCATATCAGTAGACAGCGAATTGCGTTCCGGTAGGCCCGCAACAAACCGAAATGACACTGCCATTGGCCAAATGGAGACATTGATCGTGGAGGATGTCGTATCATAGTTCAAGAACTTGAGAACGAGGTGGGGGAAAAATGGATCGGCACATTAATTTTGACCGAGGATTTGCGCTTGAAGAGTGTGTCCGCGAAATTCATACCTCACAATGGAAGGATCCATCATCACCGAGGGAAGAATAACCCGGGATGGTCGAACTCCACTAATTCGGTTAAACCCAAACAGTCCTGTTCAGCTAACGCTAATGGGTTTGGTAAGAGATGATGATGATGATGATGATAGTTGTTGTTTTAAGGGGCCTAACATCTAGGTTACCGGCCCCTAATGATCTGGGTGATAGCGAAAATGAGAACGAAATGGAAACCAAAACGAAAATTACGTGAGACGGAAAATACGTACAAAGAGAAACTCAGATGGAAACAACTCACAATATGGTCTTACAAAAGGGAATTTAGAACGAAAAGATTCACAAAAAGAATAAGATTGAAAAAGACCCACAAAACGTAGGCTAGATTCAAAATACGTACAAAATGCATTGTAGCGTCGAAATACTTACAAAATGCAACTGAAATTCAAAATACTTACAAAATGCAAATGAGATCGAAAATACGTACAAAATGCAATTGAGGTTCAAAATACTTACAAAATACAATTGAAATTGAAAATACACAATGCAATTCAGATTGAAATAGGCCCTATCCCAGTTCCAATCCAAATTATTCACAAAGTGCAATTGAAATTCAAAATACTTACAAAATGCAATTGAAATTGAAAATGCTTACAAAATGTACGGTAGATTCAAACGACTCATGTGGATTGACAATACTTACAAAATGCAATTTAGATTGAAAATACTTGACAAAATGTAATTTAGATTCAAAATACCCACAAAATGCAATTGAGAATCAAAATATGTGCAAAATGCCCACCAAACAAAATGCAATTTAGATTCAAAATTCGTGCGAAATGCGTGTTTTGGTTGAAAATACTTACAAAATGCCATTGAAATTCAAAATACTCACTAAAAGGCCCGTCTACCTGCATTGAAAGACTTACTAAAAAGAAATTTAGATTGTCAATCTTTACAAAATGCAATTGAGGGTGAAAACAATCGCGAGATGTAATTTAGATCGAAAAAACTTACAAAATGCAACGTAGATTAAAAATGCCTAAAAAAACGCTAGAAGGGAATTTAGATACACGGTGAACCAAGTAACAAAAAAACAGTGCGGGAATCTTAAAGAGAAAAGTAAATATAATGAAAAGAGGAGAAGAGGGGGGAGAGAGGAGAAGGTCCGCCCCGAAGGTAAGGGACAAAAGTGGAAAACGGACCCAGCTCAGGAATCCCTCGGGGTCGCCAACTCCCGAACTCACCAGCCGTGAGCCCATGAGGGTGTAGCATTATCTAGGGTGCACCAGAAGTGGTGGGGCTACATACACCCTGCCTCCTTAAGGGCCTTGAGCACAAGGCAGGAGGTAAAAGGAAAAGAAAAAGAAGGCTGGCCCCACACAGAAGGAGGGTATCAGGAAAGATGAGACAAGGGCCAATTAAGGCGGGAAAGTGTAAGACTCCCTAGGCCTCGGATAACCTAATACCGTCGGGGTCGGAAGAGAACAAGAGTCGATCAAGGGAGGTCGACAGGAAAGAAGACGGAGAGGAGGCCGGCACAAGTAAGTGGAAGCAATGCCGGACTCAGCTGGGGTCCCTGGTCGCCAACCCACGTCCCACTAGATGTGAGCCCCTGAGGGTTTGGGAAGAGAGTGGGGGTAGGCAACCTCCCCTGGAATGTTGGTTAAGCCATGAATTGCCTGACAACTACGTATACCTGGACCCTCGGGAGTTTTCTTAGATATAATCAGTGCAGCTAACATGTTATCCATGTACAGTCAAAGAGGTGGAGAATTGAGAATTATAGTAAACTATAAATTTCATAAGTGTGAGTTGTCGAAACGAGGCCAAAAGTGGAGGTGGAGAGAACTCATTAGCGGAGCACGGTATCACCCGAATAACCACGGCAGGTCCGCAGCAATGTCAGTCATGATGAGCGTTTTCTTTCAATTTTGATGTTTGGTGCACCGAGTACGCACCTGAAAGCACAACCATTTCCAACGAGTACTAACAGCATAGACTATCCTGCATCACAGTCGCGATCCTGTGAGACGCAAAAGACAGGTCCTATGGGGGGGGCGAACACTTGGAACTCCATCGTGATAATGCAATCGCGCATTCTTCGCGTCTGATTCACATTCTCTTGGCCAACCACACATTTCCCTGTGTTTCGTCAGGTCTCCTACTCCTCGACATGTCTTGGTGTGCTTTCTGACCATCTTCCAAGTTGAAAATGCCTCTAATGAAGATCCCATTTCAATCAAAACATTATGCGGAAAACTTGACGTTAATCTATTTGAGGGGCTTGAGACATCTTGGTCATCAGCCCCGAGTAGTTGGGTGTGTGTGTGTGTGAAATTTGTCTGATAACCTGTATTTATGTGTTGACTGTACTATTATGAGTATTATGGACAAGGGGTGTCCGGACAGTTCCCCACACTGACATTTCCACACACTGCAAAAATACTGACACTTCCCCACAGCCCTTGGACGTGGCTACCTGTTTAATGACTCAGAAATAATCTCGAGTGACATTTCCACACACATCTTCCCCCCACCACCAAGGCTACTATGAAAACGATCAAGTTGAGTACCGAGAGAATAACGAAATCACCCTTCATGTCCGTATGAGCGCAGCACTAGCGTTCTTAAAGCCTGAAGATGTGCTCGATGGATGGGAGGAAATACACTCTCAAGCTCCAGAAAGTCCCAAACTTAGCCAGATGTTTGACTACTTCGTTGACAACTGGCTAGATAACCAAGACATTCCAATCGAGATGTGGAACTGCCACCAAGCACGACACAGGACAACGAATGCTGTTGAGGGCTGGAACAACCGATTCAACAATCTTGTCGGGAGACCTCACCCCAAATTAATAGAGGTTGTCAAAGTGTTGAAGATAGAAGCTGAGAAGACAAACTGCGCATTTGTTAAGTCCGAGCTCAACATGAAAGGGAAAAAAAGAAGACGAAAATATGTCAAACTGGACGGACGGATTGAGAACATTCAGAAAAAGTTTGAAAATTACAAAAATAAAAATATAAAAAATGACGAAGCCTAGAAAGCTGATTTTAAACACGCCAAAATGATAACACCAAAATGACCGGTTTTGTTATTATGTTGCCAGTCCACAGCCTGGATAAAGTGTGATGGAAATCACACTCTGCATTTTATTTTGATGGAAATTACACTACATCACAATGATATTTTCGAGACCGTGTTAGTAGGCTAATGAAGTACATAGACCGAGCGTTTTTCTTCACTCCAAAGGAGTATTATGTTAAGGTGCAATTGCCACTGTAACGATGATCGCTGAAGCCTTTAGCCTTAGGGGGGGGGGGGGGTTGTGTGTGGAACTGTCAGTCGAAATTATTTCTGTCATTAAACAGGTAGCCACGTCCATGGGCTGTGGGGAATTGTCAGTATTTTGGGCAGTGTGTAGAAGTGTCAGTGTGGGGAACTGTCATGTAATCGGACAAGGATGAGGTAAGTACCCAGAGACATGAAATAATGTACTATCCCGGCATATGCCTGGAGGGAATGTGGGGGAAAAACACACACAGGATAACCGCTGTCGACGCCGGGATTCGAACCTACGATCTCCGGATTTGCTGTGGCTGCCCTCGCAGCCGTAGTGCACAGTTTGACGAGCAAGGCTACGCCGCGGGACTATGCGGAAAACGACGGTACCGTACATCTTTCCAAAAGATGCGTTCAAGAATTATATTCGACAATGGCAGGACCGCTTGGATACATCTTTCTAAAAGATGCGTTCCAGAATTATATTCGACAATGGCAGGACCGCTTGGAAATTACCACCCAGGGATTGAAGAGATAGTAAACGTATTTTTTTAACGAATAAATTTATATTTGCCGACCAGAGATTCGATACATTTTGACCACACCATGTACATACTAAAATACCATTTGGTTGAACCTCGATCGAGCTCGCAATCTTGAAATTTGAAGGCCTGCACTTGGACTAATCTACGTTGGAAAATTATCAATATAAGTAGTTTAAGGTATCGTATTACTTGTATCCAGTCATTTATTCTTTGCACATTAGGGAAAGTTAACCAAAACTATTTATTGCTGAATATATTATCTGATTAAAGCTTTTAAATAACTGATCAAAGTTACAGTTAGACAAGACTGTCAAATATTTTAAGACTAAATGAATATCTAATAAAAAACACAGAAGGATAACATTAAAAAAACTAGTTATAGCAACACTACGTTTAAATAAGTCTTACCTGTACTGTAAGTCTAGTGACAAAGTCCCACGAATTCTCCATTAGCCTACCACAAAACACTAAAGCAAACACTCAGCTTTCGGACGTCAGAACTTTTTAGTTTTGAAAGTAACAAATATTTCAATATAACTCATATTTCAACGGCTAATTTTAATCGTTACCATTTTAAATAGTTATCCCAAATCTGATTTCTTTGCATGATTGTGAGATCAGTCAACTAACCTCTGCTATTCTGGGGTATTCTTGCCACATACAAATGTACGTTGTGTACCATGCAGCTGTAATTATATGGTAACATCACACTACAATTATATTGCGGTGCAAATATCGTTGATATTTAGCAAAAACAGACAGCAAATTATTCGCGTAGTTACAATTTGGCGTAATTCTCGCGTACGTTCACTTCACACTGCCGTAGGCCTAAATGTTGAAGGACACAAAGACATTCGCCGCATGCAAAAAAAAAAAGCATTATTACTTGTAGGCTTTAAGCCATACAGCTATTGGGCACAATCGTGTTGACCGACTGAAAAGCAATTATGTTAACATCTATGAAGTTAGGTAAGAGTCTAAGAAAATCAGTATCAGTTAATGAAATCAAGATCATTTTCGTAGTTTGTATACTGTAATTCTAGTCTGCATGAACCTGTCCTTATTACCTTCTAGTTGAGGACATTGCTTAACGTTTCATTCATCTTAATACGACGGCGAAGACCCGCACTTGTTCACAAGAGACTACAGCGGGCTAGAACGTGTGGTCGTGGCTAAATGAACAACCGCGTTAAGAAATGGCACGGTGGGGTCTGGTTCCTGGGAAAATGCACCCATCCTTGGCCGTGACCAAACTTGTCTCAATCTTGAATTTGATTTTGGAAGACAATAATTATGTATTGAAACAAGGCTTGGACAAAGCACAGTGGCAATACAAATATTTAGAAATCGGCTATAGGCCTATATAACAGCCTAGTGATGAATGCAGGGGGTGGGCCACAGAGGGAATCCACCCTGAAATCAACAAGTACCCACGAAAATTTCAAATAGGCTATATTTCTAAATGTAGGCTAGGCTACATAATGAAAATGAAAATCCACAGCCTGCTTCCAGTCTCCGACCGGGTCAGGAATGGAATGAATGAAGCCCCCATCTAGCGGCGAGGATATGAATTGTGCCGGCTGCCGAGGCCTGACGCACTCCTCTGGGGCAATGATTAAATGAATGGCAGATGAAATGAAATGATAGTGGTGAGTGTTGCTGGAATGAAATTTTGACAGGGAAAACCGGAGTACCCGGAGAAAAACCTGTCTACCTCCGTTTTGTCCAGCACAGATCTCACATGGAGTGACCGGGATTTGAACCACGGATCCAGCGGTGAGAGGCCGGCGTGCTGCCGCCTAAGCCACGGAGGCTTCGCGCTAGGCTACATAATATTTAAGTCAAAATAAAGAATTAAATATACAGTATAGGCCTACATAGGTTAGGCCCTATTTACCAAAGATGTAAAGCCCGAATTAAAACGTTTAATCCGTGAAATGTTGTTAGTTTAACACCCTTTTAACTACTACGGCTTTTAGAGACGCCGGGGTGCCCGAATTTTGCCCCGAAGGGGATCTTTAACGTGTCAGTAAATATACTGACACAGCTACCTCACATTTGTGCACCCTCAAATGCCAGCTGACTGCGCCAGGATTCGATCCTGCAACCTCGGGGGACAGCAGGCGAGAACGTTACCGCTGAGCCACGCAGCCAGTCTGTTTTTTTTTTTTTTTCCAGATACTGAACTGGTATTAAGGGGTTTGATAAACAAAGTGTTTCGCTTTTAACTGGGGTTGTAAGTAAACCTAACTGATATATCGCTACCAACTTTGCTCTTTAAATAGAACGATAGACTACTATTTTCCGCCGCTAGCATAATATATCGAATTATTACGAATCCAGACATATACTTTATTCAAACGTTGATAAATTACTTCTTGAAATATCAATAATGAAGTCCGGTGTAGCGCATGAATCCAAGATGGAATACAGATATAACCTACAGATAACTCTCTCCTAAGGTCACAAAGGCATGGTTAACAATACCATACACAACAAAGAAAGTTTCTAGAGCCCTCAACCTACTAGAATAGGCCAGCCATACCCCAACGGTGACTCAAAAGGTAAAGAAGGCAATGACTCTCCTTGACACACATTGAACACAGGGCAAGCAGTTAACATCACGGCATACAGCACCGCGACGCTGCACAATTGAAACAACTTCCGCGTTCATCACCTGTGCTTGTGCGATCAATCAATTACCACACGTGACGCTCAATTTCAAGGTCATGAAGGTCGTTAAGTATGTATATCACAACTCACCTAACCAGCATCGCAAAATGTAACCTCTTCAACTACCACATACTTTCGGACATACTCGAATTATTGTAATGTTGATTAAATAAAATGATGACGATCAGATGGGTAGATAGGGTTACAAACGAAGAGGTATTAAGACGAGTGGGAGAGGAGAGATGTTTTGGCGACTGCTAATGAAGAGAAGAGATAGGTTAGTAGGACACATACTAAGACACCCAGGAATAGCAAGCTTAGTTATGGAAGGAAGGGTCGAGGACAAGAACTGTAGGGGTAGACCAAGGTTAGAATATGTTAAACAGATTGCCTCGGATGTAGGGTGTGGTAGCTATGTAGAGATGAAACGATTAGCTCAGGACAGGGAGACATGGAGCGCTGCATCAAACCAGTCAAAAGACTGAAGACTCAAACACATTTTGACACATTTAACTAATACATAATATAAATGTCTAGTGGTGTCTGTCACTCACGCAAAAACTACTTAACTATTTAGCTGAAATTTTGCATGAACATAGCTTATTATTATATATGAATTGCAGCCGAATGGCCATAGCTGGGTATTATTATTTCTTGATTGAACGCCCGAGGGCTCCCAACAAATTCAATTTCAAGTAATTCCAACTTTGGCTACCAGATGCTACTGTCACGAACACCGAGCGGCGATCGTTGGAATTTGATAGAGCATTTCTAAATAGCCAAATATAATGCAGAAATTTTGATACACAGTACCGATTGCAGTGGTAGGTTCTTTTACGTGCCATAAATCTATGACATGGGCCCGCCGGCTTTACTTCCCCTCTGAAGGAAAGCATACTGAAGGATTTTAACGCTCTTAGAATTCAGACTTCGGCCGGGTTTGAACCCATGATCTTGGGTATAACAGTTCAGCATGCTACCGACTACGCCACCGAAGCCGTCATGAACATATTAATAGTTTATGTACCAGAGAAAAACATAGGACTATCGCCGTTTTGAAATGTTTCACCGTTTCAATATGCTGGCAGAATATGTAACAGGTGCAGCTGCATACCACCCGGCAAACAGATATCCATGGCAGATTGCATAATAATAATTATTCACACCCGTATGAAAGATGGGTAACTAGCTAGTGCATTATATCAACGCCACCTAAATAATAAGGCCTCCGCACTGGCTGACCAGCGCTAGGCAGCTCGACCAACAGTAGTCAATCGCGTTGTTTGTGGAGCGTTACAAGGTCGGCGCATAAGTTGTACTTTTTACTGTAGTTTTAATAATTTTTGTAGAAACAAAAATCAAGGAAATCTCAAGGACACTGTGCCCAGAAAGAAAAACATATTTTCCCATAGCAACTGACACTAATCTTGATAAATCACCTATGTCCAAATCAACATATCTGCCCACTGGTCCTTTACTTCTTTTCTGCTTCAGCTTTCTCATAATCAGGGCTAGGATTTATATGTAAATACAGTACTTATTTCTCTATTACACAGATATTCATATCCTATTAACTTATCTCCATCGATTATGTTGTCCTCTTTCAAATTAAACAAATTTATTTGACATGTTTCTCCACATTTCTGACTTCAGTAGGCCTACATACATGCACAATAAATAATTTTACATATTTAGTAAATTGCAATCCAATATTTGTACATATTTTACTTTTATGAATAAAAATATATAGAATTGTAGTTTTCAGTGACTGGAAATATGACAGCACAGGACAAGTTTACAGGTATGTAATGAAAAGAAAGATTTCTGAAGTACGTAGGTGTAACGATAGCAATTCTTATGAAAAGAAGCTTCAAGTTTGAAAATTTAGAACATTTCATGGCATACTGTTATGGTAGGCAGGAATAATAGGAATAATCGATGAATGAAAGCAAGTGAAAAGTAAGTGAAATAAAAGAAAATTGGATAATATGATTTATAAATCCAGTATTTTTAATGCATTTATGTGGGTTATAGAAGTAACAAAATTAGTATTATGGGGATAAATTTGTCTTTTGTCCATATTTCATAAAATATATTTACATTTGACTTTTTTCAGATTGTACATATTTTTTAAATATATATACATACATATGTACATATAGACACTTTTTAGTACATATAAATCCTAGCCCTGCTCATAATTTTACCTTAATGTAGCCTATATCATTAATTGAAGATTTAGCATTGGCAGTCCTGATGTACCAGATGGGTGAAGCATATTTCTTAACATCTATACATATTAGAAAGTCAATAAGCTTATTATTGATTCCCACGATTAAGAAATTTAGTCCTATTGTAATTTCAAAAACAACCCTCTCAAAATGTGAATTGAATCTATTTTGAAAATTTTTAACCCATTTAAACTAATTTTTTAACCTTCACTTACATTCTTTAAGAAATTTTCCAGTAGCAAAATGTAATTTTAATGTACAATCTGTTAAAATAATAGTTAAGAATCTGAAGATTTCCAATGCTCTCTCTATTCTCTATTGAGCTACAAGAACAGTAGGCTCATAAGTTGAATTGTTGGTGAGAGTTAATTATGTTCCTGCTGTACAATGTAGTCTCGGGTAAATATGTTACAAGATAAAACTGTATTGTATTGTATTTCTGTCTGTAGCCAAATTGTTGATAAATTTTAGTAAATACCTGCAAAATTCAAAACTTTTAATTAAATTAATATTCTGTAATCCAACGCCAGTGAAATAATACTAAAAATTGAACGAGTGGAAAAAGGACAATATTCAAAGAAATGGGATAATATTCCAGCATATTTAATCATTAATTAGTCGCTAACTGATGACACATTTTGAGACATAACTTCTTGCTACTAGTACTACAACTGGCAATTAGTGAATTTTTCAATGCGACGTATAGTTTCGACAGATGATCGTTCTTTTTTCCTCTTGGAAATGGAATGTTATCGTTTTTCGACTCAGCTGTTCAATTATTCTTTTCCAGTTTTGCCTTTCTCCCGTCATTTAAAAGTGAGGTTAATAAGTTCATAACGTTCTGAAAATCATAATAAACATCATTATCGTAATAATTACGGGCCTTTTTTGTTATTATGATGAAACTGTTTATTTCTTTTTCTCCCTCAGTATAGAAGGAGTTTCATAGTTCAAGCATTACTGGAAAGCGTATTTTATGAAAGGTAAGGAAGAAGGTAAATTCCACGAGGTAGGGGTAATTTAGCAATGCTGGCTACTCAAAGACTTGCAGGCTATGCAGTGTTCATTTACAGTTGTACAGTGCAACAATATGAGCGTTTTCTTTGCGAGTAGAAACATCGTTTGAAGGGCAGGGAGGAATGACTACTCTTGGCGCGCGTGCTTCCGAGCGCGGAGGCCTTATTCTCTAGGTGGCGTTGATTATATTCTTTCGGTGCTGAGCCTTCGTTAAGTGATTATGTAATACATAAAATTTAATTGTTTTCACACGAATTCGTCGTACTCATCAAATTTACTGTTAAGACAGCCAGCAGTAATAAGCTCCATTTGTGATAATTACTATTCATATAGCCTATGGTTGACTTCAGTTCCATGCACAACCGTAATAATCGTTTTAAGATGAACTGATAGCATTTTAGAAATAAATAACGTCAAAGAGATTACTTACTAGTTTGGATCTGTATAAATTATCGACCGAAGTCGTTGGCACGTGCCAGCTGACGATGTGTCACTTCAGCTGTATCCAAGCTCAAACAGAGGCAACGTATCTAGATCATTCCTTCAACACTAGGAAAGTACCCTGAAAATATATTGCAGCACACCATTTAAACAATAATATGGAGTCGAAGTATTGTAATTTTCACGTCCAACTGAGACTTTCGTTTATAATAGGTCGTGTTGGTAACTATGCGCCAACTCCACGACCTAAAATCTGAAAGCATCGTACAGCATAGTATGGTTATGTCAACGTTGGGTAATTACTGGAACTACCCAAGAGTACACCAAGATCCCATTGCAGTCATAGTTTATCACCTCATAAAACCACTTGACCGTGGTATAAACCAATAGAAAAAAAAAGGGGGGGGGGGGAATATTATTACACGTACAACGATTTGCTGCAATTTAAGCTACCTGAACGAAATTCGAATATCAGTATTTAGAAAGTATCTGCAAACTTACTCACTATCTGCACTGCCAGAGATAGGCCTATTACATGCGACAAGTGGAACTTCTTATATATTATTTCAGTAGTATAGATCCCTCCTGCAGCGCTCAAAAGCGACCGATCGTGACAAATGAGCATTCAAATGAAAGAGAATATACATTAGCAGTGACGAATTGCACTCTAATTTCATAAATATCTATAATTTCTTTTAAAAATTACTTAAAATAATTACGAAGTGTGCGATTTGCAGATATTGTTGTTGTAGGAAAATACGCTCCATAATAATTGCTGTCCACTTCACATTTTGGCCGCTGTGACGCCTGTTTCATGTCATTTTAACATTCTAAGGTATTTCCTTTATCATTTTGCATGGATTTCAGAAACAGTAAATCAAAGGAATGAGTAGGCCTACTCAAATCGTATAGTTTCATAAATATCGAATAACGGGTGAGTGTTATGATGATCCAATTTTCAGTGATTGCCTTCTTAAGTTAGGGAACGTAGAACTTGGAATTCTAACTGAAATGTAAATAGTGTTCTATAATCATTTGGTTGAAATAAAAACATAACCTTCCTCCTTAACTCTATTATAAACCTATTGGGGAAAGTGTGGTTTATGAACGTGCGAAATTTCCGCTAGTTATAATACTAATGTTATTGGTTTTACGGCCCTTTTAACTACTGTGGCTTTTAGAGACGCCGGGGTGCCGGAATTTTGCCCCGAAGGGGAATCATTTTTGTGCCAGAAAATCTACTGACACGGCTCCTTGGCATTTGCGCACCCTCAAATGCCAACTAATTGTGTCAAGATTCGACCCTGCATCCTATGGTACAGCAGGCGAGAACGTTACCGCTCAGCCACGCAGCCAGTCGTGACAAATGTTAGGAAAATCCACGAATTTATACAGAGCATTTCTGCATCCCCGAAGGATTATAGCAACCCACAATATACAGCATCAGCATTGACAAAAAAAAAAAAAACGTGTACAATTGAAGACCACGTTTAATTTATCATTTGCAAGGATTTTTTTTTTTCAATTGATGATGGCTCTGGATGTTAATTTATCTGTTTTTAAAGTCTTCTTTAGTTTCATATTAAACTATGTAATGCAGGGTGGCCAGATAATTGTATCTCCAGGTTTCTCCATTTACCTAAATTTTGCTTATTGCTGAAGTTTTTAATTGTAAATGGTCTAAAGTCCAATCAAATGATGATTAATTCAATCCTTCGAAAGTCATATGCTTAATTTTGAATTTTTTTTCATACGTCGTACGGCAACTCGATGGAAAGAATAGATTGTCAAAATAACTTCAGCATTGTAAAAATGAGATTTTATTAAACGTCTCTACTGCGATCATTAATGTCATACAAATGCAGAGATAATAACAAAATATGTGTTGAAAAAGCCATGTGGAATTTATTTGGTGACAATCTAGACTGAATTAGTTCAACCAGAATAAGAGCAGAGGCACACACCATCTCTAATCCATAGGGCTGGTTGGAGGATCGTGTGAGGAGAAACTAACGATAATTACCAAGCGAGATACTCAAATAGTTGCTATTCATTCAACATCTAGAAATTGCCTTACATACACGTACAAGTCATCTGGTATATATTGGTTGACACTCAAGACTGAACAGAACAGTTCAGGAGCACAGATGCACGATATCACCTACACATTGGGTGACTAATGTACCATATGAGGAAGAAACACAGAAATTTACCAGGCAAGAAATTTAAATACTCGCTGTTCATTAACGATAATACTTGTTCCTCCAAGTTTCTTTCCTTATGTCTGTCAACATTTATTCAATTTTTTGGCCAGATACAAACGTAGTAAAGATTTCCTCCAGATTCTCCAGGTTGTCTGGCCATCCTCAATATGCAGCGGGCAAGAAATCACTGCATCACGAAGACATAATACGAAAGTTGAAGGTGGTGGTGACTGTTGCTCTAAGGGGCGGAATATCAAGACTAACTTCCCCAGAGAGAGATGAATGAAATCTTGGAAAGGGATGTACTAACATATAGCCAATGCAGTAATCATTATCAAGTGGCCATCAAAATATTCCCCGACGTGCATTTTACTAGTCGAATTCAGTATTTCAGGATTAATATTCTAGTGTGTAGGAATTACTGTTTTAGTGTGACTTACTAAGATATACTTTAAATGATGGACAAATGGCTCGTGAGAAAGTTTAAAAAAAAAAGAATCAATGAGTAGGCCTAAATGACACAGAGGTTGAGAAAAATAGTAACAAATATGTGTGTGCAGCCGTGGGGAGCAGTGATGGAGATATGAAAGATGAAGGTGGTGGTGACTCTTGCTCTAAGGAGCGGAATATCGAGGTTATCTGCCCCCAAAGAGAGATGAATGAAATGGGATTTAATAATAATATATATAAATAAATAAAAAATATATCGTATGGCCTCGGGTGCAAGCTTAGTAATTTGACACCCAGAGGGTAGCTTGCATGTCTAATTTCGTCGTTCCTTGAATACTATGAAAGTCAAGGAGGTTAGATATCTAAGTTCCTTGAACACATTAGCGCTTTCTAGTAGATAAATGAGGAACTTTGTGTTGGCGGAAACTCCCGAGATAAATTTTGCCATTATGAACACGGCCTACTGAATTCAAATGGGTTCTTTGACATGCCAACATCGTATGACATGCGTGTCGTATTTTTGCCGCCTTTCAAAAACCACTTACCACGGCCAGGAGCGAACTTGCAATCTTGGGGTTAGTAGACCGACACGCTATCCACTCACCCACCGTGGCAAGCTATAATATTTTTAAGGGGAAGAAATGCATTATAGCACAATAAAAATAATAACAATAATAGTGAATATCCTATGGCCTCCGCTACTTAGAGTAGATATTTTGAGTTTGAATCATTTAGGGCCTATTTAGGCGATCTAACCGGCGACTTGTAATCACTAAATGTGATGCAAGTAATCTTTTACGATTCAAGATAGTACGACTTGGAGTGCCCTAGCCTTACGCCACCCTTCTAAAATCTTACTTCCTCGGCTAGGAATAGAACCCGCGCGATCTTGAGATCATATAATGGAGAATCCACCACTGATCCTCCCCGGAAGATAGGAGGAATGATGTATTAATACCAACTAGCATTGTCAGGAAGCTTGCAGTTTTACGCGATTGCTAATCTCGTGATCATAAGCTACGGTATCTCCTTTTTACGTGGAATACGGAACAATGGATGAGATACAAGTATTTTCGAGGTGAAGTACAGTATCAATCGGGAATCGAGTCCGATCCTCCTTGGTGAGAGACAGGCGCTTTAAACGCTGAGCCATCTCGCCCCCCAAACTGCCATCTCAAAGAATTCTCAATTAGTTGGTATCAGCGCCGATTTTAAACTCCAGGGTCATGCAATTTCGGGAAATGAATCTGGCGACACTGCTTGTATACGTATTCTAATAGGGTAAATTAAGAAGAAACCCTTGAGTATGTGTGTGGAGTACTTACTAACAGGTTAAACGCACAAGTGTTGCGTCACGTCCTAAAAACGCCTCCTGCAAAGAAACGGTTCCCTAAACAGAACGTGGAGGTTGGATAATTAACTTTGTGAGGCAGTATTTAGATTCGCCTCCATCGCTAAACCATTAGGACTTCCCAGTAAGGCAAGAATGAGCCCCGAGTGGTAAAGATGCCTAAATCAGAACTGTCTGACCACAATTCCTTAACTGGAAAAATAAAAATTAAAAAAGGTAGAGCCACACTCGCCATATTCGGCGTGAATTATGAAACGAACAGCGGATAAGGAGCTGGATATCATAGAGATAACGACCTAAGAACTAATTACAAACCACGCCTATTCTTTATAATACTTACAGACTTAACAGGTTATGGTTCTATTCGGAACTAACAATCAACCGTTCACGGATGACTTATTGTATGTATGCCATGCAGTTTAGTTTGCATTTGAATCATGTAACGTCCCAATGGATATGTAGATAGAGAAGACAATGTTGCTTGGCCCATCAATCTCTAACGACATAAACAATCATATTTGAACACACAGGTGGAAAACTGTAACAACGTCCAATACAAGTGAATTACGACAGTGATACGGAGTAGTTGTTTTTTTTAGCGTATATTTTTTTGTTATTAATTGAATATTTTTATTAGAAGTGGAGTTATGCTGTACATCATATACAACAAAATAAAATAATAAAACGATGCGTCTCAAACGCAAACTGGGACTTTGCTCTTTTCAGAGATATTCTTCAGTGTGTCTTTGTTTCAATTAGGGGCCATTCAACCAGATATACTTAGTAGAGTGTAAGGATTTGTCTGATAACCTGGGCTATTGGGGGTGTCTGTACTACTGCTTTGTATTTGCTGTATGTATTATTCCTTTTTAATATCGTGTATCATCCCTCTTGTGTATGTTGTAGTGATTTTGACTCGAATAAATAAATTTGTAACTGAGTCTAGGATTGGGAAAGAGACGGCCGTGGCCTTACGTTAGAAACCATTACGGCATTTTCCTGGAGTAGAAATGGGAAAACACGGAAAACACTTCTAGGGTGGATGAGGTGAAAACCGAGCTCACTTCTACTCAGTTCTTCCTCACGAGGCAGAGTGTACCCTATTGCAGCCCACATATCAGAATTAAACTTCTTAGCATAGCCGGGAATCGAACGCTGACCACAGCGGTGACAGCCAAGAATGCTAGCAACTACACCACGAGGTGGTCCAATGTTTCGTGACCTTTATGTTCCGCCTCTAATTAGACGGCAATGAAACCAAATCTAGGACCTGTTGTTATGTTTTATGTGTTATTTATGGGCTTGTGATATCGTGGCAATCAGTCCCATGTGTGTGAAATATGTATAACCTCGAGTTATTGCAATTCATGTAGAAGTGTTCAGTACTTGAATGGCCAAGGAGGCTTTTGGCTATCATATCGCGCGCTGTACAAAGAGTACAAGACATATAGATGGAAAGTGCTGTAGATAATTAAAATATACTAAACATGCGGGACTCGAAACCGCGACTTCCAGTTTTGCCCGTCGTTGCTCAACCACTGAGCTAATGCGGAGAAACTAAAATCGCTTGGCAAGGGCACAACAGTACATGCAGTCGTGAAAATCTAACACTTGCCAATGTACCTGTAATCGGAGCGAGAATTGGAAAGAAGGTGGCCATCAATTAAATACTATCCCGGAAGTAGAGATGGGAACACTACCACAATGAATACAGTGCATAACCACCGTCTTGAAATTATGTTATTAAAATCGATTACCCACCATCTATTAAAATTACAGGGAAGAAATGTAAACTCGGATACGAGTAACGACCGAAGACGACTATTACAGCTACGATAACGTAACGTTGCAATAAGCGTGATCCGTAGAATGTAAGTGGCTCCCTATGGTAATATTTTCCAAAATATTTAGGCGTTACTCTCGATAGAAATTTGTCCTTCAAGAAGCACCTGCAGAACACTACAGAAAAAACTAAGATCACGCAATAACATCTTGCGGAAGTTATGTGGAACAACATGGGGAGCTACAGTAACAACATTACGATCTTCAGCTTTAGGACTTTCCTATTCAGCCGCTGAATATTGTGCACTGTACTGTGCGCTGAATACTGTGGCTAACAGTCCACAGGTGAAGCAGATTGATGTCCAATTCAATTCGGCGATGAGGATAATATCAGGTTGCATGAGGACCTCTCCTCTGTACTGGCTTTCGCCTCAAGTCACATTGCACCACCTGACTTACGTAGACAAAACTCTCTCCTGAGGGAATATCAAAAGATAATCTCCACTCCACAGCTTCCTATTCATTCTGACATACCTACTGTAAAGATAAGTCACTTGAAATCCCGCCGAGCAGCCAACCCAACAGCGCAATCTCTACAATTAAATAATTTTCAGATTGACAACAAGTGGTCTGAGGAATGGAATAATTATTTTACTACATGAGAAATATAGAAACTTCATTGATCCTATCAAGAAACCCACTGGCATGGAACTGCCACGCCATACATGCAAAACAATCAACAGGATTCGAATGGAACATGGGGTCTGCACAGACAGCTTATACAAGATTAATAAGGCTTCCTTACCTGAGTGCAACTGTGGATTTGAAAGACAGACCATCCAGCATATTGTGGAGGATTGCAGTCTTCGAGCCTATTATGGAAACCTGAACGACTTTCATGATGCAACGCAGCCTGCTCTTGATTGGATTTCAAATTTAAATATTAACTTGTAAACCTGAACATTTCATAATTTTGCTTACTGTTGAATATGTGTCTTCTCATCAAAATTGATTTTAATATTTATTGTTCTTGTAAATGCTAATTTATATGTTTAATGTGTTCCTTAGCTTGTAAATATGTAGATGCACCATGCCATACGCTAAATAAATAAAATAATATGGAAATAGATCAGTGACTGCATCCATTCAAGATGATAACTAAACTAGGTGAACAATCAATATATCAGGATTAGTGCTGCAATGATAAAACATAGCAAGCAGGTCGTCTCAAATAAGAGACTTCTCTGCAAACCGCACCAGATCAACGACTCCAAGCATTGGATATGATTGCAAATGTAAGACGAGATCCTGTGTCACAAGACTTGTCACAAGAGGCCGTATTGAGAATTCATCCATCAAACACTATCACCTCAAAGATAGGGCAATTAGTTGCGCCCAAAAACTGTCAAAAGACGAGTCAATTGACCTTAATACAAGAGAATAGAAATGGAACTTTGGGCAGAATTTAAAATTTTACTTTCTGAGGGATTGGTCAAGTTACCCTTAGTCGACGTTATCAAGAAATTTGATTAAAACACTTCCCCATTCTACAAAAGCATCAGCGTTTTGCCAGCCCGTTTGCTATTGCCACTACAGCACGCCAACCCATTCTGCTGTCTCTTTCTCTCGCCACTGCGTGGCTGGCTTTAGCCACGGTGGTTGTGGCTGCCACCTCTAGCAGTTGAGTTGGACTGACGTGGGTAAACACAGAGGACGATCATTATAGAAGTCATCGCAGTATCATATTAGATCAATTGAACAAGAATGTAAAATACATTTTATATTTGTGATAAGAACATACGATTCAGCGGTTCATTGAGGAACTGCTAATACATGCTTGAAGACATTAGGTCGCACGTCTACAAGTCGGAACACGAATCGGAGCTAATGGCCTTAAAAGATATACTAGCCAAAGTTTCTTAACACTTGCACCTTAAATGTAGGAAATTTTCCATGGTCATATTATGCCGCCACCATACAAAATAATCATGGTGGTTTAGAAGCAGAAATTCACTATTCCCTGCAATGCAGAGAGTAAATAATAAGTTAAATGTGGTGGCAATTTTCAGCAAGTTAAGTGGGCAATGTACTGCACTATCCAGTGAGTTGTACGATTTTTCCCCCTCTTAATTGTAGGGGTGCAAGATATTTCGAACAAGTTGTGATTCTCAGCAGTTTCGAATGATACTGGTATGTTCCTATGAATAAAAATAAAAACTCAACTATTAGCTTAACCAACACTGATACCTTTTGCCATTCAATCAGTTTGGCTCGCTTAGATGTGTATGGAAGTGTGACTCCTTTCTGCTATTAACTATAGAAGACAGACATGCTTACACATTCTCCATTGGTCCAAGTCACCACTACGGAAATGTCAGTCATTCCTGTCGCGCCGGCAAAGAACATGTAAACACGGAACTGTCTGAAACCTTTATCAGCGGCATACAAAAAAATTGATATGATCTACTACAAACTGATTTAGAAATTCTTGTCACTTGAAACCAGAATATCCAATTAAGGATGTGCGACGCGCGGAGCACAAGGCCTCCCGCGCTTACAGAAAGGAATACGAAAAAATGGATACTTAACTTCTCCACTGTATCACTCTTTCCTTCATGCATTTTCTGCAAGAGCGAGGACGTTCAACTGATAGAATGTAAAATAAAGAAATAAAGAAATAGAAAACGGAGTGTTGTCTACATTTTCTAATAAATCGCTCATTAAGTACAACGTCATATCTCAAAAATCGCCATTTTTTCACTAACGTATACGGTTTCAATGGGGTTTCGTATGTATTTTTAACTGTAAGTATACCGTACCACATCTATTCGTTTCGTTGCTCGAATGTGCTAACTGCATATTCACAAAAAATATCTTACTGGAATGAGGCCCGATAGTTTAAAAAAAATGGACGTAAATCACACATTAAACCACAATTAAACCTACTTAAGCTTAATATCAACGCAGGGGTTGAAGTTCTTGTTGATTTTGCTTCTGAACAGTGAGAATCCTTGCAACTGGGCAGTTCAGCTATGTGACGAACAGGGTGGCGGAAGGGGTTATACGTGACGTAACATAATATTTAGTTAGTTATTGTTATTTTAAGGGGAGGAACAGCGATGTCATCTGCATCTCTTAAGTATAATCATAAACAAAAAACTATACAGAATACAAAAAATTAGGGATTAAAAAAGGACAAATTCTTTGGGCAAATACACACTCAATTCGATTGCTGGACCTAACCCACTCGCACTTATAAAGTGGATGGCGAGATCAGCAGCTATCACGTCATCGGCTAATAGGCTATAAGATCGAGTGTATTCTGCAGACCAAGATTTCTTCGTAGATCAACAAGATCCACCAACTCGGTTACAATGTGGGCCAGTCAAGTACAATGGGGGGAGGTAGACTACAAGTAGGATCTTGCATTGCCTATCCTTAGACTACACCATTGAACTGTAGGTACTATTACCTAGAGTTCAATGGACTACACAGAAAGACGGACTCCCTCCGTAACCGGAAAGCGCTCCGCCACACGTGAGTAGTTCCCATGATCGCTCTCTGTTTATTGGGGGTTGGGTCAGCTAACAGCGCCGAGATTCAAACTTTCTGCAGCTGCCCTCGCAGCCGTGGTGCACAATTTAACAAGCACGGTTACGCCACGGGATAGCACCAGGTACGTGCATAGGTAGCCTACGTGGTGAATAATGAATATAAACGAAATGACGTTAATAGGCCTACATGCTGACGTTCCTTAAAATATTTGTACATGAGCCACAAATTTCAAAACTCATCTTCAAAGAATAATATTTTATACAGGGTTATCAATACCGCTTGCCTTACCGATATAGGCAAATAATTAATTATATGAATTGCAGCCAATGGCCATTGCAGGGTCGGGGTATTTTAATTGAACGCCAGTAGGCTCACAGCAAGTTCAATTTCAAGTAGCCTAGTTCCAGCTTTGGCTACCAGATGGCACTGTCACTGACACCTACCAGCGAACGTTGGAACTTAATAGAGTGTTTTAAACCAAATATAACCTACAAATTTGGCTAGACTCTACCAATTGTAGAGGTAGGTTCATTTACATGCCATAAATCTATGACATGGGCCCACCGGCCCTCCGAATGAAGGCATAATGCCAGATTTTAACGCTCTTAAAAATCCGACGAATTCGGCCGGGTTTGTCAAATAATAACAATACAATGTATTGCTGTTTAAAGGCACCTCCTGCATGGTTGTCATATAAAATGAACCTATACAAACAGTTTCTAAAGTGTCTGTAGCACATAGTATGGATAATCAAGCTTTATTAAAAACAGATTTGGGTAAAAATATATAGATTTCGCGAGCGTCTACCCAATCCACGGGATATTTGGTCGACCAGCAATGAGTTCTAAGAAGTCAATACACCAGGCAAAATGTCCTTAGAACACGGCCTATAAGCCCGCGAAACAGAGATTCCTATTTAAAATAATACAATTTTTATCTTAGCTAATACAAAGCCATCGGAGGGATACGGTACCGTAAACAGAAATGTCGTAAGGGATGGTCACAGTCAGTGCTGGGATTCGAACCTCATGTCTCCGAACTACAGCACCCCATTGCAATCTTGGGTAAAACCCTCCACGGCGAGCACTTTCAAGCATGTGATACGAAGAGATACGAGATATATCCCACAAACTATTTCCTAATGTTCTAACGATTATATTATCGCTATGCCGAAAGATTTCACAGTATAAGCTATAACATATCAAGAGCTCTCTATGGCTGCCCATAGATAAAAGTTATTAAGCGTGCAAATGCATTATATTTATGTTAATAAATGAATCAAAATCATCTACGGGTACTATAACTACATAGCAATATTATCAGGTTGCGTAGTCTACCATGATTAAGACAGTACAAAATCTAAGGACTAAGGCTTAGACGCCAGGGTGTCGAATGTTACCTAACTCTTTAGAACGTCATCCGACTGAAGCCAAATCGTACTCACTATTTTAGATTGTAGTCAACGTAGGGCCTATATTGCATCCGACTGAGCCGAAATCGAAGATTTTGAGTTGTGGTCTCAACCAAATTATATGTCATCTCGTACGTCGGACTGCATCCGACCTAGTCAAAATCGAACTCGTAATCCTAGATTTTGAATTGCTGTCTCATTCAACTTAAATGTCTCCTGACTGAGCCAAAATCGAACTCACAATCCTAGATATTAAGTTGTCTCAATCGGGAGTTGGGTACTTTACCAGACCCTTTTAATTGTGAGTACTGTATTTTGACTGATAAGCTGCGTTATAGTGAGTGTAATTGTAATCAAACAGGGTTTAGGATTGGTGACTAAATACTATACTATTGTTAATTTTCCAGGGAAACAATTTAAGGCGTATTTTAAGATGTAATGCCTGTAACTCTTAATACATACAGTAGTTACTTTGAATTTTTGAGTTAAGGATAAGTAGTCGACAAATAGAAAATAATAAAGGAAATGCTATCAGGGACATACTATTCACGGTAACAATTAAGAACAGAATCTGTGAATGAAATACTGTATGAACAAACACAGAGCACTTTTTGTTTGTTTGTGCGGTGTTGAACAAACCAAACAGTTAGGAACTACTTGAAATTGATCGTCTGCAGTCCTCACCTGAATGATAACACACACAAATACGGCCATCACAATTAAGTTAACACCGGGTATATCAGACAGATTCTACACACACCAAAGTCCACGGGGCTACATGACCGCGTTGTCGCAGCCCTAACTGAGGAACCAACCAACCAAGACTATCTTTAACCTATAGGCTAAGTTAGTAGACCTATTAAAAATAAGTCCTACGATTTGAAAAATTCGTTTTAAAAAGGCGTCGATAACTGTAGTAATTTACAGCAAAAAGGCGTAAATAGATCAGGAGAAGAATTTATTATAAATGTTTTCGTAATAATTTGACCATAGTTGAAATTATGTTCAAAATAGCGGGTTCTACTACAAATCCTGAAGAATTTATATTGAATCATTTAGTACCGGTAAGGATGATGACATTCACATCTATAGGTGAAAACTGTCATTAAGTCCATGAATGTTAAGTTAGACATAAAGTATCCTTTCAATTATTTCCCTGTTCGATAGTTTACTGGGATATCCAGCTATATCACTCAGTTTCTCCGAAGAGAAGAACACTAGTGTGTCTGATACCTTTAACTTCTTGGTGTTTTGATTAAACAAGGCACATACCATCATTGTTGGTATTGTAAACAACAATAAGGACTGATTTTAGGAAGGCTTGATACAGTCAACATACATCCTTCTGTATAAATTATTTTTTAAATTGAAACATTGAGACGATTTCCCGAAAATTCGGCACAATCTATATATATATATATACAGGGTGCTTCAAAAAATGTATACACACTTTAAACTATCGTAGTTTTCCCGCTCTACAAGGCTAATGTTATATTTCTTCGCCAGATGGCAGCATAATCGTCCCTCTATGTTATATTGTCAGTTGGAATTTGTAATATCAACATGGCGGACGTACGTTTGAGTTTTGAAGAACGTAAGCAGGTTATTAAGTGGTACTGGAAGTTTGAGAATGTAAATGAAGTTCAAAGACAGTGGAGAAGGGAGTATGATACAGAACCACCTTCAAGATTAACAATTACACGCATACGAGACAAATTCGAAGTTCATGGAACAGTGTGTGATGTGCATAAAGGTCATTCAGGTCGACCTCGAACAGCTGCAAGTGATGAGTCATCAACGGCAGTCTTGGAACTGTTTCAACGCTCTCCTAACAAATCTTCAAGGCAAGGGGCACGTGAAAGTGATGTAAGTGCTAGCAGCGTGCTACGCATTCTGAAGAGAAGCAAGTATCGTGTTTACATTCCAAGGCTGGTGCAACAGCTAAGTGACGACGATCCAGATCGAAGGTTGCACTTTTGTGAATGGGTTCAGGAGATGGTGATACGTGAACCGGGATTTATGGGTAGCATCATTTGGTCGGATGAAGCCCAATTCAAACTTAATGGAACTGTCAATAGGCACAATTGTATTTACTGGGGTGAAGAAAATCCTCACATCACAATTGAAAAAGCTGTAAATTTGCCTGGTGTAAATGTGTGGTGCGGTTTGTCTTCAAGGGGACTCACTGGACCTTTTCGATTTGAAGGCACTGTAACTGGTATAACTTACCTAACAATGCTTGCTGATTCCATATTTCCTGCCATTCGTGCATTATATGGTAATGATAATTTTTATTTTCAACAAGATGGTGCCCCGCCGCACTATCACAGGGACGTACGAGCTTACCTGGATCAAAATTTGCCGGGCCAGTGGATAGGACGCAGGGGGCCAATCGTGTTTCCAGCACGCTCTCCAGACCTTACACCACTGGATTTCTTCTTATGGGGCACAGTAAAAGATGAGGTGTACAAACGTAAACCACGTAACCTAGACATTCTTTGGAATGAGATTCAAGCCGTGTGTAGAGAAATCTCATTGGACGTTTTAATACGATGTACAGAATCAGTGGTGACTCGTACTCAGAATTGTATTGATGCTGGAGGTCGCCAATTTGAACAGTATTAACATTTGTTATTTATGTTTCATTTACATTGGACTTTCAGCTTTCTAATTTCCTGAAATTTAACTTTGCAGAACGGTAAATAAATTTTCTATGGAAGTTCAAAGTGTGTATACATTTTTTTGAAGCACCCTGTATATATTGCGTATGTATAAAAGCAGGTCACAATGAAAAGTTTAAACCAATTTAAGAAATTTACGTTTTGTTTTTCGTTAAAACCAAAAATGAAGAGGACTCCGGGTTTTAACCAAGTCAGTTGAAACGTATAAAAACCTCGAACGATGATTACTCTTAATTTATATGCTTCCTCGGCGTATAAGGCTGCTAATGTTTTCAAAAAAGGGCTAAAAGAAGGAAAATAAGTTTCAAGCTCTATAAGACAAAGGTCCGACACACTATCTCTACTACCAATAATTATAAGTCTGATAGAAATTAAAACTGTAACAAAATTAAAAGTTAAGCTATAAAATATGACATATCTTATACATTTCTAAGGGTCGACAATTGTGGTATCTTCACACACAAGTCACGCTGTTCACAAAATAAAACTGCTGTGTTAAACAGAAGACTTTCCAATGAGGAAATAACAATAAACGAGCATCTCAAGGCGAACAGGCTGTGTACAACGAACCAAGCGAGTCTGTGTGTGTGCTGGGAGAAAGTGCCCTTACAATCTGTAACTGATCTCATAATCAGACGGTTCGACTTCTCTCTCCCCACAGAACCATAACAACGTTACGTAACAAGTGTGTAGTCACCAATGACTAGTAAACTCTGCCCTCACCATCCAAGAATGGAACGTAATCTAGGCTATATTATCCCACATGCTAACAAAGAACCACTGTTATGAAACCTGTAACAAATGGGTCTATTAGGCGAAAAATAAAGCTCTATCATCGAGAAAAAATACCGTCCGATTTAATCAGTATGTGCGTAATCTGATAAATTTCGCTATTTTCCCTATTAAGTTAGAAAGGATGACATTAGTCTATGTCTTCATCTATGGCTATGCCTGTTGACGTGCCGATACGCTTCGGCTGCACTCAAGATGGCCACTTGCAGCTCCCGATGGCAGTCGGGAAACTCGGCTACGCTGCTGGATGCATCTGAACAGTTCCCCTCCCGTCAAGTAATTTCCAGAACTAAAAAATATGTTACTGCTTGTTATTCCCGTTTCTACGGGATCGGTGATCAGAGGAGATGAGATGAGTTTCTATGTGACTGGATGGTTCTTACAGCCGGCTGACCCTCCTGCCGCCAACCTTATCAGATGAGTTCATGAGGAAGATAAATGGAACTGGGCAATGAGTTAGAAGGAAGCAGCCGTCGCCTCATAGAAAGTACCAACCTGATATTTGCCTTAAGTTGGAAATAGGAAATCTCTAGGACGCCCAGCAGTGGGGTTAAAACCCACTCGTCTTCAGAGACCGGTGATAGTCTTAACCTATGGCCTGGCGCCTTAACATGCATAGCTTTGAAAATATACAAAATATTTGTATAAGGTGCGTTCAAAAAGTAACGAGCCGGAGGCTGTAATGCGCAAACCGGTGACGACATCGGCTAATCGTGGCGTGTGTAACGAGGTGTGGTTCCGACCATAGCGTGAAAGGTCACAGCCCGTCACTAGAGGGCACGCGTGCACGTCACGATACAAGCGAGCAGCAGCATGCATCGATCGTCCAACGCTGCCAGTCGCATTGCAAACAGTGACATGGAGGCGTCAAACGAAGAGCAAAGAGGAGTTGTTCGGTTTCTGGCAGCGAAAGGAGTAGGGGGAACGGACATTCATCGCCGAATGTCACAAGTGTACGGCGAACACTGCATGTCCCTTGCAAGGGTCAAGGCGTGGCACAAGCGCTTCAGGGAAGGACGGGTGTCGTTAGCCGATGATGCCCGGTCTGGGGTTCCCCCCTGCAATACCGATGACAACGTCCAGCTGGTTGATGCACTCATTACCCAGGACCGCCGAGTGACAGTGAACGCCATAGCCGCCGTGGTCGGATTGAGCGTCGGAATTGTGCACACCATCATGAAGGAACGACTGCACTTGCGGAATGTGTGTGCCCAATCTATGGGTGCCCCAGAGTCGTCAACCAGACCAGGAAGCATGTCGAATGGCCAACTGTCTTGGTCTTTGTTGGACGATTGATGCATGCTGCTGCTCGCTTTGTATCGTCACGTGACGTGCACGCGTGCCCTCTAGCGACGGGCTGTGACCTTCTACGTTCTGGTCGGAACCACACCTCGTTACACACGCCACGATTAGCCGATGTCGTCACCAGTTTGCGCATTACAGCCTCCGGTTCGTCACTTTTTGAACGCACCTTAGGTGTAAGGGGTAGGAATATTCCTACTCAAATGTCAACCTCACCTGCTCGTGGTGCACCCTGCTATAGACTGACGAGGCTCTGACGACCGAGTGACTCCCGGGATAAGGAGTTCCCCTCCATTATATCAACGGCTTCCTTGGAAGGTGGATGAGTATGTGGAGGTTAGGGCACTCTCATGCCCTTGAGGTGGGAAACTACCTCTAAAGGCGGATGAACCAAAATGGTCAACGGCATAGAATAAGTCCTCAACGGCGGACCAGGCGTACGGGCGACTAGTACAGCCCCAACGGCTGGGAAGGCGGATGAAGGCTGCAGCAGGTTCGGAACCTCTAGTCATCGTAATGAACCACGTATTCATGGAGTTGGTTTTGCCATTAAGAATGAACTCATTGATCATCTTGATGAGCTTCCATTTGGTGTAAATGAAAGGCTTATGACGCCTCAAGCTCAGTAATTATCAAAGAGCAACTATAATAAGCGCATATGCTCCAACTCTCACCTCTGAAGAGGACCAAAAGGAAGAATTCTACTCCCAACTCGATGAGCTTCTGAAAAATATACCACAGTCTGATAAGATCATTCTCCTCGGGGATTTCAATGCCCGTGTTGGTAGGGACTCAACACTGTGGACAGGTGTAATTGGGAAGGAAGGTGTTGGTAACAGCAATCATAATGGGACTCTTCTCCTAACTAAATGTTCTGAATATAACCTTGTCATTACAAATACACTCTTCCGACAGAAGGACAAATTTAAGACATCATGGCAACATCCAAGATCAAAACATTGGCACCTAATTGATTATGTGATAGTGCGTGCCCGAGATCAGCGTGATGTACTCATCACAAGAGCTATGACAAGTGCTGATGACTGTTGGACTGATCACAGACTGATCCGATCTGTTATGGCTCTGCGAATCCCCCAGAAATGTAGAAAGCAGGGAAAGCTCGTAAGACGTAAGGTCAATACCGAACTTCTTAAAGATGATAATGTTAAATCAAAGTTACATAAACTACTTGGTGAAAGGCTGCCTGATGATTATCCAGAAAATATAGAAGAACACTGGCAAATGTTCAAGTCAGCAGTACTCTCAGCCTGCGAAGAGTCAGCTGGATTTGCTAAGAAAAAGCATCAAGACTGGTTTGATGAGAATGACCAAGAAATTCAATTTCTTATAGATGAGAAGAGGAAAGCGCTCAATGCATGGAAAAATAACCCTAAATCTGCGTCCAAAAACAACTTTATGAAGATGCCAAGGCTGAAGTCCAAAAGAGAACTCGAGCCATGAAAAACCTTTGGTGGGTATCTAAATCACATGAAATGGAGTATCTAGCTGAGACCAACAATACACATGCTTTCTTCAGTGCAACAAAAGTAGTCTATGGACCATCCCGTCTCACCGTAAATCCTCTAAAATCAAAAGATGATACTGAACTTCTCCGAGACACTTGTTCAATCAACTCCCGCTGGAGGGAACATTTTGACGAACTACTGAACAGGTATACCCACGTCAATGATAACATTTTAAGCCAAATTCCTCAGAGACCAGTACAAACTCAGCTTGATGAAGGTCCCTCCCTACTAGAAGTTGAAATTGCTATTAATCAACTCAAGAATAATAAGGCAGCAGGCATAGATGGGATTCCAGCTGAACTATTTAAAGATGGGGGCACTGTACTAGTTCACCACACTCACAAGCTCGTTGACAAGATATGGAAAACAGAAACGATCCCAGATGATCTCAGGGATGCCTTGATAGTAGTAATCTTTAAAAAGGGTGACAGAGCTCAATGTGGCAACTATCGTGGAATATCCCTACTTTCTGTAGCTGGAAAAATTCTTGCCAGAATCCTGTCCAATCGTCTTAAACCTTTGGCTGAAGAATCACTACCTGAAACCCAATGTGGATTTAGACCCAATCGAGGAACAACTGATGTGATCTTCTGTGCTAGACAGATGCAAGAAAAATGTAGGGAACAAGATCGCCCTCTTTATATGGTCTTCATTGATATCGTCAAGGCTTTCGATTCAGTCAATAGAGAAGCTCTTTGGAAAATCCTAGCTCGAATTGGATGTCCTCCAAAATTCATTCAGATCATTAGAATACTCCACGATAATATGAAGGGCTCAGTTCTTAACAGCAATGGGCCTGGAGAACCCTTTAAGATCACAACAGGTGTCAAGCAAGGATGTGTGATCGCCCCAACATTATTCTCAATTTTTGTTGGCGCTATGCTTCACCTGATCAAAGAAAAAGTTCCGCATGGTGTAGATATTGAATACAGGACTGACGGAGGATTATTCAATCTTAGCAGACTGCGAGCAAAGACTAAGGTATCGACAGGTTCCGTTCTCGAACTCCAATATGCTGACGACAATGTTATATTGGCAAACTCGCTAGACGATCTTGAGGCTGCTCTGAATGCTTTTAATGACGCGTATAAGTGCATAGGTCTGGAAATAAACACCAGTAAAACGCAAATTATCCATCAACCTGCTACGTCCAACTGTAATGCTGCTGGTTTTCCCATTATGATCAACGGGGACAACTTAAAATACATTGAACACTTCCCTTACCTGGGCAGTCATCTCTCAGCAAATGCTAACATTGATGCTGAAATCCAATATCGCCTTAAATGTGCCAGTGCAGCGTTTGGGCGTCTACGAAAAAGGGTGTTTGACAACCATGACATCAGTACTCCAACCAAATTGCATGTGTACCAAGCTGTTGTAATACCTTCTCTGCTCTATGGTTGCGAAACCTGGACTACCTACAGAAGGCACTTAAAGTGTTTGGAAAAGTACCATCAGCGTTGCATCAGGAGAATTCTTGGAGTTAAGTGGCAGGACCGACGTACCAACATCAGTGTCCTGGAGGAAGCGAATACTACCAGCATTGAGGCTATGATATTAAAGCATCAGTTTCGATGGGCAGGACATGTTGTTCGCATGCCTGAACGTCGTCTTCCAAAACAAATCATGTACTGCCAGTTGCGGATTGGACAGAGAAAGCAAGGAGGGCAACGGAAACGCTTCAAAGACGTCCTAAAATACAATTTAAACAAATGTCAAATCAACACGGATAAATGGGAGACTACAGCATCAAATCGTCAGGTATGGCGTCGCTTCGTCCACCAAGGTCCACTATGTTTCGAACAACATCGACGAAGCCGTGAGACTGAGAAGTACAATGCGAGGAAAGAGCGTGAGGTTTATAGGAAGATCAACCCACAAGAGCCAGTGGTTGCTCCGAACAACGTGTGTCGCTACTGTGGGCGAGTTTGTGTTTCCAGGATTGGACTATATAGTCATCTAAGAACTCACCTTTAGAAGACAATCTTACACGAGAACGTGTGATAGCCTATTATTATATTAATTATATTATTCAAAGTTTGTATGTTTTTAATTTTCAAATTTACCCATTCCTTATGCTCTTTATTTTGTTTGATAAGGAATGTGTATAAAGACCATTTATCTCTGTCAATCTGGTCTGCACGCTTGTAACTTGAGAACGACTGGATGGCTAGGAGTGAAATTCGGTCATGTATCTATCACAAGCGTTATTCAGATTATTGCTATAATTTTTCACTTGATCATTAATTACGGTAGGGACTTCCTTCAAATACCGATCGGAAGAGGATTGGAAGGATCTCAATGCGGAAAACAAAATTCGGTGGAGAGGAACCCAAAATCGAAGTTTTAAACACTGTTTCCGAGATGTTAATATCCCGTTGTCCACACTCTGGCCGCAACCTGTGAGGGAAGTGAGACTACTTGCGACAGTATAGAATACCACCAGTATTTCCCACTCAAGGGCGAACATTTTAATTCCTAAATACGGGGATGCATATGGCACTTCAAAAATATCAACACATTACAAACCGATATGTGCAAATTGATTACCACAATTATAACGCCTAAGATTAATTGCCACCTATTCAGTCGGAACATTGCGGCGAAGAGCAGAAAGATAGCTATTAGTTTGGTGGATAAGTTCGTAGCCGTTTCGTAAGTTTATTATTCACATAGGATAAACATACTAATTTTTATCCGGAGAGGAAGATCCTTGAAGGTTGTTCGACAGAGAACGGAATGGCGAAAATCTAAGGACGCAAGATCAGGTGAATAAGGTGGATGTAGAACGACGTTCCAACCCAACTCCTGAATAGTTTTTTTTATTTGGTCAGCTTAGTGCAGCGTTGTCGTGCAAAAGTATCACTTCGCGTTTCTCTCGAACTGCGTCTGAAAGACGTCCAATTGGAGACAATAAATGTCGGCAGTGACGATTACACCTCCGGGAAGCAATTTGCTGTAGATCACTGTCATTTGTAAAGCTGACAGTGCATCCGTACTTCATTTCTCTGGACCAATTTCAGCTTACCAGAATATTCACTCCTCGCGGAATGGAAAGGACAGGACAGGAGCTTCATAGTTCTCACGCAGACCAGCAGGACCTGCCATCTACATTACAGGTAAAACAAACAGGCTCTAACAAGGTCAATTATTTAGCTTCATGTTGGCAATCCAAGACTAGAGTTATTCCATCAAGGACTTACAGAACTTCATCTTGCACAGACAGAAGTTAAGGGTTTAATGAAGGAAGGTTGTAGTTTTACGAGACCGTTAATTTCGCGATCATGAGCCCCGGGACCTCCATTTTACGTGGAATCCGAACCACAGGACGTGATATTTCACTTCGTAAATTACGCATGCATTGACCGGGAATCGAACCCGGTCCGCCTTGGTGAGAAGCAAGCAGCTTGAACACTACCACCACCACGTCCCGACGTTAAGGGTAGGGAAGTGTCGTATGCGGCATGTATGGTGACAACATTAATCACATGCTGGTCGTGTTCAACCTTGGCAAACATGGACTACACAGAGCGCCACAACAATATGATGAACTCGGTAAATGCTTGACATTAATCCGTATTTTCAGTTAATGTACCAATTGGAAAATGAGGAATTTTTGAATTTGTAAATAAGCCATCCAAAATCCCTTCCCTGGTCCGTCATGAATATAAAATAAATGGACATTGGCTGCATTAATACAATAATAATAATAATAATAATAATAATAAGGGCCCAGCTACCGTGGCGGAGATCTTTTGAGTAACAGCCATTGAGACGATCTACTCTCTTATTTCGAGTTCTGTTTAACACAACCGCCTGGCAGTGAAAATCAGAACTGTGGCTGTATTCACCACATGATACGAGTGATCGTTTACGAGCCGACATCGTACGACTCGGAGTACAGTGAGGAACAAAAAAAAACAGCAAAGCCAACTCCGTAAATGCCAAGGAGGTCCCTTTGTGGTATCGGTAGATGGGATGGAGTTATCAGCTTCATTAAATAAATGAGTACCGTACACCTATTTGATGGAGGAAATGCCCTCGTCGGGATGATCGCAGACACGTTTGACCCAATAATGCAATTCTTGTATTGTTAAAAAAGAGGAATGTTCAACATTTCAAGAAACTACAAGAAGAAAACGACGGGCACAGCAACGAAATGTGAGGACAAACAGATGCAAAGCTGGTATCTACCTGATAAGCAAAGGGTATCTATCATAGGTCAGGTTTATCAAACTTCAAACTACGCCAGTGAGATAACGACTACTGCTTCTCATTCCCAACTACATTCAGAAACTTCAGTTTGAGGTAATCCATCCAGGTAGTTGTATTTCAAAAGCTATTTCTGAATGAACAAAATTAAGAAGCAAAACGACATTATTTTTTCTCTTTTGTCATATAGATATTGCATTACGTAATGGAGGTGTTTAAACAACACTAACTCTAACTAATCTTCGGAAAACAATATAGCCTAGTGTTTCCATAATAATGTTCATTTCACTTCATTTAAGAATATCTGACACGCAACTTCTGTTGCGTAATCCAAAAATTCTGCACGGGAGAACCCGCGAGTTAAAACAGATACAACCCAACAAATTAATAACCAAAGACATTATTCTGCATACAAGCCCCCACTTGTTTGTAAACAGTGACTTAGCAATTCAGGAAGAATCAATTTGAAAACCTTTATCGGATTTGCGAGTGATCTCCAGAAATAAGATCGTATCTACAAATAATAAGCGAGCTTAAAACTCCAAGTACCGGTACTTCGATAACAATATACCGGTCACATTAATAATTGAAGTTATCCTATATTTGAAGTTATTATTTTTATTTATTATTATTTATTTCCACGGAGCATACCCCAAAGGGCTCAGTATATTTAAGGAAGAAAAAATAATACAAAAGGTTACACAATCTAGATTAAACCTGACATAATTTCCTCAGACGCGACAATAGTATTTGGCATGACCATTTAATGACCGTGTTGTTGTTCATTAATTTAGGGACTCGGCGATATCGTAGTCATGTATCCCCGTATACTTTGGTGTGTGTGTGTGTAATTTTTCTGATAACATGTGTTATTGCGATGACTGTATTAAAGTGTTTATTTGTAATTGGAGCGGCGATTACGTAGGTACCATTAGGGCAAGTAACTGGAATAGAAGTGGGAAACCACGGAAAACCACTTCCAGGATGACTGAGACAGAAATCAAACTGATCTATTCTCAGTTCTGCCTCACGAGGCACTGTGCACCCCGTTCCAGCCCTCAGACCAGAATTAAATTAAGTATCGAACTCTGACTCAAGGAGTGGCAGCCAAGATGCTAGCTTTATATGATGCGTCAGTTGAGCCGGCAGACCACATTTCGTTAAAATTTCTCGTAAGTTATCTCTAACCTCAGGACAAATTTCTCAATTTTAAGTCCTACTTAAACACAGACGCACATTCGCATGCAATGGTACGTTATAATTACTATTTGAATAGTAAAGGCGTCAGGGTATCTGTGAACGTAAATTGTCACGAGGCTGTCGCGTTCAACTACCCTTAAATGCAATCGAACTAGGAAGGGAAAGAACCTGAAGCCTTAGTCTCTCAGCACTCACACAGCAAGCAGACGGAACAAATGACCATGATGTCCCCAGCTAATAAAACAAGCAACAATAATGACCCCTGCACTACTGCCCAATAAGGGCCTATAGCCCAGTCAAGTTAAACATGCAAGGTTACAAAAATTCGCATAGAGCTGAACATTTGTACCAATGGTCGAAATGTAAAAAGTCCCCATCGATCCGACAACGGCAAAAAAAAATGTTCAAGGTCAAAGTTCGCAAAAATGTTTTTTTTTTCGTTTTTCAGCCAAACGGTAAGTTTTATCATAAAAAATATATCAGACTAAAATTGTAGATCATATCATTATCTATAAAAATTGTCTCAGCACTTTTTCCCCTAAGAGTCACCGTTTTTGAGATATAACGATTCAAAAAGTTGAAAGAGTTGTATTCTTCATAATATGGTCACGTTTCCACGCCACCTGTGAGGTAGTGTACTTGGCGCGTTTTTTAACGTGGTTTCCCCGGTAGGCCTATTCCACTATCTATTGTGATCCTGTTTAATTCAATAATATTTAATAATTAAAAAATGGTACTATTGGAAATTATGAAAGCGGTGTGAATTTTAAGAAATTGGAGGAAATTATTCGGAATCATCTAATGTTTCTGCATCCTCATGTTCTTGTTCTTTTTCTTCTTGTTCCTCTTCTTCTTCCAGTTCCTCCTCTTCTTGCTCTTCTTCTTATTATTATTCTTCCTGCTGGGTGCAGGTAAATTGTCCTAACAGCGATGAATCAGATGTCTCCTCGCTGATATCGTATGAACACTCTTCTGATGGCAGTCAACATTGGAGCATGACTGGCCTTGACAACTGGCACAATGCTAATGAACAAAATAATCCAACGTTTTTGCAGCCGCATTTAGCATTACATCCCTTTTAACAATTGCAAAAAAAATTGTTGAGGAGTTTTCCGGTGCAGGTGGGAGTAAAGTCTGGATTGGTTCCAATGTATTGTCGATTAACTTTCAATATTAACTTCTGGACCTAGTTGATTACCAAGCCACACATGAACTTGATAATATACCCGAAATAGATGTTGATGAGCAGAAGCAGAGGTTGGAGGAAGACAAGGTAATTGCAATTGGTTTTTGTTCCTACTGATGTTGAGCTTTCCCAGGTTTTAAAAAATAAATAATTTCTTCGGTTGGAGTTCAAGCAGTAAGTAATATCAGTAAGTAAACGTCTTCACCAACAACAATAGTTGTATTTGTCAAGTTGAACTGTTCTATTGCTTTTTCAATTATCAGGACATCAGCAATTGTAAAAAGGGATGTAATGCTAAATGCGGCTGCAAAAAAGTTGGATTATTTTGTTCATTAATATGTACCAGTTGTCAAGGCCAGTCATGCTCCAATGTTGATTGCCATCAGAAGAGTGTTCATACGATATCAGCGAGGAGACATCTGATTAATCGCTGTTAGGACAATTTACCTGCACCCAGCAGGAAGAAGAAGAAGAACAACAACAACAAGTAAAAGAAGAACACGAACATGAGGAAGCAGAAATATTAGATGATTCCGAATAATTTCCCCGAATTTTTTAAAATTCACAGCGCTTTCATAATTTCCAATAGTGCCATGTTTTATTACTAGCGGACCCGTGCAAGAAATCTCGCACGTTCATAAACCATACTTTCCCCAATAGGTTTATAATGAGAGACATAAGGAGAAAGGTTGTTATGATTTTATTTCAACCAAATGATTATAGAACACTATTTACATTTCAGTTATAATTCCAAGTTCTACGTTTCCTAACTTAAGAAGGCAATCACTGAAAATTGGATCATCATAACACTCATCGGTTATTCGATATTTATGAAATTATACGATTTGAGTATTCATTTCTTTGATTTACTGTTTCTAAAATCCATGAACAATGATAAAGGAAAGACCTCAGATGTTAAAAAAAAGACATGAAACAGGCGTCACAGCGGTAAAAATGGGAAGTGGAGCGTATTTTCCTACAGCAACAGTATATGCAAATCGCACACTTCTTACATATTTTAAAAGTCACTTTTTAAGGAAAGTATAGATATTTATGAAATTAGAGTGCAATTCGTCACTGCTAACGTCTATTCTCTTTCATTAGAATGTTCATTTGTCACGATCGGTCTCTTGTAAGCGCCGGAGGAGGGATCTAAACTACTGAAATAATATATATGATTAAATATTATTGAATTAAATAGGATCACAATAGATAGTGGAATAGGCCAACCGGGGAAACCACGTTAAAAACGCCAAGTACACTACCTCACAGGTGGCGTCGAAACGTGTGCATATTATGAAGAATACAACTTTTTCATCTTTTTGAATCATATCTCAAAAACGGTGACTTTTAGGATAAACGGTGAGAAGACAATTCTTATAGATAATGGCATGATCTACAATTTTAGTCTGATCTATTTGTATGATAAAACTTACCGTTTGGCTGAAAAACGCAAAAAAAAAAACATATTTGCGTACTTTGACCTTGAATATATTTTTTGCCGTTGTCGGACCGATGGGGACTTTTCACATTTCATTTATAATGGTGTTTAGACCATTAGTACAAATTTTCAGCTCTATGCGAATTTTTGTAACCTTACTCCTATTTGTTGGGCTAACTTGACCGGGCTACTAGGCCTTCTAAGCGACAGCTGCCCAGCCATTTGGCCTGCAGATATTGGGGTGACGCGTGGTCAGCGCTGCCTCAGTGTCAGACAGCTACTCAATTGTTGTCACGAGGCCGAGTGCACCCCGTTCCAGCCCTCACGTCAGTTTCTAAAATCCCTGACGGAGCCGGGAATCGAACCCGGGGCCTCCAGGTGAGAGACAGGCGCCCTACCCCAACACCACGGAGCCGGCATAAAACAAGCAACAATAACAAGAAGATATGTTACAAGGAGTGATGTGTTAACAATTTCTCTGACTTTTGTCTACCAAAGCTGATAAAACTACATTGAAACGCATCTTCTGGTCTCGATGGCTATTTCGTAGTGATGTGCACCAAGTTGGTCCTCGGGCAATTCATGAAAAATGGCTATGGTACTCGTCCGGGAGAGGCTCCACGAAGGAGATCGACAAGAGTAGGCTACTGAACTAGCTATATGCATCATATGGCGGCTACGTCATAATACACAACCTTGACTTCAGCTAGGTCGTTATCAACAAAGCAAGCAGGTGTGTCAACACGTCCAACTACCAGCGCTTAACTTTTCCTTTCTGGCACACGCCCTACTCCGCAATGCAACAATATCAAAAGACGTTTTGAATACAAGCCGTGACAATTTGAATTGCATCACAACGTTCGCTTCAGATGGATGCCAATACAGTATTAATATTACCACGTAGGAACATTCACAGAAAGAGTTTCCCCGTAGATCCTAGACATCAACCGATACCATCCACCCTTCGACAAATCTGTTAAGTGTTTTAGTACCGGCGATCGATAATACTGAGTTATCGGTGATTCGGAAAGTGCATGTGATCGAGTAGATTTATGGGGCAGCTTGGACAGTTCCTATACGAACGTATCACAGTGATGTAAAACACAGTTACCTTTACTGAAGTTTATTTCTGGGAATCTTGTCGAGTCAATTTCATCACAGGAGTTAGTAAAACATCAAATGAATGAAATAAGACAAGGAGTTGGAAGGATTCGGCCGTGATCTATTAGAAGATACCATTCCTGCAATATTGCCTGAATTAGAAAATGAAAAACCAAAGCCACGTTATTAGTAACATATATAAAAAAATAGTACCATAGGCTAGGAATGGTAAGGACTCGGCCGTGGCCTAATGTTAGATACTATTCCGTCATTTGTCGGGAGTAGTTGTGTGAAACAACGGAAACCCGCTTTAAGGGTGGCTCGGATGGGAATCGGACCCACCTCCTCTAAATTATACCTTATGAGGCTAAGTTTATCCCGACTAGAATAGGAATATTTGGCAGAACCAGGAATCGACCTCGGATCCTTTGGGATTGGAATCTCAATACATACACCGAGACCATAGAATGAGGCTTCTTCCGGGGTTGACGATTAATAATAATATGAAATAGACTAGTTTTTTCCGATCATTCTACCTCACATAGCGACTCAACACGATCTTCAGTTTAATGATTGATTTCCACTGCCCTTCAATAAGAAAGCAATCATCAGTTATATGGAGAAACTGTTGATAACAAAAACGCTCGTAAAATCTTACAGCACAAGGACAATGTAGCACAACTATAGATAAGGCTCATTGACGTGGCACTATTGTACATACCACTCACGATTTACGAACGAAGATTGTGTATGAAGGGGGAGGGGGCGAAACTGTTTCGTTACAGAACCTTAGTGACTATGACATTTATCCGTGCACGAAATAAATTATTTTACAAAGAAAATTTTATGGTTGTTGTTGTTGTTTTACGGGATGGAACATCGAAGTCATCTGCCACTAGACGTTTAGAAGAGAAGACCCATAAACCCTCTACCAAAAATCAAGGTCTTAGAACTAGAAATGAGCAGCCCCAACAGAGGCAAGCGGAAGCCTCCAAGTCGCTGGAAAAAAAAGGAAACAGAATAACTCAGCTCAGGAATAACTTGATATCGTCAATTCATAAAATCTCCTGCCAAGAGCCCTTTCGGGTGTAAAACAATTAGCATTGCCCACGGTGACCCATGTGGAGGTGGCCTATTCAAAGCCGTGCCTTTCCTTTCCATGACTGGCTATGGAAGGTGAGTGTATTCGTGGGAATGTGGGTAGGTTTAGGGGGCATATATGTCTACGCCTTATTATTCCAGTTTTCAACGGGGTCGCGGATGAGATGCGATGAAATTGGTGGTAGGTATGTGGGTGGGCTTAAGGGGTAAAACACTGAGGTTATCAGCCTCCAATAATAATTATAATAATAATATTAATAGCCTTATAATAAGAAGCAGAAGTCAGGGATAGAACCCTCTAGATCTAATAATAAACCTAATAAGAAAAAGGTAGGAGAAAAAACGAAAGGGACCTCTTTCAGAAGATCGGAAGAAGGCACTGAGTGATGCGCCCAAGATATATTATTATTATTATTAGGCTATCACTCGAGATACGAGTATGATTGTTTTCCAAGGTACGGTTATGTAAATCTTCGCTGTAAACCAACATTAGGCCTACTGTCGACCAAAATATTATGTGCACTCGAGTTTGAAGGTTGTTTGTGAAGTAACCAATAGACCTATATAAAATCCAACAACATCATTTTCATCGTTCTATTTTACGTTAGTTCATGTAGGTTTAGAATTTTTAATTTATATTTTAATATTTTTTATCGCAGTTGAAACACAAAAAGTGCCCGTTTCTAAGCGTGTTTCAACCATGCGTCACATTTAAGAATTATCTCACAAACCCGTCATCAGATCGAATCCAAATTTTAACAAAATATGCATTGGAATGTTGTACAGGGTGGGGCAGAATGGACTCCCTGATTTGAAGGATGAATTGTGAAAGAACAAAGAAAGATAATCTCAAAACGTTTTTATTTCCCAAAACTACAACCAATGCCATTTTATTCTCGTTTGGTTGTGAAAATTAGTTCATCCAGGTGACGACCTTGGCGAGCGATGCACATGTTGAGTCGTTCAAAAAAGTTTCCGAAAACTCTTCTCAGCATATCTTCTGATATTCCAGCGACGACATCTGTAATTGCCTCCTTAAGGGCTTCCAAGGTCCTTGGTCGAACTTTGTAAACCTCAGCTTTGAGATAACCCCAAAGAAAAAAATCGCATGGGCTCAAATCCGGGGAGCGAGGGGGCCATGGAACATCGCCACGTAAGGAGATCAGGCGGCCGGGAAACAGTCTTTGCAGGATTTGCCGTGAACGAAGGGCGGTATGAGCCGTAGCACCGTCCTGTTGAAACCAAAAGGCTTGTGTGTCATATTGCTGACCATACTCTTCCAATTTAGGTTGAAAAATGTTCTCTAGCATGTCACAATAACGCTCAGAGGTAACAGTAACAATTAGACCTTGAGATTCAAAAAAGTAAGGCCCAATTATGCCTATGGAGGACACGGCGCACCAAACTGTCACTTTGGGGCTATGAAGAGGTCTTTGGTGGAGTTGACGAGGATTTTCAGTCGCCCAGTAACGAAAATTTTGCTTATTTACTGTGCCGGAGAGGTGAAAATGCGCTTCATTGCTGGACCACAGAATAGCGTCAGGTTGCACAGAGGTTAAAATTGCATTCCAAGCGTCTGTACGTTTCACCCAGTCTTGTGGACTCAATGCTTGAACGACCATCATCTTGTAGGGGTGTAAATTAAGGTCAGTGTGTAAAATTCGCCTTACCGTTCTGGACGATATTCCAAGGGCAGCAGCATGTTTCCGCGCAGAGCGCGATGGAGACTGTTCAATGGACGCTCTCACTGCCACGATGTTTTCAGGTGTCCTCACACTTTTAGGTCGCCCAGCTGGTTTTTTAGGAAGTGCAGATCCTGACGCCCGTACACTATTAATCCATTTCCTAATGGTTTTAGCATCAGGAACCTTATCATGACGAGCCAAACCAAACCGCCTACGAAAAGCCCTCTGTGTCGCCACCACACTATCATTGTTTTTAAAGAACGTTTCAACGACAAAGCCTCTATGCTCACCAGACCACTGCATGGCGACTACTGAAATGAAAATGGCATCGTTTCCCCGACCTAACGCCACTATCCTCACTCCGCTAACGCACCTGCGCGCTCTACAGTGAGTGTTTGAAACTAGGGAGTCCATTCTGCCCCACCCTGTATAAATGGTTTATTAATTTCAAAATGTTGTGTGTTCAAGAACGCAAGTTGTTATCATTTTTGTAAGGTAACTTTTTCTCGGCTCGGGGTCGTTGGAAAATGTAGTTCTTGGTTTCCTATCCAGGAAATTAATTTTACTCAAATTCAGTGGCGGCCGGTAATAAGGTTGCAGTGTTGCACAACGACCAGATTAATTCATGAAAAACAAATTAATACCATACCGGTACTAATATTTTTAGTAATAAAAGTTGTATGTTTCCTTTTATATGTATAGGAATTCATAATTCTGTTCTTTAATAATTCAGGAAATGTTATAGTGTCGTAAGTTACTGTGAACTGTCTGAGAAAGCGAAGCGCGCCAACTGTCTAGGAGCGCTCGTCCGTTTGGTCGTTGCCAGGCCCAAGCACCGACCAGTTCTCAATAGTGAAGGGTATGGCAGAGATGCTAGACCGAGTAATCCCTATCCGAACAGTTAACACGCCTGGGCGTTGCCCGCTGACTGCAACCAGGAAGCCGAGGCGCAGGCGCGGACGGAGACATCCGAGATGCTCCGTCAACTGCCGATACTATGTGTTGCAATGTTGGGAGTACTTGTGACCATGGTGTAACTACAACACCATGCTTGTGACCACGGTAAGTACTTACCGTGCTTGTGACACTCGCAGTTCTCGCCCTCGTATATAACTTACGTTGTTTTGTTCTTGTGAAGGTTTTTATGTAGACTAACTTATATTCCATTTAAGGCGATGAAAATGTGATGTCACTGAACTGCGGCATTCGTTATGAATGAGGTACATCCGTTTTACCGCGCAATTGAATACAGTTTTCTCCGATATAAAGCAGTCTTTTACCCTACCACCTCATGGGCGCCCGCAGGAGGTGGGGAGGGGAGGGGGGGGGGGGGCAAGGAGGGGCCGTGCCCTCACCCCCTGAAATCCCGAGGGTATTTCGATTGTTCATTGTCACACCAGTTAATTTCATAAATTGAAGTTACTGATGGTTAACGGATTTAGATGTAGGGATAATTTCACAGTTTTATTTAACTTAGTAATTTGGGATTATTTGAGAATATCTTCAGTTATTTAAAAAATCGGCGAACTGGATTAACATTACCATTTTAATGAACAGCTTGATTTTTATTTTTGTCGATACATGGTGATACAACTACTTTTTGCCTGTTTTTAAGAAATGAACATTATGACGATGATTCACAAAGAAAAGCACACTCCAATGGACAAAAACTCTGAACTAAAAAAAAAATCCTCCCAATCTTGGTATAAATTTCATTTACCCAACGGTTTAAGAGCAGCCAAATAATGAATAGCATGAACCTAGTAAGAAATGAAACGAAAATTGCGGGGAGGGGAGGGGGGCGGGGGTGTACGCGTCAATCTCACCTAGTGACATATAGGTAATGAATACACCCCACCCCACTATAAAAAATCCCGTTGGTGCTCATGTACCACCTTAATGAAAATAATGCAACACCCAGAACAATTATCCGCCAGCCGCCACTGCTCAAATTATATCTAAAGAGTTAGATAAAGGAGGGCAAATGGATGTCATATTTACAGATTTCGAGAAAGCTTTCGACACTAAATCACGATATCCTTCTTAAAAAATTATGTATTTTGGGATTCCCCCACCCATTACTCAAATTATTCGTCTCCTACCTCAGAGACAGGAAACAATTTGTTTTGTTCCTGAAAATTGTCTCAAAGGAATACATAGTTCATTCCGGAACACCCCAAGGCTCGAACCTTGGACCTTTGATTTTTCTAGCAATGATCAATGATTTGCCACGATGTATACTGCACTCAAATAGTCTTTTATATGCAGATGACTTCAAAATTTTTAAATCAATTTCTTCCACTAATGACTGCACTCTACTACAAAATGACCTAAATAATATACACAAATGGAGTATAGAAAACAAATTATACTTAAACGTACCGAAGTGTGTTGTTATGACCTTTACACGTAAGAAGAATCCAATCACATTTGTTTATGGAATTGGACTTAAGTCATTCAAAAAAGTAAGCGAGAAGAAAGATCTAGGGATTCTGTTTGACCGAGAGCTTGCTTTCACTTATGTGCAAAAGACGGTCGGGGATGCTTACCGCATGTTAGGGTTTATAATAAGAAACACTAAGCCATTCATTAGGACCAGTACTGCATAAACCTTTATACTGCCATGGTGAGATCCAAGCTCGAGTACGCCAGCCAAGTATGGAGTCCCTGGCAGAAAACATGCATTAAGTCCATTGAGCAAGTTCAAAAGAAATTCCTCAGATATTTACACCTCAAAATAAATGGCAATTACCCACACATGGTACTCTACGGTGAACTTGTGTTGAATTTCGGCATGACTAGTTTGGAGTCTCGAAGGCAAGTGAATGATATGAAATTCCTTTATAAAGTCATTAACGGTCAAATTGATAACTCATTTTTCATATCGCTCCTAAATTTCAACATCCCTCGCGTAACTACAAGATCAACCATAACATTCAAAAATGATATAACCAATACCACTTCACATAACAATTCACCTGTATGGAGACTTTGCAGTATTTACAACGATGCGGTTCGTGTAAACTGGAAACTAGATTTCTGTCTCTCAATCAGACCGTTCTTGGAAATTATAATCCAGTCACTCTAATTCATACTTGAAATAAAATTATCACACATAACAGAATCAACAATGTACATATGTGGATAGGCCTGTTCCTTAGTTATTAATGTTACCTTTTAGTTTATTATGTAATAATTTCAAAACCTGTTTTTATATTTGGCATTAGATCAAATTTAGATTTAGTATTTATATTACCTTATAAGATCTGGATAGTGAAGTGGAAAATGTGGAACCTCTCCCAGAAAAGTATGATCAGTTTGTCGACTTAGTGAAAACCATCTCACGAAGACATATCCCGAGGGGCTGTAGAACTACATACATTCCAGGCCTTGACAAAGATTCAAAAGTACTGCTGGGAAAGTACGAACAACTATTCAATGAAGATCCTTTCTCTGAAGAAACAATTCAAACAGGTGAACAGCTGATGTCTACCATATCTGCTTCCAGAAGAGAAAAGGGGTGCAATCTGGTGACACAGTTAGACATGAAGCATAGCAGTAATAAAGCATGGAAACTGCTGAAAAACCTTAGTGGTGAACACACTAGAGTTTCTTCTGAAATGTCAAATGTAACTCCTGATCAAATAGCTCATCACCTGCTACTAAATGGCAAAACCAAAAGGCGATCTGAGAGGACCAAGCTCCAAAGACGTGCTGATGAAAATGATTTTATTGCTTGCCCTTTCACTTTAGCGGAACTAGAGGTTGCCATGCGTTGCATGAAGAATAATAAAGCTCCAGGACTAGACGATCTACGAGTAGAACAAATAAAGAGATTCGAACCAGGTACTAAAAAGTGGGTTTTAAATCTAATTAACAACTGCATCTCCATGTTACAGATACCCAAAATCTGGCGTAAAGCTAAAGTGGTAGCCTTATTGAAACCTGGAAAAGATCCGACAGACCCCAAGAATTTTCGATCAGTCTCGCTTCTCTGTCATCTCTACAAACTGTTGGAAAGAATGATCTTGAACCACATATCGGGATATGTAGACCAAAACCTCATTAAACAACAGGCAGGATTTCGCCCGGGAAAACATGTTGTGGTCAAATCCTCAACCTAACTCAGCATATAGAGAATTGGTACGAGAGAGGGCAGATTACAGGTGTAGCATTCGTAGATCTAACAGCTGCGTATGACACAGTAAATCATAACAAACTCGTAAGGAAAATTTATACCATCACCAAGGACTACCGATTAATGCAGTTCACCCAATGTCTACTACAAAACAGACGGTTCTTTGTCACCTTGATTAGCAAGAAAAGCCGATGGAGAGTCCAGAAGAACGGCCTTCCTCAAGGCAGTGTGCTGGCACCGTTGCTGTACAATATCTATACCAATGACCAACCTATCGGAACGAACACAGGATCTTTCATTTATGCCGACGATACAGCAGTTGCAGCCCAAGGATGTACGTTTGATGAGGTGGAAACGAAGCTGACTACAGCCCTCGAAGTCCTGGCAGAATACTATGACAATAACCACCTAAAACCTAATCCAACCAAAACACAGGTCTGTGCGTTTCACTTGAGAAATAGTCAAGCTAGGAGGAAACTGGAAGTAACTTGGAGGGGAAAACAACTCCAACACTGTGACACCCCTACATACCTCGGAGTAAAGCTCGACCGCTCACTCACGTTCAAAGACCATTGCGAGAATATGAAGCTCAAAGTCTGCAGCCGAAATAATATCATACGCAAGCTCACTAACAGCACTTGGGGGGCTCAACCAAGTGTACTACGTACGTCTGCTCTAGCTCTATGTTTCTCCACTGCAGAATATGCAGCACCAGTCTGGCAGAACTCCGCACACGCCAGGAATGTTGACACCGCTCTCAACGAGACAGGTCGCATTATGACAGGTTGTCTACGACCAACTCCAGTTGACAAAATCTACCAACTTGTAGGCATAGCACCTCCGGATATTAGAAGAAGAACAGCAGCAGAGGTTGAGAAGAAAAAACAGGAAAATGATCCTAGGCATCCCATGTTTGGAAGTGAAGCATCACGTCCCAGGTTGAAATCAAGAAAGAGCTTTCTTCGAACAACTGAAGCAATTGCAACATCTTCCGCTCGCCGTATAGAGCTATGGCGAAACAGGACACCTGGAAATAATGGCCAAAACCGAAAGGAAAAGCCGGCTGCTGGTTTTCAACTACCCTACCAGACGTGGAAGACGTTGAACAGACTGCGAACTGGAGTGACGCGGTGCAAACAAAATTTGAAGCGGTGGGGCCTCATTACTGAAGATGCAACCTGCGAATGTGGAGATATTCAAGATGTTGAACACCTCTTGGTCTGCCCGAACTTGCCTGAAGCCTGCACGCTGGATGACCTGGTTTCAGCAAATGCTCGTGCAATCAAGGCTGCCGAGTTCTGGGCCTCAAAATCGATTTGATGTGTCCACAATTTGTGTGTGTATTGTGAATATGTTCTGAATTGTAAATAGCTGTATTGTACTGTCCTGGATACGAAAATATAATATATACTACTATGCATTTTGATCTGTGTGAACTTCCTAGTTTTAAGAATTACATTAAGATATTAATACTTAATGCAGACATATCAGGAAATGTATCTTACTGTGTAGGTGCACTATTATTGGGGCGCACACTGAACCCTGTTGTGTACCATCAACAAATAAATAAATAACTAAATCCTTATAAATCAAAAGGTTATGCTGTATGACCGTGAAATACGTAAATTAATTCACTTATTTCATACCGATTTGTATTTGTACGGGGAATTAAGACATGGTTCACCAGCTAGCCGCTCCGGGTAATGCTGTACAGCGCTGCTGATATGGAGCCCATCACTTCCGAGCGAGGCGCGCCATGTCGCGTGATGGAGCCCATATTGGCAACGTTGTACAGCTTTCACCGGAGCGGCTAACTGGTGAACCCAAGGAGTAATAAGGAGAGGCCCCAACGGCAAGGAAGTGAAGCCAGAAGTTACTCATTCACATATGCTCAAAACATTGCGGTAGTCCCATAAGAAAAGCATGTAATGGTGTGACGTACGTACTTAAAAGTGGTGATATTTCGCGTGTGGGTCGAAATGTCGACACACGGGGCATATGTTTGCAGAAACAGAACTCCCACCTGCCAAAGTAATGTAATTTCACAAGTAAATCCACTTTATTTGCCATTTATTGTGTTAAGTTTTCATCCTTAGAGTAGCCACCTCACGGTACTGTTCTAGTATCATTCGTTAGATGTTCAAATATTGGCATACGTGTCCACCAATATAATTATTTCGATTGCTAGGAATTAATCACGGATATTTTCCTCTGTTTCTTACTGGAGATAGTTTCTGCTTGTCAATTAATGAACGGTATTACTGTAATCTAATTACCCCAATCTATTTTCAACGTGGCTTGAGTTCTAGATTTATTGCTCGAGGGTGTTAGAAGATTGATATGACATTATTTGCATATTTTAGTGTGTTAATCTCAAACCTCAGCCTAGACCTTGTTTAGTTTGTTACCGGAACTGAACTGGCCTATTTTTTTTAAAATCATCGTGCAATAAAAACAATAACGCCACCACCCAATTAGTTCGCATGCCTGAATATTTTAAATTTATTTAATTTATTTAACAAACATGCGTGAATATAATGGCAGGCCTACTGGGATCTCGGTAATTATTTGCCTATTATTTGGTATAAGTTAAGAATAGTGATGGATGTCTGGTTGCCTGAAATCCCACAATACCTTCATTTCCCATGTGCTATACTATATTTCAGATCGGTGTATTGCTCTAGTTTATATTGTAAAATTAAACTTTTTATGGCAGTTTACACGATTCTCGATTGCGAAAAGTATTGTGACTCGCGTCCACTTCACGCTAGCCAGCAATGATCAACAAATATTCCTTGATTTCCATCGTCATATAGGCCTACCTTATAATTTCGTAGTATAGGCCTACCTACACACGAATCTTTTTCTTTCGTAGTTCCGGCCCTAAAAGCAACAATAACTAACACGGATCTTTTACTGGTAATCATACTTAAATCCCACTAATAAAGAAGTCTACGGTACCATAAACTCAATTTACCGTTCGAGCCGGGCAAGTATGGGGGCGTGGTCAGTGCTTCAACTCTCCGCATGCTATAGCGCCTCCTTATTACTCCTTGGGTGAACCATGTCTTAATTCCCCGTACAAATACAAACCGATATAAAATAAGGGAATTAATTTACGTATTTCACAATCATACAGCATATCTTTTTGATGTATAAGGATTACAACGCAACCAAGAACTACATTTTCCAACCACCCCGACCCGAGAAAAAGTTACCTTTCAAAAATGATAACAACTTTGTTTCTTGGACAAACAAAATTTTGAAATTAATAAACCAGTTATACAACATTCTAATGTATATTGTGTTAATATTTGGATTCGATTTGATGACGGGTTTATGAGATAATAATTCTTAAATGTGACATATAGGCACTTTTTGTGTTCCAACTGCGATAAAAAATATTAAAATATAAATTAAAAATTCCAAACCTACATGAACTAACGTAAAATAGAACGACGAAAATGATGATGTTATTGGATTTTATATAGGTCTATTGGTTACTTCACAAACAACCTTCAAACTCGAGTACACATAATATTTTGGTCGACAGTAATCATATTGCGTGAGTTGTTTGGTGATTGTTCAGTCCGATCCGAGAACCACAGACTCTTCCACAATATTGGCACACAAGGTCTTGAGCAGCCAATGGATCTTGGGGGTTGATCATTCTGCGAATCATGCGCTCTTTTCTGGCATTTCTTTATTCAGCCTGAAGCCTTCTTCTCTCTTGTTCGAAGAGCAAGTGGCCTTGATGGACGTTGCGGCGCCACTCTGATCGGTCGGATGCGACAGCCTCAGTTACCTGTATCAATTTGACATTCCTTCAAGTTGTTCCTCAGAACATCTTTGTAGCGTTTTTGTTGCCCACCCTGCTTTCTCTGACCGACATTCAGCTGGCAATATAAGATTTGTTTTGGGAGGCGGGACTCAGGCATGCGAACTACATGTCCTGTCCATCGAAGTTGGTGTTTTATAATGAGAGCCTCTATACTAATAGTGCTAGAGCTACATTAAAGCTGGCAGACGAATAAGAGCTATACACAGAAAATTATAATATTGATTGTTAACGCGTATAACATAGTGGCTCAATTGGAAAGTAAAATAATAATAATAATAATAATAATGACGTGTGTTCGAGCCCCACCATCAACCGTCCTTGAAATGTTTTTCCGCGGTTTCCCCAATTTCAACTCCAGGGAAAATGCTGGGACGGTATCTTCCGGCAGGCCACGGCCGCTCCCTTTCACATCATTGTCCAGTTTCATTCATTTCACCTCTCTCTTTCTTTCTTGCTTGCCTGCTTGAGGGCGTCAGGAAGGGCTTCCGGCCGTAAAAGCACCCACTTCATATACTTTCATCACATCTCATCCCGACCCTGCGGGAATAAAAAGGGGTATATGTACATACAATAATAATAATAATAATAATAATAATAATAATAATAGGCTACTAGATAGAATATACTTAGCTTTGAAGCCAATTTTAGCATATTTTCATTTATAAAAAAATAGGCTTATGAGATCACCTTTTGTCCATGTGTGTATGTCCCTAATAACTTCTAAACGGATGGAGCGATTTCAATGAAAATCGGTAAGGTCATAGTACTATTTTGTCCGACACCGACCTTCAAATTTCATTACGTCTGACCAATCCAACATGCGAAATATTTCACTGGCATTCTATATCTCCGAAACTATTACAGATATCACATTGACATTTTGTACTGTGATAAAGGGCACTACTAACAGTTCACCTATGTGACTTTCAAAAACCCGTCAAGTACAAAACGAACATGGCGACCAAGCGAAGTTGAAACATTTAAATAGACTTTTCTAGCGATTAAACCCTCCGAGCGCAGTGAAACGTGGTACAGCAAATGCTTATGCACATTATAATGCACTGATTTCTAATTTAGTTCAATTGTTCTCATAACCTCAAGATAGCGGTTGTGTAAAATTTTCAAATTAAGTTTTTATTTCTTGTGTCCCAATCATGCGATCGAAGTTAACGTTTGAATAATGAACCTACGCAATAATCCTAATGAAATAACTCTACGGCCTACATATATTCAAATCAAACATGGCGACCATTCAAAATATTTTGACAGATCTCAATATCTACTTATCTATGACAGCAATGAAACTGAAATTTTGTAGGCTGATAAAGGCTATTAACGTAAGTTCACCTATGGGACTTTCAATAACCTGGTGAGCACAAATTCAACATGGCGGCAACGCGAAATTTAAATATTTAAATAGACGTTTCTCGCGATTTAACCATCCGAGCGCAGTGAAACTTGGTACGGTAAATGCTTATACAAATTTTAATCCACTGACATCTCATTTATTTCAATTGTTTTCATAAAAAGATGGCGGCTGTGCAAAATTTTAATATCTCGTTTTTGTTCTTGTGTCCTAATCATGCGATTGTAGTTTGAATAATCACCTACGCAATAATCTTCATGTAATAAATAGTACATAACTCTATGGCCAACATGGCGACCATCCGAAATATTTAGACGGTTCTCAATATCTACGAATCTATTACAGCAATCAAACTGAAATTTTGATAGGATATATGAAAATAGGCTATTTAGTTCTTCGAGGAACTACTTGTTTAGTGTGGCAATATCAAGAAAGAATATGCAATAGGGATGTAGCCTGAGAAAGTTCGCGCCAGATAGCGCTCGTGTAGTACTGGGTAAGCGCAAGGCGATCGTCCTATGTTTCCCCCAGTCAGCTACGAGGAATGTATAGATTGTGACCGAGTTTTCTAAGCTAAAGTAAATTATATCTTCTCTAATTTTACTCCAAGACTATATTAATTAATTCTATAGGTATATCCCCTAATATATTATGAACGATTTTCAGCGTTTAAGCGTTAAACAGCTGTAAAATGAGCTACGGACTAGAGTCGCTAAAACTAGTGGGAGGAGGGAAGAATTAGTAGGCTACAGAGGTAATAACAAAATTCTAACACGCTTTATTATTCAAATTATGAATAGGAGTCAGCATGCTTGAGTATTGTAGGCCTATATTGACAAATAGCCTATATCTCCATAAGACTTAAATCATAAATAGAGATTTCCCGGTCAATGCATGTGAGATTTTCAAAGTGAAATGCCTTGTCCTGTTCGGATTCCACGTAAGGAGGAAGTCCTCTGTGCCTTATGATCTCTAGATTAACGGTCACGTAAAACTATAATCTTCCTTTTATAAATAGAGATTTAAATATTCACTGGCTCCCCTTGCTTATAGACTTCGATTCGTGTATTTTTTTGGTTGATAGCGTACATGAAACGGTCTTGTTTTAATGTAAACATAATCAAAGATAGTTGATACCGGTATTGTTTACCACAAAATGCATCGCAACGTTTGGTTCTTTTGTAATTTGTCAATTTCTTAATACAAATCGTTTCCGTACCCCCTTGGAAACGCCTTAGGGGTACAGTATTTAAAAAGTTTGAGAATCCCGTTTTAAGGCCATGAACTGTTTCCATTCATCTGGCTAACTTAGGCCTATGACTCAAGAATGTAGAAGTCAGTCACTACCGGTACCACATTCTCCGTCGGGCAGATGTAAGTTGACGATTAATTCTGATTTCAAGAAACCAACCATAATACGTTTTTGACTGTTAATGTTGTGACATTTATTCTTGAAATATTTGTCCGAGTATTGATGCCTTTGAAAATGGGATTCACAAATGTTACATTCACTTCTTCCTGTATATTGACGATTTCTTCCCGTACCGTACTTCAATGGAGATAATTTATGCAGATTCCGATATTGTAGGCTTATCGTGGTAAACTGGCAATTTTCTTGTGTATGGCCTCTTCCTTATTTTTGTTGTGTTCGTGGTCCACGGAAAAAGCGATGGAACAGTGCCCGGTTTTAATCTTGCTCTCTCACCTTCAAATACAAACGCATAAATTCAGTGGTTGTTATCGATATGTCTATTCAGTTTATAGGTAGGAATTATTTCCCTTTGTAAATCACACTTGCCCAACACAGTTTTCGTGAAGTCATCGAGTTGAAAACGATGGGAACACACTTTAATATTTTCGGTCAGATTTTCTTCACCGAAATGTTTCCTTCTAATAGCATGTAACCAAACGATGGGAACACACTTTAATATTTTCGGTCAGATTTTCTTCACCGAAATGTTTCCTTCTAATAGCATGTAACCATTTCTTCCTCATTTCTTTATTTTGTGAAAATTGGTGACACGAAATCGGATTTCCCTGATTTTTGCAAAGAGGAACACTGCAATAGCTCGGCATAGCCACGAAAATAGCAATTTAAACAACTTAAATTCGTGGATATTAGCGGCATGAGAACATAGGAGACAAATGAAGAGCGCCTTGCGCTTACCCAGTACAACAGCAGTGCACTCTATCGGTGCTAGTTCTATACATCCCTATTGATTCATATAGCCAGACTAGTAGGTTACAGTACATATTGGAATTCATTTTTCGAGGAAACTGTCCGATCTGATTGATATGTGGTGCAGCGATTTAAACATGAATGATAATATCCAGCGATGTCAAAATTAGATCCCCCAGTTGTATATTAAGCACCTGCGTTTGTTCATTTGAGTAGTGGGAAATGAGATGAGGGGCGCGACCGGCCCGCGCATCTGCCGCGCACTCACTTTTTCTCTCTCGCGCTCACAAAGCGCCTCTACCTACTTCCCCGACCTCACTCCAGTCGATACGATACTCAAGCGAGCACACCTCAACAGTCTTGGCTGCGTGGCTCAGCGGTAACGTTCTTGCTTGCTGGGCCCAAAATCCCAGGTTCGTATCCTGGCGCAGTCAGCTGGCATTTGAGGGTGCGCAAATGCGAGGGAGCCGTGTCAGTAGATTTACTGGCACGTTAAAGATCCCCTTCGGGGCAAAATTCCGGCACCCCGGCGTCTCGAAAAGCCAGAGTAGTTAAAAGGGACGTAAAACCAATAACATTATTATTATTATTATTATTAAACTTCAACAGACCAAAATGGGTGCTAAATATACGACTGACGACCTGGTTTTGGTATCGTTGAGTAAAACATTCGTACTGAAGTCGTTGTACCACATTATCAAAGATCAGATACTTTCTGTTTAAAGCGTTCCCTTGTCACGTAGCCTATAGGTAGGTGTGAACTTTCTCAAACAAGTATTAACGGCACAGATCATGCGAGCCAGAGAAACTACTGTTATCACGAGAAGAGCGGATGTCCATTGTACACAGAAGCACGAAACATTCGCAATGGCAATATAACAGCAGTTTACTGTTCCTTGATGGCAATCCGCACATTAGTTCCCAGCAGCTGGTCACTCGTTCCTGCCTCTCGGCATTCCTCTTCATTTATTTTGCGTAATACAGACAGTTGTAATGTGATTATTTCCTCCTGCATTCCCTTCCTGTCTTCCAGCAGTCCATGATATGTAGGGATAGGATTTTAATGCCCTATAAAACACTGAAAAATGCACTTTAAAATGCAGTTCTGACCTCAAAATTTTAAAAAAGAAATAAACAACGATAAAATTTACAAATTGCCCTCAAAATTGCAAACAATTTACTCTGATATCTGGTTGCTGAATATAAATTCAAAATTACGTAGAACTAAATTTGTACAAATATACAAATACATTTTAGTAAAGATCCAGTTTTAGCGGACCCTGCAGCTAGGCGGGACAAACGCTAAGGAGCAGGAGGAGGAGGAGAAGAAGAAGAATAAGAGTAAAGATCCAGTTTATTTAATGAAGTCAAATAAATATTTAAAAATATTCCCAACTGACGAACTGATTTTATTTTATTTTACTTGCATGTATTGAGAGTTCATATCATCAGCCTTGAATTGAAATGCACAATAAACACAAGTTGCAGATTTTCAAAGCAAAATGCCTGCCTATTGTCTGCTAACAAAGCCTTGTACATTGAGAAGCTCCTTTCCACTTGTACTGATACTAGAAGGGCATATTTAAAGTAAACGATATCACTTGCTTCTAACTCTCCGGGTAGTTCTCCAAGAGAAGATTTCTCACCCGACAGAGCATCTGTAAATGAAAACAATGTAGCAAACCCTCTATAAAATTCTTCGCCACATCCTTCCCCACATTGCCTTTGACATTTTCTAAGTCGCTCACCACTCTTTTCACCAAGTCTCTCTGCTCCACCAACTTAACTCCAGATTTTTCTCAGCAAGTTATATCACCAGGTAGGAATCCAAAATAGGACTTAATGTACAACAGTTTACCTACAAGTTAACTGTCAGAAAGATGTTCTCGCGCAAGTTTGATCGAACAAGTCAATGATGTTTTTCACCACCTTTATGTTCTCGTAGTGGTAATTGCATGCTTCTATCAAGGTACCGCATCTGGCTATAACTGGAGAAGGTGGCAAAGGAACTTCCGGGGCCTCGGGCTTGAATGCTGCAACTCGAGACTGGCTCCAAACCTCCTCCACAACTCTGGGTACATGCACCATCTTTGAGTAAAGAACTGGAAAAGCAGTACCAGCTTTTACCATATATGGTGCAGCGTCGGTCAATAACAAGAGTGCAGTGTCATGCTGAATGCCACCGGGATAGCCTATATTAAACTCAGAAACCTTTCAAAAACTATGCTAACTGTTGAAAAAAATACTTTCTCCAACTGTTCACAATTGATTACGAATTGTTCCCCTGAACCTTCTTCTTCCATTGTGCCTACCACAACGTTAGCCACATAACGGCACGGCTAAGCAAGTCCGTACTTTCATCCATACACATTCAATTTCATTGCCCCCCCTCCCCCGACTCTTTCAGCATAATTTCCTGCATTGTTCTTTCGTAACATCAAATCTTCCATAATGTTGAAGAGTCTGGTATAGGTTTACCAGCATGTTCCGCCAGGAATGCGCGTAACTTTGGATTATTCACTTTGTTCAACGGAATATCTGCACAAATGAACGCTTCACAGAATTCTTCAAAGAAAGGCGAACCTGAAGAGCAGGTTTTAATAACCTACACTTGGTGAGCAACTGTAGATTTCGAATGTGTTTTTCTCTCTTCACGTGTTCCATAGTAAATTTCTTTTCGGCCACCACTTTTACTTCGCATAACTTGCAGAAAAGTATGTTCCCATCCGCGGAGGAAACTTTTTCACCATAACGCGAAATGAAACTATTTAATTAATGTGCAGTGCTTAGGCCTGTTTTCAATAGACACCACAATATCTATACTTTGTAAAAGAAATATTCTACACCTGCTAGTTGGAAGGGTGTCGTGTAAATCGCCCCCAGTACAAAACGCGCCCAATTTAAATCACGCCCAGCTCGGTCTCTACCTGGAGTATTTGGGGCTGATACGGACGAAACCTTTGGTCGCTACTTGGTTAGATGACTGTCAGGACGAAAATTAATGATTGCACTACAAGCAAGGGGATCTGGGGTGTAAACCCCACGTTAGGTTTGTATTGTATGTAGAACAGTGATTGTCACGAGGACAATTTCTAGACTGGGCGCGATTTACGCACATTTCTCAGTGGGTGCTATTTTCCCAGGACGCGATTTACGTACAACCAGTTAAAAGACATCAATCACAAACACAAAGGGCTCGTAACAGGTCCTGGTCTATCTACTATGGAATGCAGCTACCTCCTATTTGTGAGACAAGTGAAACGGTTTGTTTGGATTAGGGACTGGGCTGGTTCATTGTTGCTCAATAGAACGGGAAGAAGGTAGCCTTTGTCTACCATAGTTTCCTGGAACCTCTTTCTAGTACTGCCAAGAACTAACAATAAGCAAACTTACTAAGAAATGGAATGGAAACCCGAAAATATACCTCTTGAAAAGATGAACCCGGCAGTGGTAGCTATGCGCACTGAGGCACAAGACCATGACGTGTCCATGTTGCTCCCGACTCGTCAGACGGAATACGTTCGAACCCTACCGTCGGCCGTCGTTGAAATGGTTTTCCACTGTTTCCCATTTTCAGATCAACACAAATGCCAGCAGAGAACCTTCTATAGGAAAGTCATTTCTTCCGACTTGACGTTTCAGTGTTACCCTGGAGTTATCTAGCGGTGAGAAGGAAAATCCCTTTAACTAGCCAATCACAGGCAGCCATTCAAATCGATATATCAGGACAAATCGAGTTACGTTCGCGATGCCGCGATTTAGCGAACGAAACACTAGCCTAGCACTGAAACGTCAGGTCGGAAGTAATGATGGCTTAACTACAATAAACCATGTCCAGGTCCTTCCAACTCCTCGGCCAGTTCCATTCATTTAACAGATCGAGAAGAAAAGGTTGAGAGATGGAAAGCGTACATAGAGCGTTTGTATAGGGCTAAGGAGATTGAGAATCATGTAAGGGAAGAGAAAATTGATAAGGATTACAAAGGAGATGTGATATTGAGATCAACATGTCATAGAGCATAAGCACCAACAACACACCAGCTTTCACTTGGTATGTAGGATTCATGAGACAGGTGAGGCACCTTCAGACTTTAAGAAGAATTTCATAATCCCAATACCCAAGAAAGCATGAGTTGACATATATGATGATTACCGTACAATCAGCTTGAACATTCATACTTCAAAGATCCTGACTAGAATAATATACAAGAGGATTGAAACACAAATAGAAACCGAGCTGGGAGAAGACCAGTTTGGTTTTCTGGAGAAACGTAGGAACAAGGGAAACTGTACTAAGTCTTAGGCTGATCTTAGACGGTGGAATAAAGAAAAATAAGAGAACATTTATGTCATTTGTAGACTTGGAAAAGTCTTTCTTTAACGTTGGTTGGTGTAAATTGTTTGACATATTGAAAAGGATTGGAATAAAGTGCAGGGATAGGAGGGTGAATTACAATCCATACAGAACCCAGACGGCAGTTATTTGAGTCGAAGGACATGAGAGAGAAGCTGGTATTCAGAAAAGTGTAAGGCAAGGCTGTAACTTATCACCCATACTTTTCAATCTGTACAGTAAACAAGAAAATGAAGGTAATGAAAAAGAAAAAAAAGTAGCAGTAAAAATTCAAGGAGAAATAATTGTAACTCTGATAAGATTTGCAGATGACATTATCAAAGACCTCTATTGACGTCAAATTGGCAGGCGAAAAACTAAGGGAAGTAGGAGACTTCTGTTAGTTGGAAGCAAAATAACCAGTGATGAACGAAGCAAAGAGAATTTAAAAAGTACCTTGGCTCTGGCAAGGAAAACATTTCTACAGAAAAGAAATATGTTAACAGCAAATATAGATTTAGGTATTAGAATGTCATTTTTGAAAGGCCTTGTCTGGAGCGTGGCGCTCTATGGAAGTGGAACTTGGACCGTTGGCGCAGCAGAAAAGAGGAGAATAGAAACATTTGAAATGTGGTGTTACAGGAGAATGATGAAGATTAAACGGGTAGATGAGTAACAGATATTGAGACGAGTAGGAGAGAAGAGAAGTGTCTGGCAACTGCTAATGAAGAGAAGAGATTGATAGCTTGGTAGGACACTTACTAAGACACCCACGAAAGAACTGTAGTGGTAGACCAAGGTTAGAACATGTAAAAAGGATTGCCTCGGATGTAGGGTGTGGTAGAGCCGTCGAGATGAAACTATTAGCTCAGGACAGGGAGGCATGGAGATCTGCATCAAACCAGTCCAAGGAATGAAGACTCAAACACACAAAATGAAAATTGCTAATATTAATAATAATAATAATTTGCATCACAGAGGAAATTATACAAGATCGACTCAAAATCAAAACAGTAATCAATAACCATCAATTGCTGAGAAAATGAATATCGGGACTAATAAATCATGGACTGAAGAACGGAGGGAGATCTTCAGTGCCCAGATGAAGAGATTTTGGGAGAAGGAAAAATCAACATAACCAGCCAAATAAGTTATATTGCACTCCACATATGGGCATAGCGATGTAATAATAATAATCATAATAAAAATAATAACAATCCGTCGCCTCCTCTCTTTTGAGACATCTGCAGGCCTATGCCACTGTAGGCCTACTCATCCTTGCATTATGCAAAGCTACTTGAACGAACAACTAGGCCAGGCCGCTTTTTAATAAAATCATGGAACTATCGTACTTACACCCAGTGCACTTGCTTTCTGGAGCGTGGAAGATATGCACAAAATTGTATGAACCTCCAGCTAGAACGATGTAAGGCATAAGGGAGCGCAAAACAATGTAAAGAGTTTCAACTACTGTCAGATTAGATATTCAACATTGCAATAACACCAATAGTCCACCCACCGTATTTGAGTCAGACAAACAGAAGCGAAAATCATGCTGAATATAATTCTCCGAACTTTGAAGGTGTATCAAAGCTTTATCGGTTAGAACAAATCCAGTTGGTGAATACAAAGGCCTATAAGACCATCATATCATTTAACTACAGAACATTCAGTTGCTGAGCAATACGGGCAAAATAACAAATAACTAATTCTACATTTTACCCTCGTATCCATTTTCAAGAAATATGGTGTTTCTTTTTATCACGGCCCAGTTTCAAGAAGTCTGAAACATCCCTTGCTTAAATTTCTTGGCAGAGCCGGGAATCGAAACCGGACCTTCGGGCGACAGCGAAGAATGCTAGCCGTTACATCACGAGGTGATCCTTATGAAAACCCATACCACCATTCCGGCTTTACTGTTCTGTGGGCGCGACGCGACACAGTTTTGGCAAGGGCTATCGTCTTGTTTATTTGTTCAAACGAACTTTAAAACAAATAAATATGTTTCCACTGACGTTTGAAGAAATGCAACATTTTTCCTGTACCATTGAAACAATTTGGAAGATTTTGATACAAACCGCACCTTCTAACTCCCTCTGGCGGCTTCGGTGGCGTAGTTGGTAGCATGTTGAGCTTCTATGCCCAAGATCACGGGTTCAAACCCGGCCGAAGTCGTCGGATTTTTTAAAAGCGTTAAAAATCCCTCAGTATGCCTTCCTTCGGAGGGAAGTAAAGCCAGCGGGCCCTTGTCATAGATTTACGGCATGTAAAATAACCTTCCACTAACTACAACTGTGGGAAGCAAAAGTTGTAGGTTAGATTTGATTAACGCTCTAAGTTCCAACGTTCGTCGCCAGGTGCTGGTTAGGTGACATCTAGAAGCCAAGTTCACAGCTACGTGTCGTTGACGGTAGCATTTGGTAGCAAAAGTAGGAACTACTTGAAATTGATAGTCTACAGTCCTTACCTGAATTACAGATAACACACACTAATACAGCCATCACAATTTACACCAGATATCAGACAGATTCTAAACAGACCAAAGTACACGGGGCTACATGACCGAGGAACTGACTGAGGAACCAACCAATCAACCAACTAACTAACTAACTAACTAACTAACTAACTCCATCTGGCTTAAAAGATTGAGTTTTGTGAAACATAACCAACCCTTAGCGTTTTATATTATGGTAAAGTTATGGTTTTGATTTACCCTTTGAGTTGCTGGGGCTTTGGAGTCTCCCGAGAGATTATACTGCAATAGAAGGAAATATTTAAGGAGTCAGTAAATCGTATTATACGGGTCTGGTGTAATTTAGTAGGCTACCCTCATATACCATATCATATACCAATCTTGCAACCGTGTGCACAGTGCAAAGTTCGCCACAATGCTGGCTTACATAACTTAAAGTAGTGATCAACGTATGCATGGGCAGCTTCGGTGGCGTAGTTGGTAGCATGCTGAGCTACAATGCCCAAGATCGCGGGTTCAAACCCGGTCGAAGTCATCGGGTTTTTTAAAGCGTTAAAAATTCCTCAGTTTGACTTCCTTCGGAAGGGAAGTAAGGCCGGCGGTCCCATGCCATAGATTTAAGGCATGTTAAAAGAACCTTCCACTAATTACAGCTGTGTGAAGCTAAATTATAGGTTTAACATTTGACAAACACTCTTAGGTACTGTACCCTCATTCTCATGACTGGAATGCCTTTATGGGAAGGTAATATGTAATTACTTGTGAACATGAAGGGAGAGTCAGGATCATATGTTTCGCGACCCACAAGTTGACTTTGGATAGCGATCACGACGAGAGAAGCGGGGCGCATGCGTTGCAAGTACTGTTGTCACAGCTGATTGGTTAGGGGTATTGATTATTTTATCGACTAGCAACAAGAGATAAATTATGCCCTTTGATGGGAATGCAAGTTTTTTATACGTTCTGGCGTATTTTAACATGTCTGTAATTATAGCAGGTGTTGGATTATTAACTACTTTCAAATAATTGAATTCTTAGGAACACGGAAATAAGATATTTGCATCTTATCAGTTCCAGTTTTGAGCACTCGTGGCACGACGGTAGGTGACCTCGCAGTCGCGACCTGGCTTGAACAACGGAGAGAGTAGATTGGATTATACCACGCACGATTACACATGTATCGAGTTATACCGGTGACCGGCGGGGAAATGTCACGTGAACCGTGAGTGAAAGTTCGTCTTGAGTAGTGTACTACTATTGTACAGCAGGGAGTTTCCTTAGTGCCGAGAAGGACTCCAGTTTCAGTACCGATTAGGCCATTGCGAACGAAATGAAAACGCAGCTTGTCTTGCTAGATAACTGTTCATTATAGGCCAGCCGTATAGTGTTCGTGAAAGGTGGATACTTGCTTTTACAAGCATACAATCATAATGTTCATTCAGTAGACATTCTTCGCATTGGAACTGGCCGTATCGATACACTCACTTCGTGTGTGTTGTCAGAACAATTAGCACCTCCATTTGAGAAGCTTTTCTCAATACGAGTGCTTGGATTTTGAATATACTTCATATATATACAGGGCCTAACTCATATGTCTGTGATCTTGCAATTATGTTGAGCAATTTCATGTCGAGAGGAAAGGCTGCTATGTGCTTTAGTAACTTAACCATGGCCGGTTAGGCGATATAGACATGAGTGTCACTGTGCGAGCGAAGTAACGTTCATTTTGATGCTATAGGTCTTGCGGCCCGTGCTGGTGAGTGCGAACACAGCTGCTGTATTGCAATACAGTGTGTTTCGAAATGACCCGATTGCGCGAGGCCAGTGAACTTTGGTGTTCGAGCCGTTATAGACATCACTGCGTGCTGCGGTTGGTAGGACGTTATCCGAAGATGAAAGGAACTGTCGTTGGTATTAGAGTGGAACATTCAGTCAGGATGGGAGATGTCTGGAGATCCAGGGTTCGTTTCTCGCTTTCCTGGACAGTGAAGACTTCTATTGCTTACATGGAGGGAACAGTCATGAAGGACATGACTGTGTTCTTTCGTGGTCTACAAGAATCATCTAAGGTACTGAATTAACCATCTTCAATCGTAGCTAAGCATATTTATTCTAACGTTGTCACCCTGCCACATTTTTTTTATATATAGGATTTTTCGTAGAATGTCTAAGAATGGAGTTTAGGTTTGATCCTAGTGTCAAGGCTGATTCTATTCTGGACAGGGTTTTGATTCTACTAAAAGGATGCACCCATTGTAATTAAATGTATTATAGTTTAATTTTCTTTTGATTACTGTAAATTCAAGTTCATTTTATGGGGAATTTATTTAATGTAGAGAAGAGGAATTTTAGGCCACTCAAGATTCATGATTTTCGTGTTTGATTTATATTGTAAATGAACACTAGTTTTATGCCTTCATATGACATTACTCGAGTTTGGGTAGACTCAATTTGGAGTTTCTACTCCCGTAAGTCTACTTAGAAGGCTGTTATACACTCGAAAGTGAAATTTTAGTATTCAGGTTGATTTTCGAATACTGCAGTAAGCTTTATGAAGCAGGTTCAGTGAAGAAAGCGGATTTGTTTTGATTTGCTAGGAATTTATTCCAAATTTTGACTTGATCCAGGTACTTTCTAACGTAATTTTTTTTTTTTTGAGATTCTGCATTACGTTTGCTTTAATAGATTCGATCAAGATCCATTGTTGATGGACTAGGCAGATGTTTTAAACACAGTTTGAAGACATTTGAATACATTCACCCTATGTTATTAACGCGAATCCCAGACTAGATTTATGTGGAAGCAGATATATCGCCAAAGCTGCAATTGTTATTTAACACTTATTGAAAGCTATGCATATTGATCGTGAATAATAATAACATAAGAGCAAATGAAATAATAATTTAACAGTGATTAATTGAACTGTAAAGAAACTTGTATAATTTTAGCAACAATATTTCATTGTGAATGTGATCTGTCAACTAAGCCGAATTATTTGTTCACCAAGAAAGATAATTAATTGAAGCGCTAAAGGTATAGTAGTAGTGCCTGATTATATAAATGATATGAATGCTTAGTGTAGCATGATATTAAATGGCAAAGCCATGTAAAGGCTAATGTCCTTGTTTATTAAAAGGGTATTCAATGGAATATTCCAAGTTGTAGTATGAAAAGTAATCCACTCAGATAGATTGTGAAATTAGGGCAGTTTATTTCAGTATCAGTTCAAGTAAATAATCTGTTGTGGAAATTATGCATTTTAGGCATGTTGAATTAAACCTACCTGGTAACATTTTCGACCATTTGTATCAATGCAATGCTTAACAGGCGTTATAACAATCACTAATTCCGGTCAGGTGAGGACAGTTCATTTAAAGGGGTGTAAAAATTAAATTAAAGAAGTTAATTTTTGACTTAGCTTTATTGCTCGGTCAGAAGAGATAAATTAAATCAGAAAAACACAGCAAACACAAATATAATAAACCACATGGAAGATGTCACTTCTGAATCCTATTAAAAAAAACACACTAAGAAGGTGTTACAAAATGACTGTACATTTGTATTATAGCTTTTTTTTCAGGGTATAAATTGATGTATGTCTTGTAAATATGAAAATTTTCCAGGGTTTATATTTAAATGTTCCAATTGCTGTCAACATTTATGTTGGACCATGTATATGATTTGTGTTCACTCATTCTTGGGTAAAATGCAGTCAATAACATTGATGAATGTGGGGGCTGGCATTTTTCTCTCATGTTCATGAAACTTCGGATGGAAGTTGGGCACTCTGCCTTGAAGTATAATATAGTGACTTACACTATATTTTCCTTTCCTGAATAATTTTTTTTGATCAATTTAAAATCTTCGAAGTGTGGTACTTTATAGAAACTATAAGAGAACACGTTAAGAAGGCCAGCGGTGGGTATTTCAGTGGTTTTCCCACACACCAGAGATTGCGTTCATCGTTATTCTTGTGCTTTTGAGCTATCTTATGTCGTTCACCATGCTTTTTCTTAACGTAGTCTCAGTTAGGAATTCCTGTACCCCATTTCCTCGTCTTATGTTGGGTAGAATCTGGCAAATTTTATAGCCGGGGTTTCCATGCTCTACGATCCAGCTGTTTTCGTGGGATTCCAACATGCTGATGGTAGGTATTTCGGGTACATAGAATATGGCTTCCAACGTTCAGGGGCGAGAATTTACTGGAGTACCATTAAATTCCATGTTTTTTTTAGACCAATGTTTGGAAGAGATATAACTGGAATACCAGAGAGAGAGCCATAGCTTATGGGGACTTAGACAGAGATGTCATACTCCATGATGGTTCTATAGGCCGGTTGAATGACGCCATTTCATGCTAGTGTCTGACATTGCTGTCAAACACGTGGAAGGCGTCATGAACGGGTATACTCTGACGCCATTACATCGATCATTGCGAATTCTTTGAATGAACTTCAGAAAGTAATGGTGTACTGACATTTTTAGCACAAAATGCCGGAATTCACTTGTGAACAAAGCATATATAAGCACACTCAATTTGCATGGCATACATGTAGATACGCAACCAATTAATAGATTTTCTTTTTATTAATAGTGGTGCTACACTAGTTTGTAATAAATATTCGATTAGAACATGAACAGTGAAAGGAATACTACGGAATCTTTACTGACGTGTTTGGTTGACTGGGGCATTTGATGTAGTTCACGTTTGAGCTGCATACACAGTGCTTGGTGTAGTTAAATCCGGCTGATGAGCATTTTTGAACTCATCGTAATTTAGGAGGGTTTTTATTCATTTCAATTATGGTCAAATTAGGATCTTTAATATTATTATCGTCGATATAAAGCATCACACGTTTAGGAGTAGAAAATTTCATATTTATAGTTGACTTTATTATTAGTTATGTTTAAGTTAGCCTAGTTATAAGGTAATGCAATACATTAAATAAATTCCCATGTGGCAGTGGATTTCATTGGAATGTTCGTGCTTTGCTTAGTTATAGTGATACTCATGCTGTTTGTCTTTAGTGAATTATATTAATTATACCATGTCTGGAGAAGAGGAGGTAGTGGAACTTAAGTCGTTATACAGTATGCTACAAAATAAAATCGATGCCATACATGATCATTGGACAAATACAAGTAAAAGTCTTATACAAGATGTAGTTGCCGAGAGTCTCAGGCAAGATATTACGGGCATCCAAGGCACATTAAAGGAACTACAAAATAGTTCTAAAAGAGTAGAAACCAAAGTGAATAGGGTAGATGAAACAGTAAATGAGGTCCAAGTGGACGTAAAACAAGCCCATACAGACATTCATAAAGAACGAACGGACTTAGGCGCAGTTCAAACTGGACAAATGAAGCTAGAATTATGCGGTAATAAACTTCAATCCACAGTAGATGAGCTTCAATTGAAAATAGGTAAAGTTGAATCTAGTCAAGATAACCATCAACGAGAACTAAGTAAAATTAAATTCAGTCAGGATTGTGTTAAACTTAGCCAGGATAATCTTGAAACAGAACTAAGTAAAATTAAAACTAGTCAGGATTGTGTTAAACTTAGCCAGGATAATCTTGAAACAGAACTAAGTAAAATTAAAACTAGTCAGGATTGTGTTAAACTTAGCCAGGATAATCTTGAAACAGAACTAAGTAAAATTAAAACTAGCCAGGATTGTGTTAAACTTAGCCAGGATAATCTTGAAACAGAACTAGGTAAAATTAAAACTAGCCTAGATAAAACAGAAACAAAGTTACTTAAAATTGAATCAACACAAAGCCTGATGCAATCTACACAGTCAAATATACAAACCAAGATAGACATAGTAGATGCCAGTCAGAAATTGTTACAGGTCCAGTTGAATGAAGCTGAACAATCCAATAAAGATTTTCAATTAGAAATGCGATTAGAATTATCCAATAATAAGAGAGAATCTAAAAATAATACTGAAGCACTTCAATTACAAGTGTCAAATGACACAATTCACACCCAAGCATCTTTAGAAAACTTAAAAGAAGAGTTATTGTTGTTGCAAACACAAGTTAGGGACCACAATAAACTTATTAAAGACGACTTTGATGTCGATATAAAGGGAATCATAAACGAGAATGTAGTCACTTTAAGGCAAGAGATGACTAAAATAAATGGAGACTACTTTAAAGACTTCAAATTAGAGGTCAATAAGAACATTGTAGAAGGTGAATTTAGATCCAGCAAGGAAATCACAGATGTAAGGGAGGACCTGATAAAAAGGTTGAATGTTATTCAGTCCAATCAAACTACAAACCATGGTAGCATGGAGGATAGAATTCAAACTTTAGAGGTAAAATTTGGTCAAGGCAAAACGGAATTAATTGAATTGCGTGAGAAAAAGACTTCGGAAATCAACCAAATCAGAGATCAACTTGAGAATTTAACAATTGGGGACGGTATAGATCTGGATAAGTTAAGGGATAAATTAAGGGTAAATTGGATCGCAGATTTCCAAACCACGATCAAGGAGATTAATCTCACTTCACATGCAAGGGAAGGAGGTGATAAATATCCAACTCCTATGGCAAATAGTAGTCCACAGTACCAAATTAATCCAAATTTGAGCTCAGCTAATCCACGTGTCCAAACATACACATCACCGATGACACATACAGGAACAGGAGCCTACAATCTGAACACATCTAATGAGGCAGGCCACATTACGATTATTAGGAATTTTGAGGATAAGCCTCGTCGCTTCAATAATCTTGATGGGACGACACCTATAGAATTCATAAGAAGTATGCGTGATTATTTTACTGAATCTCACGTGCCAAGGGAAAGACAACTACGTGTGGTAGGGAGTTTTCTTTCCGATGCACCGCTTCAGTGGCACAGAGCGTTTAGATACACGTTTAACGACTTCGAGGAGTTTGCCGAAGCGTTTATCAATCGTTTTTGGTCTACGGAAGTTCAGAATAACGTTCGTTCCGAAATCTATTCGAGCAAGTACTCAAGTACTGGTCCGACCAGTTACTCTGAGTATTTTTCTTGTCAGTTATCGAAATTAAGATTTTTACAGCCTCCGTTAACGGAATAACAATTGATCGAGGCGATATCTCGACAGTTTCCTGTTGACGTAAGGAGGAACATAATTTCATCCGGAATCACTAGTTTAGCCGCGATGGACGATTTGTTGAGACGTCTGGACTATGTGAGTGCTGTTACGACACCCACAGTTGCGAGAAACAATCGACATGAACACAGATCCGTGAATACTATCGTCATGGACAGAACACAGCAAACAGACCAAGACAAACCAGAGAACAGAAATTATGTTAAACCAAGGTGGAATAGGAACAATTACCAAAGGGACGATCGTCAGATAGATCGATCGATACGCAGAACGAAATGAACAACCTTGGACACGAAAATACGAAGAAAGGAATTTCTATCGTCGGAATAATGAGTATGATCGAAATAAGTATCGTGATAGACCATACAATCCCAACTATAGACCACGTACTGGTTATAGCAGATACAAAAACTATAGGACGGAGGAATTTGAACGAGATCGAGAGAAACAAAGGCTCAGAAGTGAGCAGGAAAAGTCTAAAAATAATAGACGAAAAAATTCAGAAGAGAGGGAAAATCAGGAGATTGATGAACGAGAAAGTAGACCGAGTACTAGTCGTCAGGGGAGCATCGAACAGACTCCTGACGAAGGAAAAAAAACGCCAATCTCGAAACGCAAGTAGGAATTCAGAATTTGACACTTCCATATGAAATAACTATAAATGAAACGTTCAACGTAGCAGACGAGGATCTCTTATATGAAGAAGGAGGGAGAGAGGAAGGAAGGCCTACTGAACTACCGGTGATCCAAGTACAAGTAGGAGAGCAACTATGTAGAGCTTTAGTTGATACAGGGGCTATGATTTCGATCATAAGCGAGGATTGCTTTGAAAAATTGGAAAAGGAAGATCCTTTTGTCATACTGCCAGCGTGTTCTATGAAAGTTAAAGGAATATTTAAAGACAGGTCGATGAAATGCAAAATTCAAACTCTGATGAAATTCCGGATAAATATCAAGCTATATGAGAATATATTCGTCGTGGTGAGGAACATCAATTTCGATTTAATCATTGGGATGGACTTTATTATCAAAGCTAGAGCTGTGATTGATATGAATAAAAGACTAATAACATTTCATGAAGATGCTACAGATCAGGTGGCAATAGAAGAACAAGATATAGATAACATTAATGATAATAATAATAATATCGTATGGCCTCGGGTGCCTGGTGCAAGCTTTGTTAATGATGATCACCCTACATTGGAAATCCTAGAAAACATAGTCAATGAAGTCGAGCAAGAGAGGGAGCAGTATGCACTCAAAGCCGAGGGATTCGAGGACGTTGAACAGGAGTTCAAAGAATTAATAGAGAAATATCAGGACGTTTTTGACGACAAACCAGGAATTATTAAGGATTTTAAATACCGGATAAGGTTAATTGATACCTCTCCATACCAGGCGAAGTTGTACCCAATTCCGCAAAAATATTATGATGAAGTTAAAGTCATCATAAGGAAAATGGAGCAACAAGCATCCTCATTCCTCAATCCGATCACGGTAGTGAAGAAAGCGAATGGACAACTGCGATTATGTCTCGATGCACGGAAAATTAACACAAGAATACTCTTAGAGACAGACCGACCACCCAAGATTCGTGAACTTCTAAGGAAGTTTAAAGGAAAAGCTTGTTTTAGTGTATTAGACCTCACGGCGTCATTTTACCAAGTTGAACTTGAGGAAGACAGTCGCCAATACACAGCTTTCCTTTTCGATCAAACCACGTATGTGTTTTGCAGGGTCCCGTTCGGAATGATTAACAGTGGCCCGGCACTCATACGAGCTCTCGACGACAAGCTAACTGATGCTGTGAAAGAACACGTAATCTGTTATATCGATGACATCATCGTATCATCAGCAGACGCTCGGGAACATCTAGGATATCTCAGACAGTTGTTTGACAATCTGCGTCAGGTTAACATCAAGTTGAACTACGACAAATGTAGATTCATGCATGAGCGCATAAATTTTCTGGGGCACACGATAGACCAGAAGGGTTATCATCCTAATACTAAAAAATTGAGGCGATCACTCAATTCTCTAGGCCTATGAAGATCAAACAATTAAGAGAATTCCTAGGCATGTGTCATATTTGTCTAGCCATTGTCCAGGATATTCAGTGACTATGGCACCTCTTTATGAAGTTCTAAAAAAGAATAACCTATGGAAATGGACAGAAGAAAAACTCCCAAGCTTTCGAAGCGGCTAAGGACATGTTAAGGAACTGTATTAAATTAGAATATCCGGAGTTCGACAAGACTTTTTATATTGAATCTGATGCGTCTAGAATAGGCATAAGTGCAGTGCTCTATCAGAAGGATAGCGAAAGCAAGAAACACTACTTAGATTTTCATAGTAGGAAGTTTAAGAACCATGAACGAAACTACTTCACTACTGAATTGGAAGCACTTGCTTTCATTTCTGCTTTGCAGAAATGGAAGAAGATATTGATGGGTTATCAAGTGGTTATCGTTACTGACCACAGAGCGCGTCAGTTTATGCTGAAAACAGACTTATCCAGTGACAGGTTGACGAGATGGACACTGTTTCTTCAACAGTTCAATGCCACCATCGTGCACCAGCCGGGTAAGGACAACTTGTTAGCTGATGCCCATCCTTCAAACAATATCCAGATTAATACTGTACAGTTGGAGAGGGAACATGTGGCTACCCTAGAAAAGCTAAAGAAGATTGCAGTGTCACAGAAGAGACACAACCCAACTAGACTTATGTACAGGTTTTTGAAAGGGTATATGGATGACTCCGATCCGAGCTATCATCAGGTCAGAAAGCGTTCTGTGAGGTATCTGATTTGCAATGATACTGTGTGTAAATATATCGATAGGGAGAGGACGAAAGTCAGGATTATAGTCTCTCCAAAGATCACTTCGGGTCTGATATGGTTGGCTCACATCATCACTGGACATGGAGGGCTAGATAAAACGTTCAAAACGTTATTAGAAACCTTCACATGGAACAGGATGAGAGAATCCATAGCAGACGTGATAAAGACGTGCCAGGAGTGCCAACGAGGGAAATACCCCTCAGCTTTATCTAAGGAGGAACCTCGAGCCATCATTCCTTCAAGGCCAAGAGAGCTGATGGCATGTGACCTCTTCGGTCCTTGTCCAAAGGGGGCTAGGGGAAATCAATTTCTCCTAGTTACTGTCGATGTGTTTTCCAAGTACGTGACTCTTGATCCCATACAGAAAGCCACAGCCATACAGGTCCTTAGTCGATAGGAAAAGAGAGTTTTTCCTAAAGTCGGGAAGCCCGAATCACTGTTGTCTGACCATGGAACTCAGTTCACGTCTCAGGAGTTCGAGACGGCCATGGAAAGATTAGGTATAAATCACGTATTCTCCAGTATACGTTACCCGGAGTCGAACGTCTCAGAACGTATAATGGGCGAAATTTCGAAATACGCACGCTTATATTGCCCAGAAGATCATGCGAGTTGGGTTAAGTTTGTACCACTTATGGAAGAGTGCATGAACTCCACTTACCACGAAAGTATTGCAGATGTGCCAATGACTGTGCACTTCAATACAAAACCCACCAGAGCATGGAGCGAGATCACCAACTATATTCCCAGAGATGTAGAACCAACAAGAGAAGAAAGAATACTCGCTGTTCGTGAAAATCTCATGAATGCGGCTGAGAAACGGCAGAAGCGCATTAGAAATAAGCGCTATCGTCCGCCGTTCAATAGGTATGACTTAGTCTTGATAAGAAGACCTGCGAAAGCAGATGTGCTCAGGAAAAAGTACACAAAATTTGCCTATGTCTTCCACGGCCCACATCGCATATCTCGTGTCTTTGGTAATAATTGTCACGAAGTCACTAGTCAGGATGGGAGAGAAACCATTGGGCGCTTTAACGCGAAAAACATTAGAAAATATTACAAGAAGATAATATGAATAAATGAGAATGATGTTCCATTATTTTGAGAGGTTTGTTTTTGTGTACATATAAGTCTGTTCCGACTTTATGTATCATGTCGAGAGGAATATGTACCCTCATTCTCATGACTGGAATGCCTTTATGGGAAGGTAATATGTAATTACTTGTGAACATGAAGGGAGAGTCAGGATCATATGTTTCGCAACCCACAAGTTGACTTTGGATAGCGATCACGACGAGAGAAGCGGGGCGCATGCGTTGCAAGTACTGTTGTCACAGCTGATTGGTTAGGGGTATTGATTATTTTATCGACTAGCAACAAGAGATAAATTATGCCCTTTGGATGGGAATGCAAGTTTTTTATACGTTCTGGCGTATTTTAACATGTCTGTAATTATAGCAGGTGTTGGATTATTAACTACTTTCAAATAATTGAATTCTTAGGAACACGGAAATAAGATATTTGCATCTTATCAGTTCCAGTTTTGAGCACTCGTGGCGCGACGGTAGGTGACCTCGCAGTCGCGACCTGGCTTGAACAACGGAGAGAGTAGATTGGATTATACCACGCACGATTACACATGTATCGAGTTATACCGGTGACCGGCGGGGAAATGTCACGTGAACCGTGAGTGAAAGTTCGTCTTGAGTAGTGTACTACTATTGTACAGCAGGGAGTTTCCTTAGTGCCGAGAAGGACTCCAGTTTCAGTACCGATTAGACCATTGCGAACGAAATGAAAACGCAGCTTGTCTTGCTAGATAACTGTTCATTATAGGCCAGCCGTATAGTGTTCGTGAAAGGTGGATACTTGCTTTTACAAGCATACAATCATAATGTTCATTCAGTAGACATTCTTCGCATTGGAACTGGCCGTATCGATACACTCACTTCGTGTGTGTTGTCAGAACAATTAGCACCTCCATTTGAGAAGCTTTTCTCAATACGAGTGCTTGGATTTTGAATATACTTCATATATATACAGGGCCTAACTCATATGTCTGTGATCTTGCAATTATGTTGAGCAATTTCATGTCGAGAGGAAAGGCTGCTATGTGCTTTAGTAACTTAACCATGGCCGGTTAGGCGATATAGACATGAGTGTCACTGTGCGAGCGAAGTAACGTTCATTTTGATGCTATAGGTCTTGCGGCCCGTGCTGGTGAGTGCGAACACAGCTGTTGTATTGCAATACGGTGTGTTTCGAAATGACCCGATTGCGCGAGGCCAGTGAACTTTGGTGTTCGAGCCGTTATAGACATCACTGCGTGCTGCGGTTGGTAGGACGTTATCCGAAGATGAAAGGAACTGTCGTTGGTATTAGAGTGGAACATTCAGTCAGGATGGGAGATGTCTGGAGATCCAGGGTTCGTTTCTCGCTTTCCTGGACAGTGAAGACTTCTATTGCTTACATGGAGGGAACAGTCATGAAGGACATGACTGTGTTCTTTCGTGGTCTACAAGAATCATCTAAGGTACTGAATTAACCATCTTCAATCGTAGCTAAGCATATTTATTCTAACGTTGTCACCCTGCCACATTTTTTTTATATATAGGATTTTTCGTAGAATGTCTAAGAATGGAGTTTAGGTTTGATCCTAGTGTCAAGGCTGATTATATTCTGGACAGGGTTTTGATTCTACTAAAAGGATGCACCCATTGTAATTAAATGTATTATAGTTTAATTTTCTTTTGATTACTGTAAATTCAAGTTCATTTTATGGGGAATTTATTTAATGTAGAGAAGAGGAATTTTAGGCCACTCAAGATTCATGATTTTCGTGTTTGATTTATATTGTAAATGAACACTAGTTTTATGCCTTCATATGACATTACTGGAGTTTGGGTAGACTCAATTTGGAGTTTCTACTCCCGTAAGTCTACTTAGAAGGCTGTTATACACTCGAAAGTGAAATTTTAGTATTCAGGTTGATTTTCGAATACTGCAGTAAGCTTTATGAAGCAGGTTCAGTGAAGAAAGCGGATTTGTTTTGATTTGCTAGGAATTTATTCCAAATTTTGACTTGATCCAGGTACTTTCTAACGTTTTTTTTTTTTTTTTTTTAGATTCTGCATTACGTTTGCTTTAATAGATTCGATCAAGATCCATTATTGATGGACTAGACAGATGTTTTAAACACAGTTTGAAGACATTTGAATACATTCACCCTATGTTATTAACGCGAATCCCAGACTAGATTTATGTGGAAGCAGATATATCGCCAAAGCTGCAATTGTTATTTAACACTTATTGAAAGCTATGCATATTGATCGTGAATAATAATAACATAAGAGCAAATGAAATAATAATTTAACAGTGATTAATTGAACTGTAAAGAAACTTGTATAATTTTAGCAACAATATTTCATTGTGAATGTGATCTGTCAACTAAGCCGAATTCTTTGTTCACCAAGAAAGATAATTAATTGAAGCGCTAAAGGTATAGTAGTAGTGCCTGATTATATAAATGATATGAATGCTTAGTGTAGCATGATATTAAATGGCAAAGCCATGTAAAGGCTAATGTCCTTGTTTATTAAAAGGGTATTCAATGGAATATTCCAAGTTGTAGTATGAAAAGTAATCCACTCAGATAGATTGTGAAATTAGGGCAGTTTATTTCAGTATCAGTTCAAGTAAATAATCTGTTGTGGAAATTATGCATTTTAGGCATGTTGAATTAAACCTACCTGGTAACATTTTCGACCATTTGTATCAATGCAATGCTTAACAGGCGTTATAACAATCACTAATTCCGGTCAGGTGAGGACAGTTCATTTAAAGGGGTGTAAAAATTAAATTAAAGAAGTTAATTTTTGACTTAGCTTTATTGCTCGGTCAGAAGAGATAAATTAAATCAGAAAAACACAGCAAACACAAATATAATAAACCACATGGAAGATGTCACTTCTGAATCCTATTTTAAAAAAACCCACTAAGAAGGTGTTACAAAATGACTGTACATTTGTATTATAGCTTTTTTTTTTTCAGGGTATAAATTGATGTATGTCTTGTAAATATGAAAATTTCCAGGGTTTATATTTAAATGTTCCAATTGCTGTCAACATTTATGTTGGACCATGTATATGATTTGTGTTCACTCATTCTTGGGTAAAATGCAGTCAATAACATTGATGAATGTGGGGGCTGGCATTTTTCTCTCATGTTCATGAAACTTCGGATGGAAGTTGGGCACTCTGCCTTGAAGTATAATATAGTGACTTACACTATATTTTCCTTTCCTGAATATTTTTTTTTTTGATCAATTTAAAATCTTCGAAGTGTGGTACTTTATAGAAACGATAAGAGAACACGTTAAGAAGGCCAGCGGTGGGTATTTCAGTGGTTTTCCCACACACCAGAGATTGCGTTCATCGTTATTCTTGTGCTTTTGAGCTTTCTTATATCGTTCACCATGGTTTTTCTTAACGTAGTCTCAGTTAGGAATTCCTGTACTCAATTTCCTCGTCTTATGTTGGGTAGAATCTGGCAAATTTTATAGCCGGGGTTTCCAGGCTCTACGATCCAGCTGTCTTCGTGGGATTCCAACATGCTGATGGTAGGTATTTCGGGTACAGTACCAACGTTCGTCGCCAAGAGCCGACTGCGGTGGTATCTGGTAACCAAGTTCTGAACTAGTAGTCGTTGACTGTGGCGTTTGGCGGCAAAAGTAGGAACTACTGAAAAATTCAATGTCTGCAGTCCTTACTCGAATTGAAAACAGATAACACACTAATACAGACATCACAATTAACACCGGTTATCAGACAGATTCTACACACACCCAAAGTATACGGGGCTACATGACCGCGTTGTCGCAGCCCCTAAACTGAGGAACCAACCAACCAACCAACCAACGTATGCATGCCCACCTCTGTAGCCGTGTACATTAAGTCATACTCTACGTTGACTGGTTTCGAGGTTCGAATCCAGGTGCTTAAGGTGACCATTCTGAGTACCGATTTTCCTAGGTCTTTTATGGCACCCAATAGACTGAGAACCAGGCACGGCCGTTGCAATTACCTATGCCATAAGTGGGGTTGGATAGATTCTCCATTGTGTCAATGCAATGAGGAGGAACAGACCATGGACCATATCATCCAGCGCTGCCCTCTACACGCCTACTCCGGGAGTCCTAGTGATCTGTTTCATCTTCGAGAATGTACTGTGGAATGGCTCCAAAACTTGAACTTGGATTTGTGATTTGTTTTTATGTAATTCACCATACGATTAAATAAATATGGCACCCACTCCAGCAAATGGTGAGATTATTATTATTTATTCATTCATAGCATCCTAAATACAGTATATACATTGTGAGTGGAAGCAGAGTTGAGAATAAATACCCTTACCACAGCCTTAGTTATTGTTGTTTTAAGGGGGCGGAACAGCGAGATCATCTGCCCCCCAAATAGTAGCTTCTTTCAAGTCCCAAAACAAATTCTGCGTTCAAATAATTATAGTACCGCACTATTACAGTAACACATGCTACAGAGGCTAAAGACCAAATATATTTCTATCCTAGCCCCTACTTTTAGCAACACCGAAGAGGAAAATGTACTAGGAATTGCTAGACCACTAAGCTTTGTGCATGGCTTACAGACATAGCAGATGTGCCATGTCCGAAAAGGGATGTGGAGATTTTTGTTGCTTCTGTATCGGCCTCTACAAGTTTACATGCAAATGGACCAGCTGATGTTTGATGGCAGACCAGTGGTGTGTGCACTTTTGTCTGGATAAGAGCAGATGCGTGCCACGTTCAGACACGCACCTGGATGAGGGGATGCCCTTTATGGTGTGGATATCTTGGCTTGACTCAGAATATAGACCTTGTGCCGGTTTAAAGCCATAGTGACATATGGCTGAGCCAACCTATTCTAGCGTTCAGTTGCTTGTTGTGCTCGTGAACTTGAGTGCGGACCATATTTAGAACTGAGCAGACGTCCAGTCACAGAATGATCCTTCACAAGTGTCCATGAAGTAGGGCAGTGATCGCCTCCTATATTCAACAGGAATTTCTTGAATAAATGATGAACGAATTGTTTAAATATTATACTTCCTTCATTCGGAGGCTGTCATCAGATAAAGTAGCCTCTACATAAAAATTTGTAAATTATTATTAATAATAATAATAATAGTCTAATAATACTGTAATAATAATAATAATAATAAGAAGAAGAATATGTTACAAAGCAATTAATATTGTAACTTTCAGTCGATCAACACAAATAATTCGAATTACTGGAATATTTGAAAAAATAACCTGTAATAAATTGCATATGATCTATATAAGGCAACACTGAAAAAGGCTTCAAAGCTATCATTAATACAAACCACGAAAACAATTCTGTTGTTTAAATTAAGGGTCTTTGATATCGTGGTCATTTAGCGTCGTGTATTTCGGAGCGTCTGGACTGTATATACAGAGAGATAAATTAGCCTGTGTTATTTCGGTGTCTGTAATATTGTGTTTATTCGTAATTAAGGTGAGAATTGGGAAGGAGGCGGCCGTGGCCTTAAGTAAGAACCCATCACGACTTTTGTTTGGACTAGAAGTGGGGAAACCAAGGAAAACCACTTCCAGGATGGCTGAGATGGGAGTCGAACCCACGTCTCAGTTTGCTACACGAGGGTGAGTATACTCCGTTTCAGCCCTCATACCAGAATTATTCTTTTTGGCAGAGCCGTGATTTGAAATCTGACCTCAGGGGTGACAGCCAAGAATGCTAGCCACTGCGCCACAAGAAAACCATGTACTACGAAAGTCAAATGGTAATAACATGAAACTACCAAGATGACAATGACTAATAGAACCTATGTAGAAAATAATAATTCCTGGAGTTTCCAAAATGAAAATAGAATAACCCCTATATAAATGTAAATTAATTAGAGTGCCATATCCCCTCCAGGGACGTAAGTCCTGAATTAGAGCCCTTTACTTCGTCAAAGGATCACTAACCAGGCATCCCGAGCCAGAGTTTGCGTGTGGTAGGGTGGCCAGCTCCTTTCCACTCCTCCTGCCATAGCAGACGGCAGTTTCCCATTTGCATCAAGAGGCTGGGAGACCCCGTACCAGACCTAACCAAGCCTTTTAAATTCTTGGCAGAGCCGGGGATCGAACCCGGTACCTCGGGGGTGACAGCCAACAATGCTAGCCACTGCGCCACGAGGTGGTCAAACCCTATATACATCTGATAAAAAGAATGCTGCTTATTATGAATTACCTACATAGTATTTTTAGGATGAGTTCTAAAGATTAGTAAAAATTGACCGTCTCAATGAAGTTCAAGATATCGAATTTAACAGGTACTAAGTATCTAGCATACGTTTGTACCTATGGAGCCGTATTCGTCGTATTCACCGTGGGCCACATTTTAACTGAGTGTGGATCTTGCTGATCTACGAAGAAACCTTACTTTACAGGATACGTTCAAGCTAACGCTGTGGTTGGTTGTTGCTGATCGCGTCATCATTTTTACAGTGCGTAGCGGTGCTCATTAAATCGGGCACCACGACTGCCCGGTCAGCTGCAGCATGTCTCGAGATTGGAGGTTGGAATCCCGGCGCTGACAGTTTTTTTTCACACTCTCTCCAGGCAAATGCCGGATAGTACCTTCCTTTTAAAGTCCCGGGGCACCTACCTCCATCCCTGACTCTCATACAGTTACACACATTACCACAGTCATCACAGGTACACAGGTTATCAGACGAAGTTCAACACTCACCCAAACACACGCGGCTGATGACCAAGATGTCCCAGGTCCCTAAAATGAATTAACGGCAAACTCTTTATAGAAGAGGGTGGGTTATGGCCAGAAATCTAAATTTACAAGTGTTATTCAAAACAAATAATTCGTTCCTTTTTACTTGAATTTCTAACTTTTAGTATTCTTCTTCTTCTTTCGAATAACCCATTTGGAGGGTACGATGAATCAACGTTGGCTATTGTCCATTGTATTCAATTTCCGTTGTTTCCAAATTTCTTTCATCGTTCTAGAGTGACGATCTTTCTCCTCCTGAGTCCACTTTCTGCCAGTTCTTTGTTTCTTCCTTTCTTGAAATTTTGCGTTTTGAATAGCTTCTCTGAAGAGTGATCTGTTTGCTATTGTGTCTGTCTGAATTTTGGCGTTTGTCAAATCTTTGTCAATTTCAATGAACCATGTGGGTTTGGACTTGTAACTAGTCAGTAAGTTGAAGATCTGTTTAGTTAGTCTACTATTTTCCATTCTATAGATGTGCCCAAAAAACTGTAATCTTCTCTTTCTCATTACATCAGTTAATTTTTCACATTTCAAATATAACTCTCTATTTGGTCGTAACCTATATCCTGCGTTATTATTTCGTTTAGCTCCCAGTATTTTTTCTCAGAATTCGTCTTTCAGTCTTCTCTAATTTGTATTTTAGTATTTTATTATTACAGTATTACTTTATTATTGTATTTTAGGCTGGTTTCTTGTTTAGGAATCTACATTATTTTAATTATAAACAAATTAATATTAAATGTGTTCCACCCCTCAAAACAAGTATAGTCATCTCGCCTATTGTAGTGAAGGTCGGAGAATCGATCACTGTGCGGCGGGATGACATCTGAGGGTGCTGGAATGGGAAATACCCTTGTTTGATCTCGCATAGCAAAATCAGACAACCCGAATTTTGTAAAACCAGAGCAGTTAAAAGGGACGATGAGCCCACATGGATATTATTCGGGGACGGGCATCAATTCCGCTCGGGAATTCCAGTCAGGTAGCCAGGGTTACCTCAATTCCACTCGGTCCTCCAAGGGACCCAAAAATAAGTTCCTCAACTCCGCTCAGGCTTTTCACTCATGCAGCGCATGAGTGAATTCTTGAATGCAGCTGATTTTTCCGTTCTAGGCTGTAAAACAGTATTTTCAGCATCCGCAGCGGATATCGAAAGTATTTTCTTAGGTACCGGGTCATCATTTTATTTCCCGCATGTACGCGCCGCTAGGCCGGTGAAGGTGGCCTTGGCAGATGCGGCCGCTAGGCCGGTCAATGTGGCCTTGGCGTTCTGCCCGCAATGAACACGTGCGCTGCGATCGGCAATGTTGCAATAAGCTGTCAGTATCTCCGGCGTATTCAAGCTTGTGAAGTGCTAGTTGATTTGACCTAACATACAGTGCAGTCTCGGGGCAATTTTACAGTTTATGAGTTGCCTTAAAGTGATGTTTCTATAATTCCTTAATTGTGCTTAATTCTATAATTGTGCTTTCTTATGCGAAGTATTCTTCTGTTAGAGAGTGCCGTTTTCGATTCATATGCAAACAATCCTCACAAGTGAGGAGTTAAACGAAAATATTCGCCAAGTTATAACGAACGTCACCCAGGAAGAAATTCGCCGTGTGTCTAGAAACTTGTTTACGAGGTGCCAGGCATGCTTGCGAGCTGAAGGACAACACTTTGAACTGTAAAACCAGGTAAGTTTGTAGATAATTATTTTCACTAGAAATTGCTAGTAAATGACTGTATGTTGACGCGAAGTAGTGGGGAGAAGTCGCGCACTTTTTACCGGCCAGCGAGCGGGTGTCAGCGCGAGAGCTTGCCGCACCGTGATCGGTATCGGATGCGAGACTGATGACCCTGTACAAATTAAACACCTATTGTTATCTTCATTTAATTGTATAATGTCTGACTATGTTAAAAACCATACAAACATTTAATTATGCGTATGTTAAAAACAATGCATAAAATTTGTAGAAAAAAATAGAAAACTTGGCAGACTTATTTAAAAGAATATTATGATTAATTTTCAATCACTTGTATTTTCTGCCATATAAGTTATATTGTGCCAAACACTTTATACCTGATTTAACGAATGAGCGGACTTGACATCAGAGCGGTTGACCAATGGCACAACAATGTCTTGCGAACACCACCACTCCATCGGCCAAGCGCTCTGAAGTCAAGTCCGCTCATTCGTTAAATCAGATATAAACATAATACATAAAGAACTAGATATTAATCACCATTGTTAAATAAAAATATGGACAGGAAATGCCCTCCAGAAGGTGTTTGACCCGACCCTTTGTATGCGAGCAGGAGGGTTATGACATTTGTTTACATCATTGGGGATAACCCCTTTGCCAACCCCTTGTCAAAGCCTGAGCGGAGTTGAGGAACTTATTTTTGGGTCCCTTGGAGGACCGAGTGGAATTAAGGAAAATCAAGCGGAATTGATGTTCGACCTTATTCGGGCATCGAACTCACAGAGTTATTATTGCTAATGGTATTTTTGGGAATCCCTTCAATAGACTGGAGAAGGTGTGCGTTTCCAATAATGTCTTTGTCGATTTCTAAGGATAGATTTTAAGAAGCAGAAGTATATATTGCTTGGTGGCCCCAAGTACGACGAGATGATATTACCATCAGTAGGAGATATTACATATGTATCATTCCCCGTAGATAACATAGGCCCCGATGTTTTTCTTCTGCTAATGATTAAATAGAGAAATATGGTTTAGGACGTGTTCGGATAAATTCCGAGGATGAATACTGGCATGCAAGATGAAGATTCCGTGTTCAACATTCATGAAGGCTATTTTCAAACAATACAGATGAACGGAGAATGCACTATGTGCAAAAGGAGTCGGTCTGTCAACACCAGCCTACTTCTGCCTGGTCATAGTGAAGTTACAGAGGCAACGAGTCACTTAACTTCTATAGCGATGTGCGGCAATCCGTGTATAAAGACAAAGTACGATGATAATATTATTTTTATTTTCATGGGTTTTCATAAGGACCACTTTGTGATGTTGCGACTAGCATTCTTAGCCGGTCCGGTTTCGAATCCCGGCTCTGCCAAGAAATTTTAGCAAGGGATATTTCAAACTTCTTGAAACTGGGCCCTGATTAAAAAAAAGAACATATTTCTTGTAAATGGACACGAGGGTAAAATGTGGAATTGGTTATACTTCTGCCCAGTGCCGGATTAAGGTAAAATGAGGCCCAATCCCCTCAGAATTTTGGGGCCCCTTTACTTTTTTCAAATGATTTTTAGCACCTGTACATTTAATAAAGTATATACAAGAATTTTTTTTCTCAAGATGAATAATACACTTTTTATTGAATCAGATATACATAAATTTCAATTGAAACGATCATCGTTATTTGAAAATATTTCAGATGATTTGATGAACAATTTAACAAATAATACTATTTTTTACTTCTGTAAAATGTAATCAATTTTTTTTCTTCTGATTTTTCGGTCAATGAAATCTTCTACAATGTCATCAAAATCAATTTCCCGCAGAACATCTGACTCGATATACATTAAACTTAGCATGTCTAATCGTTCTTGTGACATGATACTTCTTTGCGTACTTTTGATCCGTTTCAATTTTGAAAACGAGCGCTCCGCAGAACAATTCGTTATCATGGGGGTCAGGAAAATGCGAAAAGCAATTTCAACGTTCGGAAAAACAGACTCAAGGTTGTCTCGAATAAGAATTTCGTAAAGTTCAGAATGAGTGAACTCAGTTTTTAAAGGACATTTTAATTTAATATAATGCTGAAACTGTCTCAGTTCTGGATACAAATTTCTCTAAATCTTCGGAATAAAATGTTGGGGCCCCCAGATAATTGGGGGCCCTAGGCCTGGGCCTAGTCGGGCCTAATGGGTAATCCAGCACTGCTTCTGCCCGTATTGCTTAGCAACTGCATGTTCTGTAGTTTAAATATGGTAGTCTTATAGGTCTTGTATTCACCAACTGGATTTGTTCTAACCGATATAGCTTTGATACACCTTCAAAGTTTGGAGAATTATATTGGTTCTGCCAAGAAATTTAATTCTGGCCTGTGGGCTGAAAGGGGCAAAACTGATCAGAAGTGGTCAGATTCCCACCTCGGTCATGCTGAAAGAGGTTTCGCGTGGTTTCCCCTCTTCTACTCCTGGCAAATGCCGGGATGGTTCATAACTTAAGACTACGATCGCTTCCTTCCCAATTCTCATATGAATTACAAATACACTCTACTACAGATACCACAATGACACAGGTTATCAGACAAATTCTATATATATACACAAGTACACGGAGCTTAATGACCACGATGTCCAATCCCGACAAATGAAACAACAGGATTTTCATAATTATAGTGGTGACAAAGACTGTCTAAGACCACAATCTTACAAACAGTAGTCTTTGTAGTTTAACTCGTAACTAGAGTAACAATGGGTAAAATAATTATTAAACCTAATGCATATAATTTAATTGTACGCCTATCTTTAAAAACTAGTACTTTATGTGACCGTTAATCTCACGATCATGAGCCATCGGACCTCCGATTTTACATAGAGTCCGAACCATTGGACGTGATCACTTCAAAAATCTCACATGTATTAACCGGGAATCGAGTCCGCTGCACCTTGGTGAGAGGCAGGCAGCCTGACCACTGCACCACCAGACCCTCCGTTGGCATGTCTATTTACAATTTTTCGGGAGTTCGCGAGTAGATTTATTTAGTGCCGGGAGTGTCAGAGGACACATTCGGCTCGCCAGACGCTACTTCAATGCAGACACCCATGGGGTAAGTAGAAAACGTAAGGAATCAGATACGCTAGGGCATCAACGAGTATTAATGCTGTCTTCTGGTTAGTCATCAGCCCCATGTATTGTGGAGTGACTGATTTGTCTAACAAACGGTGTGTCTGTGGTAATGATATTGAATGAATGAAACGTTTATTGCAGCAAAATAGTCAGAGAAAATACATAATACATCTGAAAATAATATGATCTGCCTATATCTAATCACTGCACAGTTTCGTTGGTGATATTAGGTTTTTTGTTGTTGCAATTATCCGCATGATATCGGGAACATTGATTATGACATAATTCACACACACAGTCCTCATTTAGGTAATGAAATCTGGTGCATAGCTTGTGGAAACCCGTGTACTGCAAATCGTGTGATGGCGTGTCTCAGTTTATAGTTGGCCTGTCTCCAGTTTTGTGTCAGTATGACGTCTGTTGTATAAAATGTTGTTCCATTTTTCAAGTAATATTTGAAAGGTTTTCTCATATGCCTTTGGGTTTGGAAGATACAACTGCAACCTCATATCTTCTATGAAGAAGTTCTCACTAAGCATAATATAAGACCGTCTTCACAGTGTTTTTATTGGAATCTAGGATTGTAGTATGTGGACTGGGACTTGTAACAAGGTACCAACATTGCATTTTCCTTTAAAAAAAAAACACCAGGATAACCTCTGTCCGCAAATTTTCTCTCCGGCATTCACAACACGACTATGGTGCGTGGTAATGGTATCGTGTGGAATTATAATAATTTTATTAATGCAGCCATGTACTTTTCTTTTCAGGACGGGTCAGGGAAGGGATATTGGAAGGAAATCGGCCGTGGACCTATCGAAAGGAACCGCCCCGGCATTTGCCTGGTAGTGAAAATGGGAAACCACGAAAACCATTTTCAGGACGGCCGAGGTGGGATTCGAACCCACGCCCTCCCGATGTCAGCGAGGCACGAGGTAGCGCGTTAGCGCTCTCGGCCACCGCTGCCGGGAATGTGGAATTGCCATCATGATATTCAAGTTACTGTTAAATTTCAGGTCTCGTAAAATATATCTCATTTAGCGATTAAAAGACAAGGCTTAATGAAATCTCAGTTACAGGTCGCCCAACCAAGTTCCGGTTTCTCTGCTAGACAGGAGCACTTGATGTCGACACTGGAAAGTACTTTGCCTAAACCATTCAACTCAACTCAGGTAGCGGAGTCCATACTGTTATTATTTGAGAAGAGAGCAGCAGTGATCATTAGGAAACCCACAGAAGTATCTGATAGTTCGTACAGAAAGCCACAAATAACTATTCCAAGGATGGCCGATAGGGCGATTGAAGTCTAAGATGACACGGACCGACGTCTGTTGGGGGCAGTGGTGGTGTAAGCGGCTAATGTGTCTGTTCGGAATGAAGGGTATTTTAAAATCTTACTCACCAATTAAAAATTCAGGGCGATTCATATAAAACTCATTATTTTCATTTTATGTCTAATGTTGCCAAGAAAAAATCCAGTAACTTGCTTTTGCATCCTAAATGTACAAAATATCTGGTAAGTTACTCTCCCGTAAAGATTGTGCCCTCCGTTGGCGTCTAGGCGCAGCTGAACACGTCGATCAAAGTTCTGACAGGTCGCTGTAGCATTACATTGTCAATACCGTGGATTTCGCATGTTATATTCTCCTTCAGGTAGTCCGGGGCGTGTAGCGAAGACTCTTCCCTTTAAGTAACCCCACAGTCCGGTGATGTGAAGTGAAGTCCGTTGATCATGATGTCCACAGCGCCACAGACACACGTGTCGTATGCCAAGTGGCACCCTTGACGCAGTCTTCGCTACACGCCCTAGGACTTCGGACTATCTGAAGGAAAATATTACACGCAAAATCCACGATATTGACAATGTAATGCTACACTTGTTCACCGAAAATGAGTCGATACATTTCGGTATTCGCAACGTCGCCAACATCAATTGGACCCATGACTTTCTCTGCTGATAGTGCGCACCAAACGCCGACTTGCATTATATGTTCCGTGAATAACATGTTGATTGTGTGCTGACCAAGTGGTGTGTTTTGTGAGTTTACGTAACCTCTTAGGTGCAACCATGGCTCGTCAGTGAACCTCTGTATGTAATGGACAGTATTCCAGAATTTTGAACAGTGGTCATCTGGAACCAACGACCAACCAACCTTAAGCTTTATCTGGCTCAAGCAACTCTTTAACAGGTGTTATTTTATATGGCCTTAAGCCGAACTTCTTCGCAAGTCTTTGACACATCGCATATCGTCCCTCCTCTGGCAAACTAGCAAAAGTGAAAATTCTTAATTTTACAGGAGAGCTAAAACAAGTTTCATCTACTTGTATAAAATCCAGTCATTTTCTTTTTCGGTCACTTTTAATACTCAGTAGACTCATTAACCAACATGTTTATAGGGTGCATTGATGTTAGCTCTTGTCTTAATTTTAAGGGCATAAATGGCAGTTTCGTTACTTTGCCAGAGTGATTTTATCTTAATATCTCTAGTATTACTGTTCCAAAGTATCGAATCGGCAATACAATTACAAAAGAAACAATTATTTGAATTAATCTTTAGACCATTAGACTCTTATTTAAAGGGAAAATAGTCGAAATTCCAATAATTTTCTTCAAAAACACAATCAAAAAAAGAAGTTCCGTGACGAACTAAAGAGCCTAATTTTCTTAAAATTTACGATTCATGCCAATGATTAATTTGTATGGACCTATCTAGAATATTGACGAAATTAAGTTGGTAATATCGAAATTTCTAATTAGTTCGAAATATACCTGGTATAATGTAGCCTAATAGAGCAGTACAGTTGGCAGTCGTGGTGACAGAAAATATTTGTAGGGCCATCTCTTAAGGTAGAGAATACCAAATTTGGTTGAAGTCCAATGGATAGCATGGATGTTACATGCAGTTAGACATTGGATATATCAGCGCGCCTAAAATCATGTTGGCAACAATGTCGTGAATGTGTTGGTCAGAAATAATCTGAAATATTATGATCTCTTGTTGTGCCAATTTTGGATGAAATCCATTTGTTAGTATAGAAGATACATGTATTTTAAAATTGGACCTATCAGCAGGCTTAGAATCATGTTGGCAGCATTGGCATATATTAGTTGCTCCAAATTAATCTAGAATGGCAGGTATTATACGTGTGCAAAGTTAAGAGCTGTTGGCTCACAAACATTCTGATATATTGATAATAGGGTAAAAAAATAGACAGCATGTATTAACAGAATACGCTCAGTCATATCTGTTTATATACACATAGTACATACGAAATTTGGTTGAAATCCAATTGATAGTGTAGAAGTTAAATGCATTTAAAAATTGGGCCTATCAGCAGGCGTAGAATCATTTTGGCAACACTGCCATGTATGGCCGCCTGGAAATTAAACTGAAATATTATTATCTACATGTGTGCCAATTTTGAAATAACACCCATGCATACCTTCCAAGATATCCAACATGGAGATCAAATTTCAATTGCTGTTTTTCAGCAGTTGGTAGCACTGACATCATTTTCACATATGGGCTGGAGATATTCAGGTGTGTATATACACTCATACCAAATTTGGTTTCAATTGCTGGAGCCATTTAGGAGTTGATAGGAGGGGACACACACACACACACACAGAGACAGACATACATACATTTGCCGGGATCGATCTCATAAGTCTACTTTTTCCTAATTTTTTAAAAATGTGAAAAGTAGGCTAGTAACAAATAAATTAATACATAAATTAGCATACCACAATCTACTCAAAATCTGATTCTTCTGAAACATTCGGTTCGGGGAGTGTATCTCTCACCGTTTCTGATGACGGAAAGGTTTCATAAAATGCATGATAAACCTTTGGAATTTGCAGGTTATAGCAAAGTTTTTTTCTGATCCTTAAATTTTGCACCGGAGATGCAGAATCTTGGAGGCTAAGGTTTGACTACTTGACAGTCCGATTGGCGGCCTCTTCGATTCCTGAGAACGAACCTTCTAAACATAGCATCTTCATAAATCTTTATCTGAACTGTACCTGGTTTGTCCTTTGTTTATCAAAACCAAACAGCTTTTCGGAAAGGCAAAGGATTCTTACCTTCAACCGACATAAAACTGTTCTTTATCGGGTTGAATTCAATAAAGTCAGTGTGCACCAATGAAGAAACATTGCAGGGTGATGGATTCTTGCGTGCATTTCGTATCTGTTGAACCCATCCTTCAGGAGTGTACACTGGGAGGTTCTTTGCAGACATATATAATTTTTGAAGAAAAGAATCACATTCCATTAAACTGTGCCATGGCTCAAAATAAATGTGATCAATCTGCTGGAGCTTTTGATGTTTCTTGATTGTTTCTAGACACATACAAACAAAGTTCGCATTTTTTTTGTTGTCCCTCGCAGCTATCTGACATCATCATTACATTCTCAATATCAAGCGAATCTGACACACTCGTTATTTCGCTGTAGTAAACTTTGTTGTATACTATTGTGTTGGCTACGGCAAACTAACCATAGTGCAGATTCGCTACTTTTCCAATGTCAAAATCCCATTGTATGCAGTTTCGTAAATAAAGAAGAGCTAATTGTTGCCAAACGGAACGAGCTACAGATACAATACTTTGCCAGACTGTAGATCTTATATTAATAGTAATTCTATGATATAAATTGCAGATTCGCTATTTTTGCACTTTCGCTAGTTTGCCAGAGGTGGGACGATATGAGTACCCGGTCTCCTGCGACAGACACCACCGCTGGCGCTGTAGTGGCTCCTGAAGGTCCATAGCAACCGTCACAAGTGTAGACGAACGATGCTTGCCAGTTTTACTAACAAGATGTCCAGTTGTTTCCAACTTATGCACCAACGCCAGTATTGTGTTCCTATCAGGATGATTGCTAACGCAAATTCCCTTTGGTATACCCTTTGCGTGGTCATGACCAATTTCGTTATGCAATAGTGTTAAAGAAGAAATACCCGTTGCTGTAACGTGCACTGTATCTTGACTGACACTGATAAAGCAGTAATGGCGCCTAACACAATCAAACGACAATGACAATGAACAATTGCAGGTTCCAACGCCTATTGGTAATAAATGCCTGAGCTCCCAAGTCTTTTGATGGGTAAATGAAACATTTTCCCGTATTCCTATGCAAATAAAGGACGAAATAAATTAATGATTATTATACGAATGCCCAGTAGAAAAATTAAATTTTTACAACCACATTTATCATAAACAAAGACTTTCAACTATTAAACAATTTACAAATAGTACAAGCCATTCAGATGGAAGATAGTGAGTTAAGTATGCGGGTCCTGGACCCTCTACCTCCGACTTCGCTATTTCCTTACCACTGAGCTAATGCAGAGACGATTTCAATTCTCATGGTAAAGAATTAAAATAGTCTCCGGGTTATTCCAGAGGTAGAGAGAGCAACATCGTACGAACCAGAAGTCGCTGGTTTGAGTTCTGTTGGGCATTTTTATTCTCTACCTTCAATAGCAATGGCTTGTACATGCAAACCTCCATTTGTCGTAATTAAAAATATAGCAGCTGAAACCAGAAACAAAACTGTGCAGTTATTAATGCATGAGTTGCGGTAAATGTTATCACATAACACTTATGGACACTTTCAGTACAGTGAAGGCCATTTACAGTATGAATTGCATCGTGGCTGATATACCAAAGTTGAAAATAAAGAATGTAAAAATGCCACTGTGTTGATGCATCTAGGATCCTTGCGACATCATGGTCATGTATCTCCGTGTACTTTGATCAATGTGTGTGTGTCATTGCGATGTCTGCAGCAGTAATATTCGTAATCAAAACTAGGATTTGGAAGAAGGTGGCCGTGGCCTTAATTAGGAACCATTCGGGATTTTGCCTGGAGTAGAAATGGGAAACACCATGGAAAGCCACTTCTAGGTTCACGAGGCTGAGTTGAGCCCCGTTCAAATCCTATAATAATAATAATAATGTTATTGGTTTTACGTCCCTTTTAACTACACTGGCTTTTAGAGACGCCGGGGTGCCGGAATTTTGCCCCCGAAGGGGATCTTTAACGTGCCAGTAAATCTACGGACACGGCTCCCTCGCATTTGCGCACCCTCAAATGCCAGCTGACTGCGCCAGGATACGAACCTGCAACCTTGGGCCCAGCAAGCGAGAACGTTACCCCTGAGCCACGCAGCCAGCCCCGTTCAAATCCTCAGACCAAATTACATTTCTTGGAAGAGCTGGGAATCGAACCCAGGGCCTTTGGATTCGGAGTCTCAATACGTACCCCACGACGACGGAAGGTGGCTGTAATAGTGAATAGACTCTTGAGGTGAGTATATGACAGGGAACCTAATGGCAGCTGCACGAATCGGTTAAGATACACTCGCTTGGCCATAAACAAATGGAGCGGCTAATTATGTTTCATAATTCCCGTTAAATTCCTCGACCAGATCTTAAAACTACCCAAGAACAATGGACATCTGAAAGCAGGAAAGACATTAAACACACAAGTGGACGTGGCTTCTAGCTAAGAGAAATAAAGAATAATTAAACCGCATGAATATTTTCCATTTGTTTCACTGATGAACTATAAATATATCCAGCCTCAATATTAAGGAGGGTGAGTGATGGTTAATTGAGGGAGATTTTAAGTCAATTTATTATAGAAAGGGGAAACGGGAATATCAAAGAATTTGATATACTGTACAATGTAAATTTTAAAAATATGACCTCCGGTAAAGAATAAAATTCCCAAAATTAAAATATGAATATTTAGTCTAGACATTAAAAATAAATATAGACATTAAAACTATAAAAAAGAATATACAATTAAAATGAATTAACTTAATATAGGTTAATTAAAATAATTAAAATTTAATACAAATAAAATAAGAAAAAATCGTTCTGTTTATAAAGGGTCATCCCACTGAGATAGAACCAAGCTCGCAATTTTGGGTTTTGAATATATTTTTTTTCGGGGGAGATACTTATTCAAGAGAAATTATAGTAAAATAAGTTTTAGTAAATGCGGAGGTTTTCCCACCCTAACAATCTTACCGCCGCGCCGGTGCAAAGGACGGGGCCAAGAAACATTCTGGTTGTTATTTTAAGGAGCCTAACACTAACCGACAATTGACAAAAAAAACAACGAAGGTAATCACGAAGAAGATTGTCCTCGAAGCTCTACATGTTAAATATACAACGAAACAACTAAAGATAGTCTAGTGTTAAATGCAAGACAAAGTCCAGACACAGTTTACACGTCGGCAAAGAAACCACTGAAGCAGACGGGGTCTTATGGAGCCAACTCGTGGCCTTCACTCATTTAGACGTGTTGGCATTAGCAAGTGAATTCATAAGACAAACACTTCCATTCGCTGACAGGCACACGTATTGAGAGCAGTCCTGATGGCCAACAAAGGTCCTCCAAACTACTGTATGTGGATGATGACGTAACAATTCGAAACGCCGCCGTATCGTTAGTTTCCAATCAAAACGTTCCATGTCCCTAATCAATTCGTAAATTAATCGTTGTTACCTTGTAAAACTAACACAGATTTAACTTCAGTATTTCAACACACGTCAACAGTCGAGTGAGGTCGTTAGACGGCTAGTCTAGCCGAGCGAGTTGACAATGCAGTGACGTAACAGCGTGCAACAGATCATAAATGATCCAAGTCTGCATTTACAAACAAGCCTGATACAGTATATTAAATGCTGGAACGACAGATTAAGCAACACCGATTGCGGGGTTATGCGTGATCAGGGCGACAGGTTCCGTTTGGCTTTCTTGGTGAGCTGCCACTCAGAACAGAGAGCTAATCAATTTTGTCCTCACGAGGCTGATTGCACCCCGTTCCAGCCTTCACGCCAGTTTCTAAAATACTTGAATTGAACCCTTGGCCTCTGAGTGAGAGGCAAGAGCGCTACTCCCACGCTACAGTGACGACAACTGTCAATAATAGCATGACATAACATCAATATCCTACATATTCTATTATGTTGTGTTTCTCTGATTAGGCACTATTCCAATGCTTAGGACAATCCTGCCACCAGATTAAGTAAAAATGGATTGTGTTCGATAATACGAACTTAAAACTTTTCCAAGCAAGCATAACACCAACTAAGCTAAATAGAATGTTACGTCCTTATTTCACAAGAGGTATGTACTTGCGTGTATAAATAAAATTTGTATAACTTGCATTATTGTGATGTCTGCAGTAGTGTGTATATTTTGTAATTCAGGTGAGGATTGGGAAGGACATGGCCGTGGACTTATGTTGGGACCATCTCGGCATTGTCTGGAGTAGAAGTGCGGATACCACGGAAAACCAGGATGGCTGAGGTGGGAATCGAATCCGCCTCTTCTCAGTTTTATGTCAGGAGGCTGATTGTACCCCGTTCCAGCCCTCAGACTAGAATATAATTTCTTGGCAGAGCCAGGAATCGAACACGGGCCTCAACGGCAACAGTCAAGAGTGCTAGCCACGATGCAACGAGACAGACGAGGACTAGTTATTATAAGGTGGCGTGATACATTATATTTCGTGATTTTTGAAAGCTCATTTCTTTCGTCTTCCGCAACTTTGGGCGCATGTTTGCCTGTTACTTTAAGAGAAATAAATGCCTGAGCATCAGGGTTCTACGCATAGTATGAAGAATATCTTTATGCTGAACACTACCTGTGTCATTAAAACAATTACGGACTAGAGCACAATTGTACTATATGGGCCGTGATTCTACATTACCCAGCACTGAAAACAGCCGAAGAAAGCTCTCTTCCGCAGATCCAGCGAAGCACGATGTGAATGGGCAATAAAAACAGATAATGTAACTTTCTTCTCAGCAACTATTGTTAACACTATTTTGTAGTGGCGATCGGAGAAGGATACAGCTAGGTAGAATGAAGTTCCGTCAATATTGACAGCAAACATTCCTCAGACTTTCTCAGAAATAACGAGGTACCAGAGCTGGACCACGCCATTAACTGATAACATTATGCAGCCAGCAATGAAGTAAAAAGTAAGGAGTTTTAAGATGGAGATTTCTTTTCTCCTACAAAGTTGTTTACACTCCGGCATCGGGAACTTCGACGTAGCTATAAAATTCAATTAAGTTAAAGACTTACTGCATATAAATATCCTGATAAAAATTGTTTTACTACTGATATTTATAGGGTAAGAAGACCCATCCTTAAATCATTATACAGCAATTTTTAATTTATTATTATTTTTCTTTATTATCATCAGGAAAACCCATCTTTATATATTTATAACACATTACTTATTATTAACTGGGGCGTGGTGGCTCAGCGGTCTAGCTGTATGCCTCTCACCAAGGCGGTCCGGGTTCGATTCCCGGTCAATGCATGTGGGATTTTCGATGTGAAATGCCATGTCCTGTGGTTCGGATTCCACGTAAAAAGGAGGTCCCGTGGCTCATAATCATAAGATTCACGGTCACGTAAAACTACAATCTTCCTTTTTATTATTAACTTTATTCTCAGATGATTATCAAGTAAAATTCAAAGCATATTCATCATCTTAATTTAGATCACTGCCAATGAATTTCCGAACTAGCCTATCCTAGTTGTAGCCAAAATCACTGCCTTCTGAATTAATGCATACAAGTTAGTGTCCAGATCAATCCCTTTTAGCCCCAGCCGAAGATGCTTGGTAACCACGCCAGTGATTGAGAAGAATTTGTTGTTATTAAAATACGAAAGTTAAGGGACAGTAGCAATAATGTTTTAAAATATACATGGCGTAGTAGTCGCAACAAGGGAAAATCAACACGTTTTTGCTTGTTACGACGATCAGTTATCCTTCCCAATCATATCCTCAATTTACAAATAAACACACTAATCATCACAATAACAGAGGTTACCAAACATATTCCACACACACCCAAAAATACACGGGGCTATATGACCACGATGTCGCAGCCCCCAAAATAAATAAACTCCAACAAACAAACAAACAAACAAACAAACAAAAACCATCACCTCAAATCTAAGCTGACGAACGGCATTTTAATCCCACCTCTTAATAATGCAAACCCTAGTCATAATATTTGTTTAAACAAGGATATCCTTTTGGGCTGGGGATCTAGGCGCTGATGGAGGATAGCTCTGTTACCTAAATAACACTGGAGGAAATTGCACTAACTTAAATCAATATTCCACGAGTACTCTCTAACATTGGAATCTACAGCAAAACCCAAGGTTAACAAATCCTTTGTCGAGAAATACCAATGGAATTGACAATAATGAATAGAAAATAGTTCTCATAGAATCAATCATCCCTACTTCTGTCCTGAAACAAGAGTATAAGCAGCGTGCGCAAGGATTCAATGATGGATATCGTGCCATTTCCTATATGCTTCCTTGATATACATACATTAGAATTGCGTAGAAACATTCATTTCAATAAGGCATTCTGACCCTGCGATATTCTCATATTAGCGATAACAAGCCCTTCCCTCGTCAACCCTGCATACAGATTGCGCGGTTGCTTACTGGGAGAGAGATGAGGCTTCTTCTTCCCTTAGTATTACAGTACACAAATCATTACGCCTAATTTTATTTTAGGGAGCCTTCTACTTATATAAGACTTTTCATGTCATTCACTCCAGTAGTTTTGACGCCCACCTGTCACAGTCAGTCAAAAATTCAACAGAAAGCATTTGATTATTGTACACCTTACTCAGGATAAAAGTTGTATTCGAAAAATCAAACAAAAAAGTGACCTGATATAATAGCATTCGTAACCAATCATCATGGAAGACGAAGGCGATTTTTATGGCATAGCCTCAATCAAGGGTGGAAGTCGTCAGCGAGTTTACAATCGACCATCCTCCAGAAATGATAAAATAAAGAAGCAGCTGTCTAGATCAGAACACATCCCCCACAGCTGCCCATACGCAAAATATTCCCGTAGGTTTCCCAAGGTTTATCAACAGTTACGGAGGCCAGTTTCTATAATTTCAGTTCGTACATTTTGTATGATGCAATACAAACCGTTGTTACTTATAGGAAATTTTCAATAACATACAGATCACATTAGTATATTTTACAACGCAATAATTTTTATCTTCCTTATTTCTTATTTCTATCTCAATGGACCGATATCGATTCCCGGCCAATGCATGTGAGAGTATCGATGTGAAATGCCATGTCCTGTGGTTCGGATTCCACGTAAAAAGGAGGTTCCGTGGCTCATAATCACACGGTTAATGGTCAAGTAAAACTACAAGATTCCTTCCTTATCTCGATGGTGTATTTCACGATATGCCATAGTAAGCCATTTGTGGCTTCCCTGAGCTACAAACTGTCCAAATGGTATGTTTGCACCTAACGACTGTACACAAAACATCTAGTTATTCCCTGCGTTCGAATTACGACGCTCTCCCCAATTGCTCGACATTATAATTTTAATAGTACAGCCAATGGCCATTTATTGTTATTCCAGGACGGGTCGGGGATAGGGTTTTGGGAAGAAAATCGGCCGTAGACCTATTGAAAGGAACCATCCCGGAATTTGCCTGCTGGTGAAAACCATTTGCAGGACCGCCGAGGTGGGAATTGAACTCACGCTCTCCCGATGCGAACTAGCGCGTTAGCGCTCTCCACCACCACCACCACGGCCGGTTTTGACTGACATTGTCCCCAGTTTATATCCTTGCTACAGTCTACACAACAGCCCTAAGATTTGGAGCAAAGACTACGATAATTATTTATACTCCGTACGAACTTCGCTGAACAGCTCGATTCAAGAGAGTGCCAACCTTGCAAGCGCACAGTTCTCCACTGATCCAGCAGCTTCGGGAAATGTCGAGCGTTTCGGTATACAACCGATCCGTACATGATGACGTAACCTTCAACTACTATTAGCTCTCAAAGCGACGTAGGCATGACAATATTGAGACAAGGGGAATATTCTGGGAGAGAGTCGTCCTGGGATTACTTATTTTATTTGATGGGCTTGATCATCGTGGTCATTATATTATTATTAATAACGTGGCCATATACCCCGTGTACTTGGGTAAGTGTGGAATTTTGTCTGATAACCTGTATTATTGTGATGGCTGTATTAGTGTGTGTATTCGTAATTCAGGCGAGGATATGGAAGGACGGTGGCCTTAGGTTAGGAATCAACCCGGCATTCGCCTGGAGTAGAAAAGGGGAAACCACGGAAATGGCTGAGGTGGGAAATAGTTTTGCAGAACGAAGCTGGGTGGACCCCGTTGCAGCCCTCATACCAGAATTACATTTCTTGATTGAACCTGGGCGACAGCCAGAAACACGTCAGGAGTTGGCAGGCAAAAAGGCTATAGTAAAGCCATCATTACTTCCGACTTGACGTTTCAGTGCCAGGGTAGAGTTTCGTTCGCTAAATTGCGACATGTCATGATATATTGATTTGAATCGCTGCCTGTGATTGGCTAGTTAATATGATTTTCCTTCTGACCGCCAGATAACTCCAGGGTAACACTGAAACGTCGAGTCGGAAGTAATGATGGCTTTACTATAGTATAGCCTAGCACATTTGGCTGAGTGCTGGCACACCTGGCAAACGTATTGCAAAGGCATTCTATGTTCCTAGTCAAATAATATCCATACAATGTAGTAAGGCTAGGAGAACAAAGGTAGGTTATTCTAGATTCCTAGATCAAGCTGGTCGATCTCAATTATGTATCTTGGTCATCCGTCCGATGTACTTAGGTGTATATTAAATTTGACTGATAATTCGTGTTTTTGTAGTGACTGCAATGAAGCGTTAAACAGTAATAATATTACGGTCTAGGATTGGGTGTCAACGCCAAGACACGAAACTCCGAACTTTCACCCTCCAATTGCTGTTGTGGTGTGTGCATTTATGCGTACGATTACGATATGTGAATCAATACCAAGCAGCATCGAGTTTAGGTAGTAAGACTAGATAGTGCTCTAGAGAGCAAAATGCAAGTCTACGTCACAGGTCGACCAGGCAAAGAGAGCAGGAGAGCAACTCAGCCCCAATATTAAGTTATGATTACGAAGCTGTTAATTGCAGTGGCTAGTTCTATAGTAGCTGTTTCCTTGCCGCAGGCAACCCGGGTTTCCCAACAGAACTTCCTCTCGTACCTGCTGCATGCGTAACATTACCTGATCGAATTATGACTCAATACTGTATGCTAAACCTCCCTGTCTTTCAAATGTATGAAACATGATACATTTCCAATTCGATATACAATTATTTTTTCGATTCTAGAACAAAATCGTACCCTTTAAGCTAGACAACAAGCTATATGGTATACAATTTCGTTTGGAAGTGGCAAACGAATCGTTTGATAGATGAATTCTTAAGTTTAAATATACGCCAATCAATACTTGAATTAAAATATATCTATTATATATTATAGTACATGTTTCGATCTGATATCGAAGTCCTCAGCTGAATTAAGAATTAAAAAATAATGATGTACTTAAGTCCAACGATTGTTTGATACGAAAAATGTTATGTGATAAATTGTAATTAAAAGAATGAAATAAAATAGATATCCTTTCAAAGCACGGTGATTAAATGCAAATAAAATCATATTGAAATTTCAAAATACAGATAATTTTTTTTTAAATTGTCCAGCACAAATCTCACATGGAGTGACCGGGATTTGAACCACGGACCCAGAGGTGAGAGGCCAGCACGCCACGGAGGCTCTCCGATAACTCATATAGAAAATTAAATTAAATTTAGAAATAAAAGTGCAGAATATCAGCAAATATGTGAGTTGCTTAAAATGGGTAAAATGAAATGTTCTTTCGAATTATGGTGTGTGAATGCTTTCAGGTACCAACCGGTTAGTACGTCGCTTAAATTGTCAACCTAATTCATTGGAAAATAGTATATCAGAAAAGATTTTTATTTATGTGATAGAAAATAACTAGCCTATACAGTATATGAATTGTGTCAAATATCTACTTAATATAAAATTATTATCACCTCTCCGTGTTGTATAGTTGAGTGGCAATTTGGAATTTAACCAACAAGTGTTATATGTGTATTTTTGAAATTTTAATGTGAAGCCCAATATTATATTTTATTTACATTTAATTACATTGTAAGGATATCCATTTTATTATTTTATTTAATTTCATTCTTTTGATGACAATTTATCACACGCATTTTGCCATATCGAACAATCATTAGACTTAAGTACATCAATAGTAGTTATATTCTTAACTAGCAACCCGCATCGGCTTCGCCCGGGAACAGATATGAATGCATTACGTGATAAGTGCTTTTAATTCGATGTCAATGAACTACAACCTATATCAGTTTTACGGCTCGGCATGATGGGTTAAAATCCCTCACTGGACTATTAATTATATTATCATGGAGATGCATGTGCAACGAATTCTTGTCAGACGTCATTTAAGAATGGCGAGGTGCATGAAACACAAATCCCCCTTCCGTCCAATCTTAACTTGACTGTGTATTTTGCAGAACGAAAAGTACACACGCGAAATTAAGAAAAACCGAGTTGCACTTCCAGGGAAACTCCAAACACAACCACTCTTCTCTGAAATCTTAACTCAACACGACTCGGCAGTTTGCTGCGGGCTGTATCAGGAGTGATAGGCTTGCCCGCTAGCTAGGCTGTAACTGGCTGATAGACCCTATCTAGCTCGTAAACTGTCGCCTCAGTAATTCAAGATAGAGGTAGGCTCTCCGGGACTTTTTTGTAGAACAGCTCACGCTGAACAATTCTTACACTCATAGTATAAGCTTATAGATATTTTTAACGGTTATCCCAGCGCAAGCTAAAAAAAAGCGCACGGACGCCAGGATCTTTTTCGACTCTTTCGCTGAAATCATTACTGGTGGCTTCCTTTGATCATAAATAAATCATTTTATACAGAAACCTTCCTCGAGATATCCTTTACAGAATGGTGAAAACCGCATCAAAATCCACCCAGTGGTTCTCGAGATTACCTGTGATATTCAAGAATCGGGGACTTTGTTTTATACTACTTAGTACTAGTAAGATAAGTGGAGATTGAGCTGAGAAAGACGTCAATGTCACGTCGAAACATGTAGGCTCGTATATACCGGTAATAGATATATTTTAATTCAAGCTGATTCCTGCACGTGGTGCCCCTGCATAGGTACTTGGAATAGATTTCCAATACTGAACTGAGCATCAGCATTCCAGAAACATACATTCCATCCCATATAAGATGACTAAGAAGTCATCCAACAATCGGGAAAGGTTCGTATCAGAACCAAGCATTTCAATCGTTTCTGTAAATATTGAAGGACTATCAACGTGTAAAGAAGAACTATTACACAGCCTTTGTTATACCCATAACTGTGATTTACTATGCATACAGGAAACACATAGGGACATTCACCAACGACGCCCCAAGATTCGAGGAATGAAATTAGTGGCCGAAAGACCTCATGGCCAGTATGGCAGTGCCATCTTTGCCAAACCAGATCTTAAGATTCTTACGACCTCCATCACAGAGCAAAACAACATTGAAATCATTACTGTGGAAGTTAGTAACCTTGTGATTTCCTCTGTCTACAAGTCTCACAATGAGGTATTTTCATTTAACCCTCCCGCTAATTTCAACAGTCAGAAACCATCTGTTATTGTTGGTGATTTCAACAGCCATAGCACTGTTTGGGGATACTCTCAAGATGATTCAAATGGAGATGCCGTACTAGAGTGGGCAGAACTGCATAGACGATAATAAACTTCCTCCATCTTTTAATAGTGGCAGATGGCAACGTGGATTCAACCCTGATCTTATTTTTGTGAGTGAGAAATTAGCTGAACAATGTATTAAATCAGTTTGTACACCGATTCCTCACACTCAACACCGTCCAATTATGTGTCAGTTGGTACCAGCAATCCGACCACACAATGTGCATTTCAGGCGAAGGTACAATTTCAAGAAGGCAAACTGGCAAAAATTCACCACAATCCTTGATGAGAGGATTACAGCAATTGATCCCGTCCCAGAGGCATATGAAGAGTTTCTGGAAGCCGTCCAGTATTGCTCCAGAAAAACTATTCCCAGAGGCTGCAGGACCAGTTACATTCAAGGTCTTAGCTCTGAAACATCCACCCTGCTGAAAGAATATCAAGACCTATTCAAAACAGATCCTTTCAGCGAAGAAACTATCCTAAGCGGGCAGCGTGTTATTTCATCCATTTCAGAATCCAAACGCAACCAATGGATTAAATTAATGGAAGAGCTAGATATGGGAAGAAACAGTTACAACGCGTGGAGGTTACTTAAACACCTCAGTAATGATACAATTAAGACCTCAGTACATAGCAATGTTTCAGCAAATCAAATTGCAAGCCAGCTCGTGGAGAGCAGCAAACCAGGTGAAGCTGGATGTAGATCAAAACAAAAAGAGGAAAATCTGGCTAATCAGGAAAACAGCATTCTGTCTAACCGGTTTGCTATGGAAGATCTAAATAGAGCGCTGAACAAATGCAAAAATGGCAAGGCGGCAGGTCTTGATGACATCTGCATTGAGCAACTCAAAAGATTTGGTCCTGTCAGTAAGCAATGGCTCCTGGACTTATTTAACAATTGCATCAATCACTGCAAAATCCCTAAACTGTGGAGAAAAGCTAGAGTTATTGCAATACTTAAGCCTGGCAAGAACACAAGTGATCCGAAGAACTACCGACCAATCTCTTTGCTGTGTCATTTATACACAATCTTAGAAAGAATGATTTTGGACAGACTATCTGATGTGGTTAACCCATTGCTCATACCAGAACAAGCCGGCTTTCGACCAGGGAGAAGTTGTACTTCCCAAGTACTGCACCTCACACAATATATAGAAGACGGCTATGAAAACAACAAAGTCACTGGGGTAGTTTTTGTTGACTTGACATCAGCCTACGACACAGTTAACCATCGTATACTGCTTCGTAAATTGAACAGTATTACTAAGGACTATAAACTCACCGAAATGATTGAGTGCTTTCTTCAGAACAGAAGGTTCTTTGTTGAATTTCAAGGTCAGAGAAGCAGATGGAGGAACTTAAAGAACGGCCTTCCACAAGGTAGAGTGCTAGCTCCTATACTTTTCAATATCTACACCAATGATCAGCCTTGCCCACAAGGGACAAAGAGCTTTATTTATGCAGATGATGTCGCTCTAGCAGTTAAAGAGGAAACGTTTGAACTTGCTGAAGAGAAGCTCTCACATGCTCTACAAATTCTAAGTGGTTACTACCAAGAGAACCATCTAAAGCCAAATCCATCAAAAACACAAGTCTGCGCCTTCCACCTCAAAAACCGACAGGCAGAAAGAAAATTACAAGTGACCTGGGAAGGTAAACAATTAGAACACTGCTCCACTCCCAAATATCTAGGAGTAATGCTTGACCGAGCACTTACCTATAGAGCACACTGCTTAAACACCAAAAGGAAAGTATCTGCAAGGAACAATATTCTCCGGAAATTATCGGGCACAACCTGGGGGACGCAACCTCTCCTCTTAAAAACCTCAGCTATAGCCCTTTGTTATTCAGCTGCAGAATACGCCTGTCCTGTTTGGTGCAGATCTAGTCACGCTAAACAAGTGGATGTCGCCTTAAACGAGACCTGCAGACTCATTACAGGATGTTTGAGATCTGCACCACTTGATAAAGTCTATTGTCTAGCAGGTATTCCACCTCCAGATATTCGCCGTGAGTGTGCATCCAGACTGGAGAAATCTAAAGCATTGAACCTGAGGACCCATACTTTATATGGGTATCAACCAGCATTCCAAAGGCTCAAGTCAAGAAAAAGCTTTCTTCATTCAACAGAGAGCCTTGCTGAACCACCATCGAATTTCAGAGTGAAATCTTGGCGTTCCAGATCCAGCCACCTTACAGGATGGATGATCCCTTCCGAAAGCCTCCCTCCAGGTCACGAGGAATGTTGGTCTACCTGGAAGACGCTCAACAGGCTGCGCTCCGGAGTTGGAAGAACGAAGACCAACATAAGAAAGTGGGGATTTGCCTGCGACTCCACACTATGTGACTGTGGTGAAGAACAGACAATGAGCCATCTCCTTGTCTGCAACTCGTGTCCAACAACATGCTCTCCCCAGGATGTGATCGACGCTACCAAGGAAGCACGTGAATTAGCTACATACTGGTCACACCACATTTAATTAAATCTGTGCTTGTGTAGTGTATAATTATGATGTTACATGCCATCAGAAATGATAATGCTTATAGTACCAGATTTTGGAATATTCCTCTTTGTATTTTGCAGTCTTGTTTCTTTTTATACCTTGTGAGTTATGATGTATGTTTTCTGACACGATTAAATAAATAAATAAATCCAAGTATTGAATGGCGTATATTCTAACCTTTAGAAAACGTATTGTTGCAACAATCGGTAACTTGCCATAATTACAAAAGACAGTGGACTGACAATGTGAAATAAAATGTCACATAATTAGTTCGATCAGGTGTTTATTTCCATACTCAAGAGTAGTATTAGAACTGGATATATGTTAGTGGGCTGGTGGCATTTTTAAAAATTATTTATTTAGCGTATGATGAATACAATATTATATACAATATATACAGTACAACTACCATCTCAAGTTCATAACTAGAGTTCTATGTTTAAATTTGAGAGCCAGAGAAGGGCTTCGCTTGAGACACAGTGTAAGTCTTCTATAGAGCCTCTATATGCACGTAAAGGACACTCGAATGTAATGTGGTCCACTGTCTGTTCCTCTTCTCCGCAGTCACATTGAGGTGATGCCTTCCATCCCCATTTGAAGAGAGTGGCTCCACATCTACCTTGGCCGGTCCTAATACGGTTTAGCGTCCTCCACTGTCGTCTAGGAAGGGAAAATCCATCAGGGCACTTGCAGGGGTTCTTAATGATGTGATGGTTTGGTAACGAGGATTGCAGATGCCATTGTTCTTTCCAGGCGTCCGATACATTAAAGGAGGTGTCCTGTAGAATCATTGCAGTTCGCCAAGAAGGGTGTCTGGATTTCAGTCGTTTGGTTGGAGAAGCTGCTATATCAGAATGAATAGGGAGTTGAGGATTGTTTTCTATTTTCTTCCATAAGTTAAGCAGTGACTGTGATCTTCTTAGGGATGGAGGTGGTATGTGGCTTAGGGTGTGAAGCCAGTGTGTGTTAGTAGGTCGGATGCACCCTGTAATGATACGCATTGCCTGGTTCAGCTGGGTGTCTACTAGTCCAATGTGAGCACTGTTAAGCCAAGTTGAGCAACAATATTCAGCGACGGAATAAGAAAGTGCAAGGGCAGTGGATCTCAGGACTTGAGCATTAGCACCCCAGGATGTACCCGCCAGCTTTTGAAGGATGTTATTCCTGGTCTTGATCTTGGCTGACACATTGCAGAGGTGATTCTTGTAAGTCAACGACCTGTCCAAGGTGACTCCCAGGTATTTTGGGTTACTACAGTATTGTAGATTCTCTCCTCTGAATGGAATGGTTGGTTTGTACCCAGAACTTCTATTCCGCAAGTGGAAGGTAGACACAACAGTTTTCTGAGGGTTTGGTCTAAGGTTGTTCTGACGAAAGTAGCTGTCTAGGATCTTTAAGTCTGATGTAAGCATCGACTCAGGCTCGTCGAAGCGTTGGCCGACCAATGCGATGTCATCTGCATAGATGAATTTCTTTGATTTCGTTGCTGGGAGATCATATGAGTACAGGTTGAATAGTAGAGGGGCCAATACAGAGCCCTGAGGGAGTCCACCATTTATCCTATGTACTTTACTCCTGGAGTCTTCTGAAAATATCTGAAAGTACCTATTACTCAGCATGTTACTGAGTAATGTGGTGAGTTTCAGGCAAGGGATGATACTGATAAATTTAAGAAGGAGCTTATCTTGCCACACGGTGTCATATGCAGCTGTCAGATCTAAGAAAACACCCGTGCTTACCATTTTGTTCTCAAAGCCATTTTCAATATGGGTAACTAGTGCTAAAACCTGTTCATCACATCCACGTCCAGGTCTGAATCCAGCCTGCTCGACTGGAATATGCTGATTGATTGTCGCAGAGATCCTGTTATGTATCAGCCTTTCCAGAAGCTTCATTGTGACACTGAGGAGTGCTATTGGCCGGTAACTCTCAACTTTTGTTGGGTCCTTAGATGTTTTTAATACAGCTACTATTTTTGTCTTCTTGAAGAGTGAAGGTAGGTGACCTGTCTCTAGAATGTTCGTGAGGAAGTTAGTAAGCCATTTGACAGCAGCTGGTCCAAGATGTAGAATGAACTCTGGATATATTCCATCAGCACCTGCCGCTTTCCCAGGTTTTAAACTTTCTATGGCCTGCTTAGTTTCTTGTGGTTGAAATGGGACAGAGAATTCAGAGGATCGCAGAGCCAAACGTTTCTTTTCCTTGAAGAGTTGCTTTACGTGTCTTCTATGATGCTTTTCAACTGAAACCTTTGAGGTAGAGATCATATGCTTGGCCATGTCATTTAGACTGATGCTTGTTTTTGGTCTAATTTTGCTGTTTGATGTGTCCAATTTCCTGATCAGGCTCCAAGCTTCCCTGCTGGAGTGAGTGAAGTCTAGTGACTCAATAGTTTCTTGCCAAATTTTCTTCCTGTTTTCATCTAGGGATTGTAAAAGTTCAGAAGCCGTATTTGGATCACCATTGGCCTCAAATTCTATGAAGAGCCTTTCACTTTCCTCGTTCCAGCCGGGGATGTATTGTTTACGATATCCTCTTGGGATACATCGTTTTGCTGCACTTTTAACTACACCGATGAATCTGCTGTAGTTGCTATGGATAGGTCTTATCCATCGCAGGTTGGAGTCAATCTGTTTAGAAAATTCATCCCAATTGGCTTTTTTAAAATTCCATCTCTGTTTCGGGCAGGAGTGAACAATAGGCACAAGCAACCCAGACTGGAGAATTATTGGTCTGTGCTGACTGTGAGGAAATTTGTTGAGCACTGTGCGTCGTATGTTGCTAAGTGGGTGTTGTGACTGTGTTACAAAACAGAGATCCGGGGTGTATTCTTTGTTCCATCGTGCAGAAGAGAAGGAAGCCTTATCCTTGGCATCATAGATAAGTTTAAGGTTTTCAGTTTCCATCCAGTCAGTAAGCTTTTCCCCATTTCTGTCGTTCTCCTTGTATCCCCATAGTGTGTGATGACTGTTAAAGTCCCCTGCAATTATACTTGGATTTTGCATAGTTGGAATTGGCGGAGATGGCCAGGAAGTTCCAGGAGGTTTATATACGTTGACTACTGTCAAATCACAGACTTTGATTGAGGTAGTAAATATTTCATTATCTGAGGAAGATGGCAAGACTTGATAGTGTATGATATCGCTCCTCACATAGGTGGCAATCCCGTACTTCGCATGGTTAATCGCGGACACTAATGATCATTTTTGAAAAATGTGTGCAACAGTTCGTAGTTCTGTACGCGAGCAGACGCAGATAATGTACACATGTCAATTTAACTGCATGTTATAATAGTGTAGCCCACTGACCCCGGAAACTGACACCATTTGGCAACTTGCGTGTCAACGATAGCGTCCCAATTCCTATAACCAGAATAAAGTTTCTTGGCAGAGTCGAGAATCGAACCTGAGTATTCGGGGTGGTAGCCAACAATATTAACACTACACCAAGCGGCGTACATTGCATGTTACTTCACTATTGCCCTAATTTTCGACAACCACGCAAATACTAAGCCAGTAATGTTCAAACTACCCTCATAATAAAAACATTGAAAATGTCTCCCGAGTAGTTATTTCGAGCATTGTGTGCCTTTATTGTAATGGAAATTGCATATTTAACTGGCGGAACATCATGCACCAGATTAATTAATATATAGTATTTCTCTCGTGATACATCTTTGTCTCTTCATTCACTGCCGGGTTGGAGTAAAATCTAATCGCAGTAGCAGAACTATCACAAACGATCTCCAGTTGCTTTCTCTCATTCTCTATCAGCTAGTCATGTAGATATTCCCAAAGACAGAAATTATCATCAGGGAATGTGTACAGTGGCGGATGTTGACCATTGTTCTAGTGAGCTACACCAAATCTCTGAGCAGCCTACCTTTCGAGGAGCGAGTGTAAGGTATTGGCTGGATTCATTAGGCTTCGATCACATTGTAGTCACGCTCGTGCAAGTAATTTGGTGGCGCGCGCGTAAGCTGGCGTGAACAGCAATGTGCTCACACTAAATGCAAGCAGGTGCAAGTTAATTATTATAAACAGGTCAGTCGAAATGGAGATGTCAGACGATGAGGACATTGTTTTAGAAAATGGTCTTTTAAAGTTTTTATATTTGGATGAGCAGGAAATCAGGGAGGAGTGGGTGAACGAGTATTTTTCGGACAGAGAGGAAGATGGAGAGTCATCATCTTTATTTCCCCTTTTCCAGTTGACACTGGGTTGGGGCAAATATGGTTCCTCTCCACTTTGCTCTGTCGTTCCACCATTCCTCCTCCGACACAGTGTTTCAATCCAGGTTCCGTCTTCTATTACTATTCTCCACCGAGTCCATCCAACGCATTCTTGGTCTTCCTCGTCCTCTCTTCCCAGTCATCCGTCGTTCCAGTGCTCGTCTTGGTAGCCTTACTTCATTCATCCGTTTGACATGTCCAAACCATCTCAATCAGTTTTGCTCCAGTTTGTCATTTAGTTTCTGTACTCCCAGTTCTCTCCGTATATCTTCATTTCTCACTCTGTCCCTCCTCGTTTTCTGGACCATACTTCTCAGGAATCTCATCTCAGCTGCTTGTACTCTGCTCTCACCCCTCTTAGTCATTGTTTCCGCTGCATGCCATTATAGGAACATAATATGATTTGTACATAACTTCTTTAGCCTTAAGTGGTATATCCTTGTTCCATACTAATCCCCGTACCTGTTGGTAGAAAGCACTCCCAAGTTGTATTCTTCTGCTAATTTCCAAATCTAGTCTTCCATCTTCAGTCAGTTCACTTCCTAAGTATTTGAAGTGTTTCACTACTTCCAATTCCTTATCTCCTACTTTGATTACTCCTTTTCCTTCTTTCTTATCTCTACTCATCACCACTGTTTTACTCTTCTCCACATTTATCTTCAATCCCCATTGCTCAATCTTTTCATTTATTACGTCTAACTGTTCTTGTACCTCCATGTCATCCTCGCCCCAGATCACAACGTCGTCTGCAAACAACATTACCTTCATCTTTGCCCTACTATATTCTTTCATTGCTGGAGAGTATGCAAGAATATTGAACGATTTGCTCAGATAGCCTGATAAGTTTTTTGAATACTTCAGAATGATACCAGACACTTTCTACTATATACTGGACAAATCGGTCTTCTTCTCACGGCATCGATAACCGTATCTATCATAAGTTATACTCCTAAACACATAAATTAGGAGTTCCACAACACTAGACTGTCACTGCCTCGATGGTCAGATATCAACTGAGATCACGCACGCTTGCAACTACAAAAAAAAAAAAATGTTTCGAAGTTGAGTCGGATCAAGCTTGCGCAAGCGTGCACTTGCTTGTGGCGAGCAGTGTGAGCGACGATGGACACGTTAGAGTATAGCCCGACCCAGCGGTTTCTGCCGCGATATGACCGGACAGGCGTGGCTTCAGAACAGTGGGAGGGGAGTAGGACTGTCTAGCACGACTGACGGCTCGCGTCACCGAAACGAAATATCACGCGCACCGACGGGTCAAGTTTGACAGGATACGGTTTCTACATAAAAGTAGGATGAAAGGCAGCATTTAACTGAGTATATAGAAACAAGACTCACAATTCTATGCCCAGTACGTTACTCTTTATGTTATTTTAAAACATGCTTCGATACGAGCCGCTGCTGAGTTGGGGAGCCAATGTAATGTTGCCAAGTCGTTGCACAATAACGAGCGGGTGAGCGAAGCTCTCGTCTACATTACGTAGCATTATGTTATCAAGGCCAAGTCCAAGCAGAGAATGAACGATGTTGCTACATCGGGACTCGGGGAGTCGGGACGTGTCACGTGTGCCAGAGGAGGTGTGAACGAATTAGTGCGTAACTGCGTCGCGGCAGACATTCCTGAGGCGGGCTTTTACCACTTGTTTCAGTCGCTCTCCTACAGATTTTGTTTATATGTGCACGCTTGCGCACGCGCGAGCCACCAAATTACTTGCACAAGCGTGCCTCCAATGTAATGTAGGCTATGCCTAGGCCCTTCATGGTCTGCAGCGCTACGTTTTTTTTTCTTTTTTTCGAAACCCTTAAGCAGTGCAAACTTATATTATTAATTCGGCCTGTGTTATTCCACGTAAGTAATTACTGTGCGGCATACCCGGCTCCCCCAGCCGTCGCTACATGCCAGTTTTGTTAACCTGTCCATTCGATTTCATGAACCGAAAATGTTTTCTCTGACCACAGTAGACCTAGAGTGCAAATTAAAAATCTACTCTTGCGGAATGTCATGGAAGAAAATAAAAGCCCATTTAACAATTTCATTCATGTTACCGGAAATGGTTGGTTTCGCATACGGCACACAATACAATTTTCATTATACATTACAATAAACACACTCAGTTCAGATCTTCAGCGTTGTCCCAATTTATTAAGATGAACGTCTAGGACATATACGGTATAAACCCCCGAAATTTAACTGTAACGAAAGGGGAAAACATTAAATAACAGCGGATCTACCCCGGAAACATCCAGCACAGGATAACGTTCTGCAAGAGAAAATTTATATGAAGCAAGGCCTGGGAACATTCTTAGTATAGGCTACGTAACCTGCCTTATTAATTCACACGATAATAATACCAACAACTTCCTAGATGATAGCAATAAAGATAACACATATGGGAAGAGACTCAACGCACAACTTGATGACCCATACCCCAGCACTCACAGTGCTTATTTAATCACCGACACGAACCAACGAAGTAGGTAAATCGCGGAAACTGCGCGTCCGCAACTCAACACAAAGACCTGTCTGATCATGAGCCAGTCATTGTATATAGGCGAAGTATTCTGGCCCCTTCCCTAATTATCCACAACTTTAAGTTACAGGTAGTGCTACAGTAACATAATACAGTAGTAAGTGCGCAAATTATACTGTCTGTTATGTAGTCAGCCCGAAGGCTGGTTGGATCCTCAAAAAGTACCGCCGCTAGGTTATGTGGGTACATACCCACAAAACCCTAAGGCAGCGCTATATTGAGGCGTACTAGGCAAGATAAGGAGTGAGGTAGTTCGCCATTGCTTTCCTCACTGAGTCAGAACAGCAGTACTAACCCTATGAGTAGAACCTTTCACAGCATCCACAGGCACTGACTGTGCCCTGAATGTCATTTCTAAGCACCACCCATACCTCAGTAGCTTCCATATAATCACAGCCATGAGTGAGGCTGAGACATCGGTGAAAAGCCACGCAAATTATACATCCGCGAAATAATAATAATGCAGCTATATTCAATATTAGGCTACCACTTATTTTCACTCTTTAGAATCAGAGTGTTAACATCCAATACACTTATCGTGAGTCACATGAGATTCATATTTTGTTGCACAATATTGCACCTTCGCATTCTTTTTAAGTTCCGTGGAACAATTGCTAAAGTTTTATTTGAGGGGCTTGGACATCATGTGGTCATTTTAGCCCCACGTACTTCAAAGAGTGGTGAATTTGTCTGATAACCAGTGTTATAGCGATGGCTGAATTAGTGTGTGTATTTGAAATTCAGGCGAGGATCGGGAAGTAGGTGGCCGTGGCCTCAAGTTAGGAACCATCCAGGTATTTGCCTGGAGTAGAAGTGGGAAACCACGAAAAAAAATCACTTTCGGGATGGCTGAGGTGTGAATCGAACCCTCCTATTCTTAGTTTCGCCACAAGAGGCTGAATAGACCCCGTTCCAGGCGTCAGACCAGAATTAAATTTCTTGGCAGACTCTGGAACGAACCCGGTCCAACAGCCCAGAATGCTAGCCACTACACCACGAAGTGGTCTCATTGCTATAATTAGCTCAGCATGTTGATCCATTTGTTATAGGCTAAAGTATGGTTGCGACTTCCGTTATTATGCTAGGCCTTCAAACTCACCCAATCCCATGTAGCGATTGTGGGACTGAATAGAAAGATACATCAGATGATGATTCATTTAAGGGGGCTTTGCAACATCGTGGTTATGTTTACTTGGGAGTATGAAGAATCTGGATGATAACCTGAGTCATTGTGATGGCTGTACTAATTTAGAGTGTGTGCATTTGTCATTGGAAAACTAGGAATTGGATAGGAGGCTGCCGTGGCCATAATTTAGGTACCATAACGGAATTTGCCACTTCTAGGATGGCTGAAGTGCGAATCTTCGTAGTCTTCCCTCACGAGTCTGAGTGTACACTCCCTCAGGCCAGAATTAAATTGCTTGACAGACCTAGAATCAAACCACGACATGAACGGATACATCCAAGAATGGATTCTACGCCACGAAATGGGCCACTTCAGATGTCTGGATACATAAATCATGGTAAATACAGTACAGAAAACTAAGGCACACCGTAATTGAAATGTTTCCTAATTTCTTCTCCAATCACTAAGAACTCATCACCGAGGGTGAGAAATGGTATATAACTTACAAAAATTAATATAGTATGAAACCTTTAGGCCTATAATAATGTATTATTAAATGCTTTTCAGTCGGACTACAAGATTGTGCCCAATTATATTAGACGCGGAGTACAAACATTTATTTCAACACCCATACCTGGAAGAAATCTATAATAATGACTTAATGAGTCTGTATATTTGACAGTGAGTGATAACCCACAAGCATATAGAAATTGAAGTTTGTAGTTTAACGTGACCGTTAATGTCGCTATCATGAGTCACGGGACCTCCTCTTTACGTGGGATCCGAACCACAGGACATGCCATTTCACTTTGAAAATCTCACATGCATTAACCGGGAATCGAACCCGGTCCGCCGTGGTGAGAGGCCAACAGCTTGACCGCTGCGCCACCACGCCCAATATAGAAAATAACAGACATCCCTAGACAAAAAAAAAAAAGGTTGGCACAGCGACGCACTAGCTGATGTTAATAAAATGGGAACCTTAAGGAAGCTTACACGTTAGAGTTTAGAGCGTAGGCTACCATGGCGAACTATACAACAGGCCTATAAGGAAAACCAAAATGTACACCTACAAGGCGATTAAAAAAGCAATACCTCTCTATTAAAAATGAAAATAAATACACAAGCGAAAGATCTGATAATTACTCCAATTAATCCAAGTAGGCCGAATAAAAAACGCATTAAAAGTAACACATTTCTGACTTCCTGCGATGACGACGACCGCGGAACCTAATAGAATTAAATTCGGAGTCCGGCATCACACAAAGACGCCCAGCAATCAACAAGCAGAAACTGACGTACATAATTGGAAAGAAAATAAGCACAATCTACATGCCCTACAGCATGTGATGGCTGAAGTACTTCACAAGGACAATATATATTACTTTTCAACAAGAACATTCATTACTAATCCTCCGAAACTGTACCAGCTGCTATTAAAATGACTTCGACCACCAAGATCTATAACGATAAATAATATTAATATTAGGTAACAATATAATTATATATAACCAAAAAATGCAATGAGAACTTACAAAAAGAGGAAAAAAAGAACTGAGGGGATACTTGCCCCTCGGACTATCAAGTTAACTGCATAAGACACAATTGATTTCGAAGGAAATAAAAATAGGCCTAACAAATTCTAATGAGCCGAAAATAAACGCTTTAAGGTAACTAAACATCAAATAATACATTCTTTTATTAAAGGGATGCTTGTATATTTTGAAATCACTGGTCGACTAATTTTAATTCTCACTCATAACGCGAAGAACAAAATCAGAAGACTTTTCTTGATCGAGCGCTACATTCCATACACCTATTCGATTTAAAAGTCAGCTACGGTGAACATGGCCTCACAAATGCAAATGAGGAGGATCGGGCGTCTCTTCTACATTTACATTGGGCTATAAACTAGTGAGAGGACCTTACGTTGACCAATTCTTAAGCTGCGTGAAGACAGTAAGGCATCAAGGTTACAATAACTTATGACATCACATAAACATTTCACAGAGAACACCTTTCCCAAAGGTCAATGAGCATCAATCTCGACAACGAATGGATTGAGTGCAAAAGTCCAAAGTGACGCGTCGAATTCCGTAACGCGAACCTTTGAACAGTAGTGACTGAATGTGTTATGTTATCATAGATACAAAATCCCCAAAAGCCTTTTATTCTTCAACGAAATACGTAGATAAGCAGCTTTGCTACTATCAGAGAACAAAGTTGTTTGCTGCTACTAACTTACTTTCAATGGATTGAAATGAGCTAGGCACCAGCCCCGCATACCTTTGTGTCTAGGATTGATGCAAGTGCGCCGGTACTTGAAATAAGATACCACCCACGCATTTTCCTGGAGAACGCACAACCAGGACGGCCGCTGTCAGCACCAGGATTCGATCTTCGAACGCCAACCTCCGCTCAAGTCGTGGAAATCACCACTCGAACAGCGAGGGCCAGTGCTATGGATCGCGACTGAGGAAAGTAGCTAGGAGCTAGGGGCGCCATTCCCTCCAACCAGTGTTGCCATTTAACTACTTTGTCGTCAGATCTCTAGTGACTTTTCTGGAAATTTGGCGACAAAAATGTTTACATTCAGTATTGATTCATTTACTAAGGCAATACTCAAAAATGACTTCAAACACGACAACATGTAGAAATGCAAAACTGCTGAGGCCCTGCTGATTCCAATGAATTACAATTTATTGGAATTAGGCTTCTTGTTTTCTGTACGCACTTTTTTAAATTGTGTAATTAATAAGGTTCTTTTGAAACTCTAGATTTTGTACATTTGATAAATATATAATCAGTCACTAATATTGAAAATTTGATTACAAAAAATAAATTTAGTAACATATGTTTTATAAATAGCACAATATTCAAAAGCCACATTAAAATTAGACTTTCATAAAGCTAAGAATGCATTCAAAGTGTGGAAAAAATGAGGATGCAGTGTACCAACATAATGGCATGTTTCAATAAGAGAAAACGAGAAGATTAATTCCAATAAACGTCAATTCATTGGAATCAGAAGGGTTTGGCCACAACATTTTGCATTTCTAGCTGTAATTTTCTGGCAGACAACGAGAAACGTTATAGAAGTTATAGCATTATTTAATGGTGCACTGAGCTGAGAACCATCTGCCCTACAACCAGCTGTTTTCCGTAAATTCACGTGGCTCATGATCGCATGATTGACGGTCACGTAAAACTGAAAGCTTCCTTTCCGTAAATTAGTCAATCCCACAACACGCACTAGTGGGCTTATTCCTCCTTTAACATTAATATTTCCAAAAATATATATTTCCATACACACACAGGCTCTGGAGGGATGGAAAAAACACCCAATTCCCAGCAGAACACGGTAAAGGGTGGAAACTACGAAATCCCACGGTGATTACCAAATAAACACCGCTTAATCCCACAGTCTGGCCACTACCATCTCCTGAGCGTATATTTTTTCGTCAACCCTACAGAATAAACCTGCCACAGACAGGTAAGAAAAGCTAGTATTCAGAGGTGGAAAGATATTGAGGTAAACGTAGATCTGAAACAAAGACTCAAGACAGAAACGAAGAAAATATCTAACGCAACCATAGGAACGAAAACAAAGGCAGAAATGAGTCAAAACTGTAAGTGGATACACATCGAAAACGGTCCAGCTCGCTAGAGCAGAAAATGAACCTCTTGTCCCCGGATAAGACTAGCCGAGATCTCCGAAAGAAGGAAACACAAAGAACCCGACACTGTTGCCGTACAAATCTATGAATTATCACGATGATAGTCTATTCATTTCATGCCGCTAAGCATGCAAGAAACAAGGCTACTTTCACAAACTACTAGATTATGTTTCAAAACAAGTGCAAGCGCCTGGCAGACTCAAGGCAAAAATGAATCGGTCAAATGACGAGCGAAAGGCATTTGGAATCAGGGTTCCTGGTACTCTCGTCGAGCTTCAGAACAGATTTAGACCTATCTCACTACAAGCAAAAGAAGATCGGAGGACCCTTAGTCCTGTGTGCGGGAGAGAAAATGATGATAATAATGCACATCGTAACTGTTGTAGCGACTACGAGGTCCCAGAACTTTGCCCCAGAAGGGAATACCCATTGTGGTGTTTGAAGCCATATTTTCAGTGTTGCCTTAGTAAACAAGAGTTTAGTGCTTTTCAGTCGGTCAACACGAATGTACCCAAAAGAGATGGGTTATGCCCTAATCCTGAAATAAATTACATGAGATCAATAAAACACTAGGATGACCAGTTTCGATCGTCAAGCGATCATCATCAGATCCATTACACTTAGGCTATAAAATCTATGTTTGAAATACAGGTGAAAATATTTACAATATGTACAATTATTTAGTTGCCAAATTGACTTGTCTAAATTCATGAGTTTAAGCCTGAGTGATTTGAATTTCTTGGCTTCACGATTTGCCTGACTAGCCGTGAACATTGTGGTGTTTGAAGCCATAAGTCTCAATTTGGCAACTAAATAATTGTACATATTGTAAATATTTTCACCTGTATTTCAAACATAGATTTTATAGCCTAAGTGTAATGGATCTGATGATGATCGCTTGACGATCGAAACTGGTCATCCTAGTGTTTTATTAATCTCATGTAATTTATTTCAGGATTAGGGCATAACCCATCTCTTTAGGGAATACCCAGCCTACCAATATTGGTTGTCGCTATCGGACTGACAAAGCCGGGATAAAAACGGCAACCTCGGGGCGCGAAAGTTAACAGCGCCACTCGGCCCGAAGGGCGAGAAGAAAACTTCTAAGTCCAATATAGCCTACCAGCTCATTTGAGACAGTCATCACTAAATGAAAAATGAAAATCCACAGCCTGCTTCCAGTCTCCGACCGGGTCAGGAATGGAATGAATGAAGCCCCCATCTAGCGGCGAGGGTATGAACTGTGCCGGCTGCCGAGGCCTGACGCACTCCTCTGGGGCAATGATTAAATGAATGACAGATGAAATGAAATGATAGTGGAGAGTGTTGCTGGAATGAAATTTTGACAGGGAAAACCGGAGTACCCGGAGAAAAACCTGTCTGCCTCCGTTTTGTCCAGCACAGATCTCACATGGAGTGACCGGGATTTGAACCACGGACCCAGCGGTGAGAGGCCGGCGTGTTGCCGCCTAAGCCACGGAGGCTCAGTCATCACTAAATATGAGAATTAAATGCAAAATTGTATCGGTACGGCTTACCTTAATACAACTTTTATTAGGTTGTATGTTTCGCTTAAGAGAGTCCCGAGGCGTAGAAGTAGCATGATTGCCCCTCATCCAGGAGGCCCGGGTTCGATTCCAGGCTCCGACAGAAATCTCACGCGAGATCTAGAACGGGGAGTACTCAACCTCATGAGAGCAACTGAGTTGTTGCTTGATATGGACGTCTCATGGCCAAAAACCAAGAAGATTAGGGTTAAGGCGTCGTTGCATCTGCCACGCATCCCCAATAATTCGCAGTCAATCAATACACGCGGCCCTTTGGCCCCAGTTGAGGGACTGGTTAGCTTCAAGCCTAATTAGGGTGATCTATCAGTAGCACATAATTTTATTTGCAGAACTGTTCTTTAAGAGACGCGCAGTACAGGAATTTTGTCCTGAAGGGATTCGTTCTATTTATAGGGTTCCCTCATTATTAACCATACTCAAATACCGAGCCGTAGCGTCGGGTTTCGATACCGAAACATCAGTCGCAGCAGATACCTATTAAATTGTGTTATATATTTTGGCCAAGTAAGTTACTTGGTTATTTCGACACTGCTAGAGGAAAACAACCTACTCAGTTTCGTTCGATAGAAAAGGCAAGCAACATGCACTGCTATCTACCCACAAGTGATAGCGACAATGTTTCACAAGACATGCCGTCATCCACGCAATCTTTCTTCTAACAGAACTTCGACGACGTTCAACCTACAAACAGCAAACCATGTTGCTGCAAAGGAATGCACAGATAGCGTGTTAATAGAGAAAGATCCGAGTCAAGAACAGCCTATAGGCCTATACGCTATGCTATAGGTAAAGCCCTGCGCGGATATCCGCAAAATTTTTCGCCGTGCGGATAATATTTAGAGTAAATTCGCGGGTAGTTTTTAGAATACAGTATTGAACTGGATTTTATCTTAACAATTTTAGATTTTGCTAAGATGTGCGTCTTTCACGTTGCTTGTTATTTCCCTATGTGCTTTCGCTTGGATTGTATGGGAATAATAGAGAGGTGAATCATGAAAATACTCTCAATTAGTGTTGACTTTTGCACCCCCCCAAAAAATGTCCTATATACCTGCGTGGGTATATCCGACGACTACTTAGCCACCAGGTGGCATTACTCATGAGTCAGAGGGACAAAACTCAGCCAACATTGTCTTGCAATTCACGCACAGCCTAGGGGAACGAATTCCTCCTCAAATGTCTAAATGTGTTGCTTTAATACTTTATCTAATAATTTTAAAATATTACTGTAATGTCAGCGAATTTTAATAACAAACGTGCAGAGGCGGATAACAGTTGTTTATCCGCGCAGGACATGTAGGACAAAGCCATAACAGTCTGGGGAAAGCACTCTTTACATATAGGCGTTTGAGGAGGGTCTACTATTATAAGCCATCAGTAATAATAATAATAATGTCATGGGATTTTACCGCCCTTTTAACGTCTGCGGCTTTTATGGACACTAGGGTGCCAATAATTCTACGGACAATCCTCCCTTGCATTTAAAAATCCTTAAACAGCAACTGAGTGGGTCGGGATTCGATCCCGCAACCATGGGAACAGCAACTAAGAACCACCAAGGATATTAATAAATAGCCACTAGTTTCATTACACTACTGCATATTACAGAGATAACATAATCATCAGTCCCGTGCAAGCCACAGTATTTGAAGTATCTCTGATAGCCTGTGTTTTGGAGGTGCCTAACAAGGACGCGCATTTGAAATAAGGGCTAGGATCCAGGAGGCAGCCGTGACCTTATGACAGATACAAACTCAGCATTTTCTTGAAATGGAAGCAGGAAACTATCTCAGGATCTCTGTTGCAGGATTCAATAATAATACTAAGAAGAAGAATGTTACAGGATTTTACCTCTCTTTTAACTTCTGCGGCTTTTAGAGGAACTGTAGATAGGTCGATTCGGAAGCGCCAAATAAATATCAAGCATTTCTTCTTGGTATGCATGACTATTTTAATTAAAATGTGTTTATTTTGTAGAAATACTAGTAGACTATAATGCACCACCGAAATGTATGTCGCACAAAACGAATAATAATGGTGTCTGACCTACGGGGAGACCTGGTGCAGGCCTTGCAAGCTGATGCACGTAGGCGTGCTGAGCATCGTGATATGGATGAAATGAACGCTAAGGACACCCTTTATTTGAACCATAGAAATTGACCACAGGAGATTAAAATCCCAAGGCCCGGCCGGGAATGGAACCCAATGGCCTTCAGCCAAAGTTTAGCGTCTTTTAACCTCATAGCCGGACAGGAATCGAACAATTTCACCAAGTATAGGCTAATCTTGTAAACAATCGCTATCGAATACTGCTAAAATCAGCTCGTAATCACAGAAGACGTGATGCATTTTGACAAATTTCGCATTAGCTATAAACCACAAACTGTATAAGCCAAGGTACGGTATATTCCTGAATTAAAACAACATAACCAATTGTGCGGATGCAAGCTAAATTGTTAAAAGCCTAGCACACATTAGGGAATCGAACCCTGGAATATGTCAATGGTAAATACCGTCAACGTGCAGTGAGACTAAAGCATCCAACAATGTAACCTAAACTAGCACGTATAGATACCGGCGCGTATCTGTAGGAGCGGGGAGTAGCCGTGACCATCGAGAGACAGCGCGGTGCGCGGAATGTGACAAAATGATGATAATTGTTGTTTTAATGGACCTAACATCTACTGTCGACCAAAATTTTATGTGTACTCGAGTTTGAAAGTTGTTTGTGAAGTAACCAATAGACCTACATAAAATCCAATAACATCATCATTCTCGTCGTTCTATTTTACGTTAGTTCATGTAGGTTTGGAATTTTTAATTTATATTTTAATATTTTTATCGCAGTTGGAAAACAAAACGCGCCCGTTTTTAAGCGTGTTTCAACCATGCGTCACATTTAATAATTATTACCTCACAAACCCGTAATCAGATCGAATCCAAATTTTAACACAATATACATTGGAATGTTGTATAACTGGTTTATTAATTTTAAAACTTTGTGTGTCCAAGAAACAAAGTTGTTATTTCTGTAAGGTAACTTTTTCTCGGCTCGGTGTGGTTTGAAAATGTAGTTCTTGGTCGCGTTGTAATCCTTATACATGATTGTGAAATACGAAAATTAATTCACTTATTTTATATAGGTTTGTATTTGTACGGGGAATTAATACATGGTTCACCAGCTAGCCGCTCCGGTGAAAGCTGTACAGCGTTGCGTGTAGGGCCCTACACGCGTCATGGCGCGCGTCGCTCGGAAGTGATGGATTCCATATCAGCAACGCTGTACAGCATTTCCCGGAGCGGCTAGCTGGTGAACCATGTCTTAATTCCCCGTACAAATACAAACCGATATAAAATAAGTGAATTAAGTTACGTATTTCACAGTCATACAGCATAACTTTTTGATGTACCGTATAAGGATCACAACGCAACCAAGAACAACATTTTCCAACGACCACGAGCCGAGAAAAAGTTACCTTACAAAAATGATAACAACGGGCACTTTTTGTGTTTCAACTGCGATAAAAAAATATTAAAATATAAATTAAAAATTCCAAATCTACATGAACTAACTTAAAATAGAACGACGAAAATGATGATGTTATTGGATTTTATGTAGGTCTATTGGTTACTTCACAAACAACCTTCAAACTCGAGTGCACATAATATTTTGGTCGACAGTAGGTTACCGGCCACGGCCCGAACGTGATGAAAACTTACCAATCGGACGAGAACATTCACGCGCGTGATAGTAGGTTCTCATGATCAGATTCGCTGTGCTATGGGAAAGATCCATCAAAGTATCTTTAAAGCACATGGCGGAAGCTCGTAGTAATCCAGTGAGATTTATTTAACACAATCCGGAAAAATGACAGCATGCTGGGTCGGCGTACGCAAATCCTGCTTCCGTTGGTGGAGACCTCTGGATCTTGGCTCATTCTACTGAAGCACTGAAGTTGCCACATTCCTCTAAGCTAGTAAAACCGGAAATTAGGCTTTCAATAGCCTTTATTCCCCAGGAATAATACACGTGAAAAAAGAATTAAAACTTGCAAGTAGTGCATCCTCCCTTTTCGTAACTTTTCACAAGGCATAGCCTATTATTGAAAATATATAATTTATGATTTACATACCTTTCTGGGAGTCCTTGCGAGTTTATTTCAATTGCCACTGCCTGCACCGGAAATAATTGCTTTTTACGTAAATAAAGCCTTTATGATCGTGTTCATTTCACTAGGTTCGCCTTTTACATTGACGTCAGACAGTACGTCATACCCCATGTGACACGCCACGAGGCACGTTGCCAACATGCCGATACAAAATTCCGGGCAGCTAGCAGGGCACTGTTCACACAAAACCATTGGTCTGGGCGGGTTAGGTTTTAAACATTGTCAAGAACCATAGGATTGGACAAAACGAAGGTTTGAAGGTCGGGGGCGGGTGCGGCCTGAGTCTGCGGGCAGCTAGAGGGGCACGGTTTACACAAAACCATTGGTCCGGGCGGGTTAGGTTGTAACCACTGTCAAAACCATTGGCCTGGACGGATTAGTACCAAATGCGTGGGGTTGGCATTATTGACTCAGTGAGAAAGATGGCCGTCAGAGCTGCAATTTCAACTATGTAAGTCGTGCTCCTATTTGGGACCGATGGACGAGTCTATGACAGCGGAGGAGAGAACATCCAATACTAAATCTTCTCCAGATATTCCCCCGACTATTAATTCAGATAATTCCAGTACTTTAAACTGTTTATAGAAATGATGCACTACTTGCAAGCGCCACCAAAAGAGATTGGGGTATGGATGCACAGGCCAACTAGTAAGCTCCAGCCACAAGTTATCTTCAGAGCCCTGAGCGGACAGATAAACGCTATCTGTATCCGATCTTTCTTCAAGCCAATCGCCCCTTCAGTGTTTGTACACTGCAACCGTCACAGTCAGTAAATTATAAAGGAATGAAGAAATAACATTTATGAAAATGTACAACTAGCTGCACAGTGGCGTAATTAGGACTTGCTTCTGGAGGGGGATGAATTGAGTCAAAATTACATTCGGGGTGTGGGTCAAAGGTTCGTACATAATAAGGCATAATAAATTAAAATTAATACACCATCCCGAAGTTTCAAAACCTCTAATCTATAATTTTTCGTGTATGATTATATTAGGATTTGTTGCATGCTATTTGCCTTTATAACTGTGCAAATGCTCTAAAATTAACAATTTTGTTGATATTAAACTATCAAGTCCAATTTTCTTCGCGAAATCATCTGGTCCGGTCTATTCCTCGACATTATATAAATATTAATAAACTACCGTTGTCCGAAATTAGGAAAAGTAGACACAGCTTATCGAAGGATTAAGAATACTTTTGGGGAAAAGAAGACTAAGTGCTGTGATATTAAGGACACGTATGGAAAGCCTCTAACAGATAGGGAAGAAAAGGTTGAGAGATGGAAAGCTTACATAGAGAGTTTGTATAAGGGAAAGGAGATAGAGAATCATGTAATGGAAAGGGAGGAGGAAATTAATGAGGATGCGAAAGGAGATTTAATATTGAGATCAGAATTTGATAGAGCTTTGGAAGACTTAAGCAGGAACAAGAAGAATGTTGTTGTTGTTTGAGTCTTCAGTCTTTTGACTGGTTTGATGCAGCTCTCCATGCCTCCCTGTCCTGAGCTAATCGTTTCATCTCTACATAGCTACCACACCCTACGTCCGAGGCAATCTGTTTAACATATTCTAACCTTGGTCTACCCCTACAGTTCTTGTCCTCGACCCTTCCTTCCATAACTAAGCTTGCTATTCCTGGGTGTCTTAGTAGGTGTCCTACCAACCTATCTCTTCTCTTCATTAGCAGTCGCCAGAAACATCTCTCCTCTCCCACTCGCCTTAATACCTCTTCGTTTGTAACCCTATCTACCCATCTGATCTTCTTCATTCTCCTGTAACACCACATTACAAATGCCTCAATTCTCCTCTTTTCTGCTGCACCAATAGTCCAAGTTTCACTTCCATAGAGCGCCACGCTCCAGACAAAGGCTTTCAAAAATGACTTCCTAATACCTAAATCTATATTCGATGTCAACAGATTCCTTTTTTGTAGAAAGGCTTTCCTTGCCTGAGCCAACCTACGTTTTATATCCTCTTTGCTTCGTCCATCACTGGTTATTCTGCTTCCTAAGTAACAGAAGTCTCCTACTTCCTTCAGCTTTTCACCTGCCAATTTGATCTCCATAGAGGTTTCTGATTTATTTCGGCTGCATTCCAGTATTTTTGTTTTACATTTATTAATTTTCATCATGAAGTCCTTCCGTAAGACGGAATCCATACCATTCAAAAACTCATTCAAATCCTCAGGCTTGTCGGCCAAGATGACGATGTCATCAGCAAATCTCAGAGTTGAAATTATTTCTCCTTGAATCTGAAGATGTAGGTTAACTATTTGAGGATATCCGCATCTGCCTCAAATTATCTGGAAACTACTGCATATGGCAATGTCACGTGCCGTTCACAGGTTGACGGCCAAACAACCTCTGCATTTGGTCATCGATCGAGAACCATTTGTAATGGCCAACGCGGGAAGTCAACAACCCACCAAGAGTATTCTGGTAATAGCAGACAATATATAAGGGTTTGTTGGCCAAAGCATTAGATAAAGATGTAATGATAAAAAGGGTTGACTTTACAAAAGGTCGCATAACAATTTAGCAAACATGTGGAGGACCAGACAATATTATTGTCACCAAATAAGGAGGTCCAGGAAGGCATAAAGGACACAACACAAACAATACCTAATGAAATGAAAATCCACAGCCTGCTTCCAGTCTACGACCGGGTCAGGAATGGAATGAATGAAGCCCCTAGCTAGCGGCGAGGATATGAACTGTGCCGGCTGCCGAAGCCTGTCGCACTCCCCTGGGGCAATGATTAAATGAATGACATATGAAATGAAATGATAGTGGAGAGTGTTGCTGGAATGAAATTTTTGACAGGGAAAACCGGAGTACCCGGAGAAAAACCTGTCTGCCTCCGTTTTGTCCAGCACAGATCTCACATGGAGTGACCGGGATTTGAACCACGGACCCAGCGGTGAGAGGCCGACGTGCTGCCGCCTAAGCCACGGAGGCTCTTACAAACAATACCTAATAATAAGATATATTATCAAATAGATGGCACATAAAATAAATATTCAAAGGTGTCACACAAATATAAGAGAAACACTGGCACAAATTTACACAATTGAAGAAACACTCGCATGGAATTAACACACGTAAGGCTTGAGCCTAAAAACACAAATTGTCTTGAACGTAGCTGCAGATCAGTACATCAAGGAGCGGCATGCAATACAAAGCGTTCCAAAGAATGGTATAGTTTGAATATGCAACGCAAGTGGAGTTGCAACAAATAATGAAAACAGGTCGCATGGAACGAGAATGTGTCGTCGAACCAGGACTGACTTACAGTGATGCGCCGATACCGTAAGCCCAAAATGAATTGTTAATTAAACAAATTATGTGTGAAACGCAGGAAGTCAAAGTAGTTGCTGTCATACAAATACCGGGATATGCCAATCGCACGGTATTGTCACAATAGTAAAGCAGTTGAGCCTAGCGTCAACCTCCATTCCAGTGATGTTGCAGGAAGATATTGCATGGTCTTGTAGCACATGCATCCAGACAAACGATGCATTACTTATCACACGAAACAAAATCATATTCATACGCGTGATGACAAATTGTTAGGCAATAGGTGAAGATCAGAATTAAACATGTTACAACAAACTATCCGACGCCGCGGATTGAAGGATTCGTCAACATGGCGCGTAGCAATAACATCAAGCATGGTCTGATGAGATCGAAAATCACCAAAATGTCACTGCCCTAACAAAATATGAATCATGTGCATAGGACATGATTACTAAGCACGGTTACTATGAAGATAGCACCAATTATAGAAATGATTAGCTGGATATTCGTCGATAGATCACAACCAATGTCTAAGCACAACATTCTATCATGGCTGCAAGCTTAGAGAACGAAGAAGAAACACGTGATTGGTCGCTACAAACATCAAGGAGGCCTCTGATAGGCTGGAAGCAGCCAATCACAGTAGAGAGTTCAAAGACAAGTCGGAGGCCTCTGATAGGCTGAAAACAGCCAATCACAGTAGAGAGTTCAAAGAAAAGGAAGAAGAATTAAAGTGGCCAACTTAGAATACCAAAATACCTTCTAAGCAAAAATATCCCACTGGAAACACCGGCAGTGGGAATACAACATGTAATCAAAACAAATGAATCATGACGACTAACCAACATAAACAAAACAAACTTGACAATGAATAAATACAATGAAGACAAATAATAAAGATATGTAGAACCACACACACACAGTGGAAACAAATAGGGAAACACAAAACTGGTTTGCCAAGACAGTGGCCGAACCATATTGCCCGCACAGAAACAACAGGTAGGTTGTTTATGAAAATACAAGAGGGTTTAGTTCTGCGGCAACAAGGGAGACACCTTGACAATTGGACGTTTCAAGAGTCCAGAGGTGGTATGTAGAGAGACCACACGAGCTAGGCCGTCCTTACCACAATGAACCTCAAAAATACGTCCAAGTCGCCAGTAAGTAGGAGAAACATTGTCATCCATAATAAGCACAAGCGTGCCAACCTTGAGGTTAGGAGACACACGGTTCCACTTGTGACGTTGTTGAAGGGAGAGTAAATGATCTGTGGACCATTTACGCCACAATGAAGTCATAATCTGTTGAAGTAATTGCCATCTAGACAACCTATTGATGGGCACTTCAGAAACGTCAGGAATGGGCAAGGCATTCAAAGGTCGTCCAACCAGAAAGTGACCTGGCGAGAGATAGCACAAGTCAGTAGGATCCTCAGTCATAGGCGAAATGGGTCTAGAATTTAGAATGGCTTCAATTTGCACCACGAGAGTGGTCAATTCTTCATACGTAATTACTTGAGCCTTCATGATTCTTATTAAATGAGATTTCAAAGATTTGATGTTTGCCTCCCATATTCCACCAAAATGCGGAGAACTAGGAGGAATGAAGTGCCACTGAATTAGTAGTGATGAGGTAGAATCTTGAACAACAGACTGAAAATCTGCAGAGAGCAACGAACCAAGATCAGCAAGGTCAGACTGTGCGCCTTGAAAGTTGGTACCATTGTCGGAATACACTTGAGTGGGAACACCCCTTCTACTGCAGAAGCGAGTAAAGGCTACAACGAAAGCATGACTGGAGAGGGAAGTGACGACTTCAGTGTGCACAGCCTTCGTAACCATACAAACGAACATTGCGATGTAAGCCTTAGTAGAGACCTTTGACCTGGGGCCACCGTACCTGATAGTGAATGGACCACAGTAATCAACACCAACGTGATTAAAGGGAAAGGTTTGATGGAGGCGAACAGCTGGGAATTGACCCATTAACTGTTCAGAAGGACGTGCAGCGTAGCGCACGCAAGTAACACAAGAGCGAGATAGGCTACGAACAAGTTTTCGTAGTGAAGGTATCCAGAAGCGTTGTCGGATAGTCGCAATCACAACCTGGACCCCGCCATGAAGCAACTTGAAATGGGTATGTCTGACCAGGACTTTAGTGAAATGATGGTCATTGGGCAAAAGTATCTGGTGTTTTGTATCAAATGGAAGGTCGGCCAATTCCAAACGGCCTCCCACACGAATAGTGCCATCAGAGTGAAGCAAAGGGAGCAAATTGCTGATGGTGGAAGTGGATGGCACTTGCTCATTCTTCATTAGAGCAGCAAGTTCAGTAGAGTAGCACTGAGCTTGAATCATTTTCACACATGTAAGTAGTGCAACATCAATTTCAATGGCAGTGAGTGGACCACTGATCCTAGTGGTATTTCTACAATTAGAGAAAAACCTAATACAGTAGGCTATGACCCTCAACAATCTCGTGTAGGAAGAAAAATTGTTAAAAAATCAATGTCAACAGGTTTAGATACATTTGCACACGAAATTCTACACTCAGGCAATTCGGACACAGGAGTGTCAAAAATATCTAAAGTACTGGAGCTTGTAAAGGCCTTCAACCATGCTGGACCATACCACCATAGCTGATTATTTTTCAATTGTGAGGGCATACAGCCTCGGGAAACTATGTCGGCTGGATTGTCACGGGAAGACACATGTTTCCAGGAGCAGTGAACAGTAAGCCTTTGTATTTCAGCAACTCTATTGGCTATAAAGGTTTTCCATTTTGAGGGGGGCGAAGCCAACCAAGACAAAACAATAGTGGAATCTGTCCAACAATAGACGGATTCAATAGGCAAGTTCAAAGCGGGTTGCACCTTTGCAAGCAATTTGGAAAGCAAAAGTGCACCACATAACTCAAGTCTGGGCAAAGACAACTGTTTAAGAGGAGCAACCTTCGACTTAGCGCACACAAGAGCAACAGTGACGATGCCATTGGTATCAATTGACAATAAATAGAGACAAGCTCCATAGGCCTGCTGACTGCTGTCGCAGAAGCCATGAAGTTGCATAGATTTGATTTCTGAAGCAGGCTTAAGCAAACGTGGAGTAGAAATCTCAGAAATCGCAGGTAAATTGCTATAAACATTCAGCCAAGCTTGCGCGATTTCCATTGGAAGGGGGTCATCCCAACCGAGTTTGTGAATCCACAAATCTTGGAAGAGAATCTTACAAGCAACCACAATAGGTGACACTAAACCCAAGGGGTCAAAAATAGAGGCAACAATGGACAAAAATGAACGCTTAGTAAAGGTAATTGAAGTGTCACAGTTCACGATAGGTGACTGAATCCGCAACAAGTCATCGATAGTTTGCCAATAAAGTCCTAGCGTTTTGGCGACTGTTTCTTCACCATCGCCGAAACTACGGAGTTGTTGTTTCTCTTGATGATCAAGAGGAATGTTATCTAATAGTCATGGAGTTTGAACTCCACCTACACAGTTCAAAACCACCTAATCTCAAAAGAAGGGTCAATTCATCATACAGAATGAGTGCGTCATGCTCGGAATCACATCCCGAGATACAATCATCAACATAGAAGTCGTTTAAAACAATCTGAGTGGCAGCTGGAAAAGCTGTCCCATCAGTGAGGGCGAGCTCCTTTAGCACACGAGTGGCTAAGAAGGATGCTGGAGCAGTACCATATGTAACAGTGTTTAATTGATATTCTACTACTGGGTCTGAAGGAGAGTCTCTCCAAAATATTCTCTGTAAGTCACGATCTTTGTGATCTACAAGAATCTGTCTGTACATTTTACTCAGATCAGCTGCAAACGCTATCAAGTGAGTACGGAACCGAAGCAAAATTGAGAACAAATCCTGCTGAATTACAGGGCCCACCAACAAGGTATCATTAAGGGAGCACCCAGACGTAGTAACCATCGAAGCATCAAATACCACTCTGAGCTTTGTAGAAGTACTGTGCGGCTTGAAAACAGGATGATGGGGAATTTAGTAAACTTCACCATCAATCGGGTGGGAAGCGACTTGCATATGGCTTAAGGCTAGATATGCATGCATGAATTCAGTGTATTCTAACCTTAACTCAGGGTTACGAGCCAAACGTCTTTCGAGGGAGTGAAAACGATTTAGTGTAGCGTAGCGAGAGGCACCTAGAGGCTCCGAGTCTACCTTGCGAGGGAGTCTAACCACAAATCTACCATCGTCTTGGCGAGTGGTAGTAGCAACAAAGTGTTCTTCACATATGGATTCGTCAACAGACAACACTGGGGTTTCAACTTCTTCAACGTTCCAAAACGCTTCCAGCTGTTGTTCTACATGAGGGCGTGAGAGTGTAAGTGCTGATACCACGTGCGATGGTTGCGAGGTGCTTGCACTGGGCAGCCTCCCAGAAAACACCCTACCCACAGAGGTATTTTGAATGATGGGCAAATCACCAACTGGTATGATTTTACCAGGACATAACAGGTCAAAGAAATATTCTGCACCAAGGTCAATAGATTTAGTGCAATTGAAATCAGGATCAGCTAAATCAATATGTGATGGAATGTTCCATTCAGAGGTGTCGAAACCAGCAGCGGGTAGCTCAAGTGCAATATTGGGAACCACGAGACATTCAAGCTTAGCAGACCAATTAGTAGCACAGGCAGAAACGTTCACATCAGCAACAACAGTAGCAGTGCTTTGATTTTGACCAACACCGCGAATGTGTACCTTCATAGGTTTGGTGTGGAGTCTTAATTTCTTAGTTAAGTGTGACGAAATTAAGTTACAATCTGATGCAGAGTCAAGTAGTGCAGTGACAGGTACACGTAAGCCATTGCCAGCTAATATATTCAACTTGGCAGTGGGTAATAGCGTCCTTGAAAATTGATTGTCACGAGCGACGTTACTGCAACTCGTGTTTACCACGTTAGCATGAGCTTGAGAAGCATCATTACTAGTGCCACTGGAGGGCTCATAGTGAAGAAGAGTGTGGTGTTTTCGGGAACAAGTGTTACAAGAGTACTTCGAACATTGATGATTAGGCTCGAAATTACGCAAAAGTCCAAAGCTTCTAACGCATTGACATGAGAAACAAAGTGGTCGATGATGGCACGCAAGGACACTGAATCATTACCGTATGCAGGGGGCTTGAAAAGCTTGGTGACATGGTTGTGCGCTATGAGCCTAATGTTATTGTAACATAATTTTCGAGACCTGACAAAATCCCATTTGGCTGTGGACGAAAGTTTAATAAAGGTACCACATTTCGACAATTGGTGATCAATGCTCCTACAATATGTACAACGAAATTTGGTAGTAGTTGGCATGGGTTTCTGAGGTGAATGACCTTCAGCTTGAAGTTTGGTAACAGCAGTATGTAATGCAGGCCTGAACCCATTCTTTTCAGTTATTTCCAGTACCTTGCATTTTTTCTCTAAGAAGCTAACCAAGCCCTGGAGAGTGGGAATTCTCCCAGAATCAACATGATTCTCCCATTCACGGATGCTATCATTATCTAGTAGCTCCAATATAAAATGTGACAACAAGTCTTGAAGAGGGACCCCGTTAAAGTCCAAAGCTTCTAACGCATTGACATGAGAAACAAAGTGGTCGATGATGGCACGCAAGGACACTGAATCATTACCGTATGCAGGGGGCTTGAAAAGCTTGGTGACATGGTTGTGCGCTATGAGCCTAATGTTATTGTATAAGTTGTCAGCAAGTTCCATGCGACCATAAAGTTTTCATCTGACACAGTAATGTTTTTAGGAGGAGTTTAGCCTCGCCACTAAGACTAGAATTAAGGTAGTAGAACTTAACAACATCAGAAAGAGCATGGTTATCAATTACTATGGCCTTGAAGCTATCTCTGAAATTCAGCCAGTCTGTGAAGTCGCCACTGAACTGCGGAATTTGAATTTCAGGCAACGTTATATGCTGATGATAATTGTTGTTTTAAGGGGCCTAACATCTAGGTTATCGGCCCCTAATGATCTGGGTGATAGCGAAAATGATAATGAAACGGAAACCAGAACGAAAATTAAGTGAGACGGAAAATACTTACAAAAAGGAACTCTGATTGAAACGACTCACAAAATGTTCTTACAAAAGGGAATTTAGAACGAAAAGATTCACAAAAGGAATAGATTGAAAAATACCCACAAAATGAAGGCTAGGTTCAAAATACGTACAAAATGCAATGTAGCGTCGAAATACTTACAAAATGCAACTGAAATTCAAAATACTTACAAAATGCAAATGAGATCGAAAATACGTACAAAATGCAATTGAGGTTCAAAATACTTACAAAATGCAATTGAAATTGAAAATACACAATGCAATTCAGATTGAAATAGGCCTTATCCCAGTTCCAATCCAAATTATTCACAAAGTGCAATCGAAATTCAAAATACTTACAAAATGCAATTGAAATTGAAAATGCTTACAAAATGTACGGTGATTCTAACGACTCATGTGGATTGACAATACTTACAAAAAGCAATTTAGATTGAAAATACTTGACAAAATGTAATTTAGATTCAAAATACCCACAAAATGCAATTGAGAATCAAAATATGTGCAAAATGCCCACCAAACAAAATGACTTTAGATTCAAAATTCGTGCAAAATGCGATTTTGGTTGAAAATACTTACAAAATGCAATTGAAATTCAAAATACTCACTAAAAGGCCCCGCAACCTGCATTGAAAGACTTACTAAAAAGCAATTTAGATTGTCAATCTTTACAAAATGCAATTGAGGTTGAAAACAATCGCGAGATGTAATTTAGATCGAAAAAACTTACAAAATGCAACATAGATCAAAAATGCCTTAAAAATCGCTAAAAGGGAATTTAGATACACGGTGATTCGAGTAACAAAAACAGTGCGGGAATCTTAAAGAGAAAAGGAAATAGAAGGAAAAGAGGAGAGGAGAGGGGAGAGAGAAGGTCCGCCCCAAAGGGAAGGGACAAAAGGGGAAAACGGACCCAGCTCAGGAATCCCTCGGGGTCGCCAACGCCCGAACTCACCAGCCGTGAGCCCCTGAGGGTGTAGCATGATCGACGGCGCACCAGAAGTGGTGGGGCTACATACACCCTGCCACCTTAAGGGCCTTGTGCACAAGGCAGGAGGTAAAAGGAAAAGAACAAGAAGGCTGACCCCTCACAGAAGGAGGGTATCAGGAAAGATGAGACAAGGGCCAATTAAGGCGGGAAAGGAAGAGACTCCCTAGGCCTCGGATACCCTAATACCGTCGGGGTCGGAAGAGAACAAGAGTTGACCAAGGAAGGTCGACAGGAAAGAAGAAAGAGAGGAGCCCGGCACAAGTAAGTGGAAGCAATGCCGGACTCAGCTGGGGCCCCGTGGTCGCCAACCCACAACCCACTAGATGTGAGCCCCTGGGGGGAACGTTATATGCGCTGCAGCTACGTTAGCATTAGGAAATTGTGCACTCTGCAAATTATTCAAAGGGTTATCACTGTCTGTAGTGTTGGATTTTTTGAAATTGTCACAATGTAGTTTAATTTTAACCATCAACTCAAAATACTTATCTTCGAAGTCACAACGTTCGGCTGTTTCTTCGTCGATATAGTCTGTAATATCCTCTAAAGCGACTTGCGCTTCGTTATATTGTTTATAAATTTCCTCGCATTTGTGTTTGCGTAACACTAACATTTGATATTGCTCTTCTGTAATGTCCTGAAAGTTGCTAATTACTTTTTCTTGTGAGGTAAGCATGCCCTTAGCGACTGCACGCTTCCTAACTAAAAGTCGCTTTTGGGCATCCTCCATAATGACTTTAGGATTGCCCGCCTAGATGTAATTACCAGAGTTGCACACCTAACTAACACAACCAACTAACTAACACAAAAAATAAACACTGAGACAATGGTCTCGATTAAGTTGTAAACAAACATCTGAACATAGAATACTGTATTGTGTCCTTGGGAAGTTAATTGGAACGTATACAATGTTAAATTTATGGCCTTCCTGGTGAAATAGCAAGAAACAAGGGCCCAACATGGCCAACAATGCTTAATAATTCAAAATAGTGAACAGCTCAATATCCGGCCCGGAGGACCAACTAATGTAATGGCCAACGCGGGAAGTCAACAACCCACCAAGAGTATTCTGGTAATAGCGGACAATATATAAGGGTTTGTTGGCCAAAGCATTAGATAAAGATGTAATGATAAAAAGGGTTGACTTTACAAAAGGTCGCATAACAATTTAGCAAACATGTGGAGGACCAGACAATATTATTGTCACCAAATAAGGAGGTCCAGGGAGGCATAAAGAACACAACACAAACAATACCTAATAATAAGATATATTATCAAATAGATGGCACATAAAATAAATATGCAAAGGTGTCACACAAATATATGAGAAACACTGGCACAAATTTACACAATTGAAGAAACACTCGCATGGAATTAACACACGTAAGGCTTGAGCCTAAAAACACAAATTGTCTTGAACGTAGCTGCAGATCAGTACATCAAGGAGCGGCATGCAATACAAAGCCTTCCAAAGAATGGTATAGTTTGAATATGCAACGCAAGTGGAGTTGCAACAAATAATGAAAACAGGTCGCATGGAACGAGAATGTGTCGTCGAACCAAGACTGACTTACAGTGATGCGCCGATACCGTAAGCCCAAAATGAATTGTTAATTAAACAAATTATGTGTGAAACGCAGGAAGTCAAAGTAGTTGCTGTCATACAAATACCGGGATATGCCAATCGCACGGTATTGTCACAATAGTAAAGCAGTTGAGCCTAGCGTCAACCTCCATTCCAGTGATGTTGCAGGAAGATATTGCATGGTCTTGTAGCACATGCTTCCAGACAAACGATGCATTACTTATCACACGAAACAAAATCATATTCATACGCGTGATGACAAATTGTTAGGCAATAGGTGAAGATCAGAATTAAACATGTTACAACAAACTATCCGACGCCGCGGATTGAAGGATTCGTCAACATGGCGCGTAGCAATAACATCAAGCATGGTCTGATGAGATCGAAAATCACCAAAATGTCACTGCCCTAACAAAATATGAATCATGTGCATAGGACATGATTACTAAGCACGGTTACTATGAAGATAGCACCAATTATAGAAATGATTAGCTGGATATTCGTCGATAGATCACAACCAATGTTTAAGCACAACATTCTATCATGGCTGCAAGCTTAGAGAACGAAGAAGAAACACGTGATTGGTCGCTACAAACAGCAAGGAGGCCTCTGATAGGCTGGAAGCAGCCAATCACAGTAGAGAGTTCAAAGACAAGTCGGAGGCCTCTGATAGGCTGAAAGCAGCCAATCACAGTAGAGAGTTCAAAGACAAGTTGGAGAGAATACAAAGAAAAAGAAGAATAATTAAAGTGGCCAACTTAGAATACCAAAATACCTTCTAAGCAAAAATATCCCACTGGAAACACCGGCAGTGGGAATACAACATGTAATCAAAACAAATGAATCATGACGACTAACCAACATAAACAAAACAAACTTGACAATGAATAAATACAATGAAGACAAATAATAAAGATATGTACAACCACACAGAGTGGAAACAAATAGGGAAACAAAACTGGTTTGCCAAGACAGTGGCCGAACCACCACTCATTCGGCGTTATCCAATAAGGAATGAACAGCTACGTGGATCATTGTATAGTTCAACCTAGGCTTGGTCTAAACGAGACATGTCCAACCAGCTGAGCAAAGATCAAAAGCGGAGAACTAGGGCGGCTACACAAAGAAAATTCTATAACAGTGATAAACGTATGATTGAATGTGTACCCATCATGTGCTATAAAAACGAAAGCAGGAGGAAGATAACTCGTCGTGAAGTACATATACACTCAACTCACGATACCCGAAACGATAACGTTCTCACCTGCTGTACCCAAAGTTGTGGGATTGAATCCGGCGCATTCAGCTAGCAGTTGAGGATGATTAAATGCGAGGAAGCCTACTCAGATTTACTAGCTCGTTAAAGATCCCCTTGGAGGCAAATTTCCGGCACCCCAGCGTCTCTAAAACCCGCAATAATTAAAAACAAATACAGTAACATTATTATGTGGGTTACACGCTAAGCGGCACTGAGTGCCGCTTTTTTGCAAAATTTTCTTTGACGAGGTAAACACTTACGAGTTCTGTGAAATCGTCCGCTATATCCTTTGTTCGACATGTGCTGCAGGGGAGGGAGTAGGTTCGGAGCCTGTCTGGTTCCCAGTTAGTCTGAGACAGGTTGTCAAAGTTGCGAGGTGCGCGAATGCGGCATTCCGTACCGCTAGCGTGTAACAACTGGCTGGAGTCGGCGTTGTGAAATAATGTAAGTATTTAACTTATTTTACCTTTGTTGTTTCTTTCTATGCTTCTATCATTATTTTCGATGTCAGCACATAGTCTAGTCTGCACGCTTGCCTTCTGTTTATAGGTCTCGAGCTGAAAGGTTGCTCCTAGTACTTGATGAGCAAGAAAGGTCACTGGATGAAGACGATCTGTTCGATTTTTAAGTCCACGTGCAGAGTTATTTTGTGTATTTAGCCACTGTATATTATTTCGTACGGTAAATTAGCAGAAAGTGTCCTTTTCCAAGCCAAGAATCATAGTGTAAAGGCCTACATGATTCTGACAAAGAGTTTTTATTTTACTCTATAGTGTATTTCTTGAGCTTGTTGAGCATCAGGTACAATGTCTTGTAATATGAGCCTGAAAAATGGCAATCTCAATCCAATAATTCTCAATATCTCTCTTGTGTGCTAAAATTATTATTTTTTCTTCGTTGTCCATTAAATGTTTATAAGAATTTTTAATTACATTAAGTATGAATAGTAAATATGTCCTTATCCCATCCCCCCCCCCCCCCCCCAATAATATATTTTATTACTGAGAATTTCAGACATAATGATAAGATTTTTTCAATGTATTCTCATAGGTTCTGCATAATTCTCCATACAAATCAATTTTAGCCGTTCAGCAAGACACTAAATTACGGAAAAGAATGAAAAAATATATTGCGGCATAAAATGCCGCTAGCGTGTACGAATGTTAGTGAAAGAGATGCGTGTAGCTAAGGGTTAATGATAAAAAAGCATTTAAGCCTACTCCAATATTATCACGCTACCTTAATCGTAAAACAAGTATCATAACAGCCCGTAACACCGACCCCGCTAATATAATAGCCTCGTATCGCTAGGACAGGAGACATCCATATTGGCAATAAAACAACCCAGTTGATTTCTAAGCCAGTTTCCAAATAATTCGACAATGTCCATGAATACACCAACGAACTGTTGAATTACAGGGCGGGCACATCTAAGGAACATGATTACCCGGATCTCCACATGCAGTGTAGCCGCACCTTGTGATAATGCCTGCAGGTGAACGTCATCGCCGTAAATTCCCTCGTCTGCGTACGTGTGGACTAGACTGCGAAGGCCAGAGGACAAGAGTCAAGGACGATGCATGGGCCCAAATCAAGTAATTTATTTAGAGTGAAGAATCAGGAGGTGGGGGCAAGTATGAATCAAGACATTTGTGTTGGGAATGAGAAATAGTCAACAATTTATTGAATACTTTGTTGAGCCCCGTAAAACAACAACTAAGTTATTGATTACTAATCCAACTACAGCCTGTATGGCAAAAGGCAATGTTGTGGTGGTAAACTAGTGGTTGTTTTAAGAGGAGGATTATCGAGGGTACGTCAACTACATACCCCCACTAGCAAGTTTTATTTCCTATTGCAGGGAACTAATAATAATAAAAACTAGTCAAGCGAAACTCGAAATTCTAAAATCAAGGTTGTGAACCATTTTCGAAATTGGGAGAAAACCAAGAATTACATGGCCAAGGAGAGTACGGTAAAACTGAGAGGAGGAGGATGATTCTATTCCCACCCTAACCATCCTAGAAGTGGTTTATCAGGATGAGGAAAAAATGCAGGGATGGTTCCTATTCTCAAGCCACAGCCACCTCGTTCCCAATCCTAGCCTTTATTACAAATACACTCTACCACTAGTCGGTAGCATGCTGAGCTTCTATGCCCAAGATAGCGGGTTCAAACCCGGCCGAAGCCGTCGGATTTTTTAACAGCGTTAAAAATCCCTCAGTATGCCTTCCTTCGGAGGGGAAGTAAAGCTGGCGGTCTCATGTCATACATTTATGGCATGTTAAAGAGCCTTCCACTAATTACACCTGTGTGAAGCTAAATTGGATAGGTTAAGAATGTAAACACTGCTCTTAGGTTTCTACGTTCGTTGCCAAGAGCCGACTGCGGTGGCGTCTAGTAGCTAAGTTCTGAACTTGGCCTAGCAGTCGTTGACGGTGGCGCTTGGGGGCAAAAGTAGGAACTATTTGAAAAATTCTAAGTTGCAGTCTGTAATTAAATTTAAAAAATATACAGTCAGTCTGAAAGACTAGACGTTATATCATTTCAAATGACGCATGCTTCAAATGCTACACATGTTAGAAAGGCTTCTCGTTCGCTCGAATCCCCAGGACTCTTTCAACAGACTTCATTACGAACTTAAAACAAAATATTTCAACAATTAGTTCCATCCAATAGTGCGTGACATCATGCAGCCATGCGGGAAGCTTAAGTTAATGGAGTCTGTTAAAGAGTCCTGGGGCTTCGAGCGAAGCGAAAAGAATACAGGGTGACTCCTAAAGAGGTGTACAAGATGCCAGATAAGAATACAGGGTGACTCCTAAGGAGGTGCACAAGATGTCAGACAAGAATACAGGGTGACCCTTAAAGAGGTGCCCGCGCGGGAAGCCTAAGTTAATGGGTAATGGAGTCTGTTGAATCCTGAGCCTTTCTAACATGTGTAGAATTTGTAGCATGCGTCATTTGAAATGATATAACGTCTAGTCTTTCAGACTGACTAATTTTCTTAGTGTAGTCGATGATGTCTCGGATGTTGTGCGGACTTTGATGTCCGTTTGATATTGTAGCTTGAATTGCTGCCACATTACTCAAACAGTGCTTCGTTACATACGTTCAAATGTGAGGTTTGGTGGCGAGTTACGAATGTTTTTAAATTACTTAGTTGTTCAATTCAAAATTTGTTGTACTGCGCTCTTCTCAAGCCTTTGGTCGCCACTCGGTTAGACGACGTTCTGAGCGAAACCACTGATCCCTACTCGGTGAGACGACTGTCTGGACGAAAGTTACTGCTTGCAACACAAGGAAGGGGGCGGGCGGGTGGTGGTTGTTTGAGCATATAATATAACATGTACACATCATATAAACCTTGAGTGTCATCCATGCCACCATTTTGTAGTGTAGCCTACGTTATCGCGATCTACACTACTCCCGAGAAATTCGACATATTAGTACATGGAGCTGGTGGCCAGGATGTCCAAGACCCTAAATTAAACAGAAACTTATGTGCACAAACAGTCATGATGTTCCAAACTGGAAATTTCTATAAAGGAGCATTCCAGTCTTTGTATCCAGAGACATAAACTGTCAGCAGTGACATATGGTAGAGATAAGTGATAAGGGTACGTCAGAGGTTCAATTAACTGTATGAAGGCTGCAGAGGGCAGCTGAATTTATTTATAAAAGAATAGTCCTGACTACTGAATCCAGGATGAGATATTGCTAGGCCAGGAATGACTCACTCTTTTGAACATTAGGTGCCCTTACGAATGTAGTGTGTTTGACTCTTAAGCCCCTTACATGCCTTAATAGCCCGACAGTAGGGCTATTTTATGAAGGTAGTGGTCATTAGGCAGAGGTTGTATGTCAAAGTGTCAGTTTCCAAGACAAATTCTTGGTACAAGGATGCCAATAACCTTCTATTTATTTCATTTATAGTTGTTTCCAGAGACAAACTGTCAGCAGTGACATATGGTAGAGATAGTGATTAGGGTACTTCCAAAGTTCAATTAATTGTATGAAGGCTGCAGAGGGCAGCTGAATTTATTTATAAAAGAACAGTCCTGACTCTACTGAATCCAGGATGAGATATTGTTTATTTTATATATGTTTGTTCATTTATCTATTTTATATTTGTTTATTTTTTATTTACCGGTAAGTTACTGGCCCTATGACTGACTTATAATGTTTCAATTTCAAGTTACAAGATAAGCAATTCTTGTTGTAAGTGCTCTTCGTCAACCGATAAGCCATTTCTAAGTTATTGACTCTCACGGATAACGCTGCCCTGTCAGATAAGTTAGATTCAATCCATTCTCCGAGATACTTAAATTTTTCAGTCCTCTTGATCTCTCCCTGTTCCAAGAGCATCTCACTGCTAGCTTCTTTTATATTTTATATTCCTTTAACTTAATTATTTATTTGGGTATGTTATATTTATTTAATATTTGTTTGTTCATGTTTATTTGTTTATCGAGTCCCAATTAATTACTTGCATTACACTCTTGCACCTCATTAAGGCCTTCGACACTATATACCACGAAATTTTATTTTCTAAGCTAAAATACTACGGAATTAATGGGAATTAATGGCGTACAGTTTTCATTAATAAATTCGTACCTTGATAATAGGAAACAAATGGTCTTAATTGAAAACCAACTATCAGACATACTCAAAATTGAAACTGGAGTTATTCAAGGAACAGTAATGGGGCCGTTTCTATTTTTTGTGTATATTAATGACCTCCCACATAACTTGCCAGGCAAATCCATTCTAAATGCTGACGACATCACCTTAATAACATCGGATGAAAATCTGAAAACTTGACAGGACAAAAACACAGACATGGTAGAAAACTCCACCATATTGGTTGCACAGCAATAAATTGGCCTTAAATAGTAATAAAACAGAAACAATATATTTTGAAACCAGAAGTGACTGAAAACACATCCGTTAAGCTGCTAGGAATTTATTTAGATCCCAAATTGAACTGGAGCAATCATACCCAACAACTAGGCCTATGTAAGAAACTGTCCAGAGTAAATTTCTTACTGCACAAACTTAGGACCTGTCAGTAAGAGCAAAATGTTAGATGCATATTACGCCTTTTGCATCCGCATCTGGTTTACAGTATAATACTTTGGGGGAATTCTCCAGGGGCCCAGGAAGTCCTTAGTGACAAAAGAAAGCAGTTAACTTAGGTGTATAAAGGGAATTCAAGACAATGAGTCATGCAGGCCTGTATTCAGGGAGCAGAAAATATTGACTCTCTCTGCAATATACATATACCACTGTCTAATAGACATTAAAGAAAACCAGAGTAACTGCACGGTAAGGGGGCACGTACATCAACATAACACAAGAAATAAACATTATATTGACATATCCCAGGAAAGGCTAAGGAAAACCCAAAACTACCATAATTACACAGGTATCAAGCTATTTAACTAACTGCCCATAACACAGACACGGGAAGTCTCTGAACCGGGGAATCGAGGATCCTGCTGGAACTTTGCAGATACGTTGCGTGAGCCCAACTAGGCAGAGCCGTGAAGAAAAATCTTTCGGAAATTAACTTCCCCTTGTATTACATAAAAAAATAAGATTTACACGTTTAAATTGGCGCGCCAGTGGCGTGAGCTTCATTGGCTGCGTCAGAGGTTGCTTCCCAACCGTACTGTGCTTCCCGGCCTACGGCGTACATTCACTGAATGTGAGACGACAGACCCAGCATACGCACAATTGAAGGATTAGTTTCATAATGTTTTCAAACAGCATGTACAGTCCGGCAATGTGGCACTCCTTCTGGATTCCTTTTCTGGACATAAATCATTAGAAAGTGAAGAGCGCATATGATTGATGATGATCCCTCCTTGGGTCACAGCCTATTGTGAACATTGGATGTATACGGCTTTAGGGCCAGGAAAAACTTTATCGGCTTTAGGGCCAGGAAAAACTTTATCCGCAGATTTTCGAACACCGTTCGGTTATTGAATTTTGATATCAATTTGGCCCAGAGACATACACTCTTGAAAATGCAGTCTCTGACATATCACCAATTGTCGTCCCCTCGTTTTACTTCAATGTGGGAATACGCATGGTACCGAAGTCCGACAATCCTGGTTGATTTGAACACCTTGTGCCATATTGTTTTGATATCAGTGCAATACAATGCAGTACTTGCACTCGCCCGTGTTTCATACGGTATCGATGGTGTAAAACCAGTTTGGATTTCCAAGATTATTACCACGAACATCACTGTTGTCAGAACTATGTGAAATAGCTTGGTCACTTTCTCACTTGTGTGACCATTGGTTCAGTTTATTCTGTGTTGTGTTGTAATGATGTGCATTTGTGATACACCTTACATTGCATGATAATACAGCATGACGTGCAATATATTGTAAAGATGTCCCATGCCGCAGCGCAGCTTGTCAGCGCGAGTTCGGGAGGGCAGTCGTTTGGCACATGATGTTTTGAGCCACCAATCAGGCGTGAGGCACACTCCCGCTTGACCAGCGCGCACAGTTCAAAATTGTAGTACTTACTGCCGTCTACGGTGTGTAGGAGTTAATTTCCGAAAGATTTTTCTTCATGGATCTGCCTAGTTGGGCTCACGAAACATATCTGCTAAGTTCCAGCAGGATCCGCGATTCCCCGGTTCAGAGATTTCCCTTGTGAGAGACATGCCAGTACAGCGGTTAGGGAAGAAACTAAAATATTGCCTGACTATGAATACAACCTACAACTTTCTGGAATTTGAAGAAAATTTGAGGCACCTCCAGAATGAATGATGATTATACAGTGAGTCCGGGAATGTTCTCCGCAGCACCTACATTCGTCTGCGAAGGCTAGCTACAGTAGTTATGTTGGTAGCACGGCTGCCGCTTGCATCATGACAAATAAACAGTAAACTTCGTACTCACCACAGCCATTTATAACAGATGCTGGAAGCATTCACAGTACATCACTCTTTTTCCGTAATCAGTTTGTTATGAACCACGGTAACTTTATAAGGGAACAACTAAAGCTTGTCTTTTATTACAGCTTTATGTGCTGTCAACTGAGAGATTCCTGTTTGTTGAGCCAATTTTCGTGTTGATTTACTTGGATTACGCAGCATTATATCGGAGATTTCATCAAGTTTTTCATCCGTTAAAAGCGTAGGCCTGCCTGTTCCCGGAACATCGTGAACTGAGCTAGTCACATGAAATTTACTTATCATATCCCGAACGGTATCACGGTTTGGACACTTTGAATTAGGAAGCCGCGTCTGAAATCTTAATTATATATGTTCTGTAAACCGATCGCCTTCGTGAAAAACGTAATCCACCAAAAAACTCTCTCTTCAGTGATAAACATTACCGCCTGTATACTGTTGCACTCTTCCAATAATATATCTGAACGCTCGCTGACTGTAATACACACAGACAGCCCACACGGGGAGTCCCGCTTTCAAGGACACAGTGCAGCCAACTAAACTCATGACTCAACCACTCACAGCTGCACGTACCCACTGCGGAGAACATTCTCGGGAGCCCCGTAGCATGTAGGGGAAATATAGTCTGGCCATATCTTGTAATAAATTTGTATTTAATTCATCATCATCATCATTTCCCCTTATCCAGCTCCTGCCGGGTCGGGGTATTTATGGAACTTCTCCACTTTCCTCTTTCCTTCCACCATTCTTCTTCCACGATCTTGTCCCAGTCCAGATTTCTTTTTCTTACGCTGTTCTTCACTGAATCAATCCACCTTGTTCTAGGTCTTCCTCTTGCTCTCTTACCCTCGCACTTCGCCTCCAGCATCTGTCTTGGTATTCTATTTTCCTCCATCCTCTTTACATGTCCAAACCACCTTAGTTTATTCTTCTCAATTCTCTCGTTGAGTTTTTCCATCCCAACTTCCTTCCTAACATCTTCATTCCTCACTCTGTCATTCCTTGTCTTTCCTATCATACTTCTTAGGAATTTGTATTTAAGGTAGCGCTGCACACCGTGAGAACATGTGTATAAAAAAATTGAGTAATGAAATTAGCCAAAGTAAGTTACCTGTAGTAATGGTATCTGGAGATGATAAATTAATAGATGTTGACTCGTCCGCTGTCATAGACCCACCCAGCCATCCCAAATAGCAACACTACTTATATAGTTGAAATGAAGTCTCTAGAAGACATCTTTCTCACAAAGTCAGGAATGCCAACCCCACGCATTTGATACTATCTCGCACCGGGTATACAAAGAAACAAAAGAGCGTCAATAATGTAATATACTATTGCGCCAAATCCAACTCGTCAGTCGTACTTTAACCATGGATTGTGTGGCATGTGAAATTACTTCATAAATTGTATCTTATTAGTGTTTTACATACAAAACCAAACCTAACCTGGGGCTTACGCCCCAGACCCCCTTCCTTGTGGTACTAGCAGTAATTTTCGGCCAGGCAGTACTTTACGTCTTTACGTGTGAAATGGTGAATTTTGTATGCGACATGTTGGTAACGTAGTCACATTTCCGTCTGTCGAGTGTCCAAGATGGCGTCCGTAGTGAAACGAACACGATACAAATTCTTTATTTTCGTAAAAAAAAACACATTATTGAGGTGCAGCAGTTGTAGTTGAGATTGTGAAACGACTCCCAACAACTCCAAGAAACGTATGTAAATCATAAATCCTATATTTTCAATAATATACCTCGTTAAAAGTTACGAAAAGGCATATTCTCACGGCGTGCAGAATTACTGTATTTAATTGTACAATTGTAAATATTGTAAACATTTTTCTTTTTTCTTGTTAAATTATATTCTTAACCAATAATGCCTTATGTATAGCCTAGCTTGAGTATTTGTATTTTTACTTGTATTTTTGACGTTGTCTATTGCAACACGAAGTTGTTTAACAATAAAATTTTATTTGATTATGTTATATTTGTTTATTCAATATTTGTTTATTCTGTTTATGTTATATTGTTTTTGAATTTATTTAATATGTGTTTGTTTATGTTATATTGGTTTGTTTATTTATTTGCTGGTTCATCATTTATTTTATATTTATTTAAGCTATCTATTTTATATGTATTGTTGAGATGTAGCCCATGATCAGTCTTTTATATTAAAAATAAAAGCTGATTTTTTAAAATAGTTGACACAAAATGTGGCAACTATGGCATTAGCAGTGTCAGCCCCCCCTTTAAAGCTCTAAAAAAAAATGAAGACATCTGTTGTCCAAGCAAAGGGAGCCGACACCGAACCCTTATAACTAGCAGGATGGGTCTGAGCAGCATATTTATGGGAAAGAAAGGCACAGAAGTGGGGATCCGTTGGGCACCTCAACTAATGAACTGTTTTGGTGACATTAAGCTCACCTCAGTCTATCACTGTTTCTGGTCATTTCTGTCAGAACACCTAAACCAGTCAATGAACCACACCTCTTTCATATAACTTACCACCAGGGACTTGCAACAGGACCTCTCATTTGTATTAAGTTATGTCTACAAATATGAACTGTGAGTAGGATGCCATGGTTTAGTATCCTATTTTAATGCTGCAATCCAGAAGTTTCTACTATGAATGTAAAAGGAAGCTTGTAGTTTTATGTGACCGTTAATCTCACGATATGGATCCGAAACATAGGACATGATATTTCACAACGTAACTCTCACATGCACTGACCGGAAATAGAACCCAGTCAGCCTTGGTGAGAGACAAGCAGCTTCACCACAGAACCGCCACGCCCTTCTATGTATGTGCTGCCTTTCATTGTAAATACAAAGAATTCCACACCAGGAGGATATTTCTGTATGTGCAGTTACATTCAACCACAGAACTAATTATTCTACCCTATGCAGAATGCTATCCCATTCAAACTCAATCGTTCCTCAACAACCACAGCTTAGTGACGTTGATTCACTGGCAAACAAGTCACAGGTAATATTTGAGCTTCTTGCTGCAAGAGAGCAGCAACATACATGTGCATAAGGTCTAAAATAAAAACACTACAGGCCAACATCTCATCCAACTACATAAAATAGTTAGCACAATATTTTATCAGCGGCATACTATCACAGTGATTAACTTAATTTTAAATGAACGTATAGGCCTACTGTCATCCTACGACTCCCATTAAGAATAAATTCAAAAGTATTTAGTCCCAGTACCAAATAACCTGATACCTCACAAAACACCAAAACATTGAAATTGTAAACATCTGTATGCTTAGTTGTTAAGATCATAGAAGCGACACGTTTGGTATGTGAAGCCAATGAATTACAGTAGCTTAATCGTAAGCGAGCCTTGGTGCATTTGTTTTGATCAGGCGTCACGTTATAAGGAACAGGAATTAACTTCAATATTTGAAGGACTTTACCTTAATTTCATGGTATTTTTCCTCAAGATAGTATGCAATATTCCTAGCCTCTTCATACTTCCGTGAAAGCTGCACGTACTTATCATAATGTCTCTTGAACAACACAAATCTGTAACAAGTAAATGGCCGTTTCAATCACTTACCATAGCTACTGCATCGATAAACTTAAGCAATATTAAAAAATAGCCTACTTTTGATACCATAGTAAACTGTAGATCCTAAGCAGCTAATGTTATTCATAATTTTGAAAGCTATATTTCATTGTAGCCTACACTCAGGAAACAAACTATGAAAAACATGCATCCAAGGACACTATGCCTAAACTCTAAAGGCAAGTGATTAGACCCAACATCATGAGAAGTGAATAGGAACATTAATTGAGCACTCACCTGTAGAAATCATTTTCTGTAATCATATCCCGTATACTATCTTCAGGATCCAACTGGTCATATAGACCAACATGACGGTTTGGGGTTCTTTGCAAGTCTGTAGGAAATTCAACAGAGACCTTTCTACCAGATCTATCAACCGTGTTTGGCTTTATATCAACTTCAGCTTCACTGTCACTAAAATACTTTGTTTTCGGAAGAACATGTTTCGACACTAGATCATCTTCATACACAACACATGCAGTTTTGGGGATGGGAGAGTCACATCTAGCATGCTGAATATCTTGAGGAATTATGTTTGAACTCTGAAGAACCAAATCATCACTTTTGCTATGTTTTAGTTCAACTCCCAATGACTCGCCAGATCTACTGTAACGAGCCACAACTGATGGCCTGCAACCATCAAGCAATGCACGAGGAAATGTATCGCCTCTTGAAGTAACAGACTGAATTAAGAGGTCTGTCATCTTTATATCATGAATCTGGAGGGATCCCCAGCAGAAACATAATCAATGGCAAAATAAACACAGTTTCGAAAACGGTCTGTAGTAGTCAATTTCTACAGTCTTGTGAAAAACTAGCATTACGTCCTGTAACAGAGGGTCTGTACTTAATTACGAAATATATAAAAACACACACGAATTTTTCATACACACAAACAGCTTTCAGACACCACCGTTAAGGCTAATTGCAATCGCATTTATGGCGTAGCCGATAATGCCCTTTAGCAGATGTTTCTGTTCAACAGTAACAGCCAAAACGGTGATAAACAGAACAAAATATCGCCTATGGCAGTCAAAATAAACATAATATTTATGTCACACGCATACCGACCATCGCAAACGTCAACACATTCACACAACAAACGTCAGCTTCAAACTAGTGAATGGCGGTAAACAAGACAACTACATTGAAGACACGGATGTTGCAGAAGTTTTGTACACGGCGTCGATACATATCGACTGTAGGTAGAGTCAAAGAGGTTACAAATACTGTAGTTCAAGTAAACATGTTCAGAGTACACTTACAGCAATCTTGAATAACTTTATTAAACACAAATTGTGCACTTTAAAAAATGAATATTCACACCGTGCAATAATTAAAAACTTAGCATGGTCACTGTGTGCATTTTACCCTATTTTCATTATATGAAAAAAAAAAAAAAATAGGCTTATGAGCTCACCTTTTGGCTGTGTGTGTCTGTGTGTGAGTCCCAAGGAGTAATAAGTAGACGCCCTGCCAGCGCTATTGGCAACTCCAGCTATCTGATATGACATCTTGCGGTAAAAATGAGAAACTTACCAAGTAGGGTACATTTGTCACGTGGTGACTGTATATGGTTTCTTGTATTGGTAAACAGATCGTGGTAAATTATTCCTGTTTATACATAATAAGTTTTACTCGTTGATAAGAGTGCAAAATGAGTAAAAGCAAAGTATATTGCTCAGTTTACGGCTGTAAGTCGATGTATAAGAGGGCTGCGGATATACGTTTTCATCACTTTCCATAAGATGCAAATAGCAATAGCCGAAAGGTGACAATACCAAATAAATACGGGCAACAAGAGCGGATTGGACCACTCACCACTACATTCACTGACGACAGGACGGGTTGTTCACTTACGCCGAGCCAAGCCGCACCTAGACAGCCAAGCAAAGTCTCGCCGGGCCAAGCCGTATCAAGACGGCCAAGCCTAGGCCTACACCAGCCGATGACAGCCAAGCTTCATCAGTCAGGTATCCTTTCCCGCTCCCTAGTACATTTCCAATAACCCTACCAACCGTTATCACCTCGCTCTGCGATATCCGAGCCATTCCACTATGAGTCATATAGGCCTAATTTGACTTCGCAGGGTAAATACTTACCATCCAAATCAGGCAATTCCTGTCTACCCCGAGTTTTAATACAAGCTAAACTCATCCCTTCGCCCTACCAAGCAGCAAATAATTTCTAGAGTCTATGGTACAGTGAGCAAACTCAAATATAGCTTTTAAACGTAACAGCACCATGACTCGAACTGCACAAAAACAAATACCAGCAGAAAACCGATGCTTGATAATATGCAATTGACACATAAAATCCAATGGAACACACAAACTAGATCACTTGTATCGCACAGTTATACATATATACAATTGAAAATAACACTGTCATTATTTTAGGGACCACATTTACTGATTATAACCGAAAAATAAAAAGTATTCCATATCAAACGCGTGTTATTGAGTATTTTTACCATACTTATCCAGACGACCGCAACGCCCCAAGTATTAGTTTGAGTTGCCAATATCATGCGGAGAGTTGAAGCACAGACCACGCCCTCATACTTGCCCGGCTAGAGTGGTAAATGGAGCCTACAAGCGGGGGATTTAAGTATGATTACCAGTAAAAGATTCGTGTGCAGGTACAGTACGAAGTTGTAAGGTAGGCCTATATGACGATGGAAATCAAGGAATATTTGTTGATCTTTGCTGGCTAGCGTGAAGTGTACGGCAGTCACAATACTTTTCGTCGCACTCGAAAATCATGTAAACTGCCGTAAAACGTTTAATTTTACAACATAAACTAGAGCAATACACAGATCTAAAATATAGTATAGCACTTGGGAAATGAATGTATTATACCAGTATGCAGTTTTTACAACCAATATTATTGTGGATTTGAGGCAACCAGACACCGACCACTGTTCTTAACTTATAACTTACCAAATAATAGGCAAATAATTACCGAGATACCCGTAGGCCTGCCAATATATTCATGAATGTGTGTTAAATAAATTAAATAAATTTAAAATATTAAGGCATGTGAACTAATTGGGTGGTGGCGTTGTTGTTTTTATTGCACGATGTTTTTTTTTTTTTTTTAATAGGCCAGTTCAGTTCCGGTAACAAACTAAATAAGGTCTAGGCTGAGGTATGAGATTAGCACGCTAAAATATGCAAATAATGAAATATCAATCTTCAAACACCCACAAGCTATAAATCTAGAGCTCAAGCCACGTTAAAAATAGATTGGGGTGATTAGATTACAGTAATACCGTTCATTAATTGACAAGCAGAAACTATTTCCAGTGAGAAACGAAGGAAAATATCCGTAATTAATTCCTAGCAATCAAAATACTTATATTGATGGGCACACATGCCAATATTTGAACATTTAACGAATGATACTAGAACAGTACCGTAATGTGGCTACTCTAAAGATGAAAACTTAACACAATAAATGGCAAATAAAGTGCATTTACTTGTGAAATGGCATTAATTTGGTAGGTGGGAATTCTGTTTGTGCATACATATGCCCCTCACGTCGACATTTCGTCCCACACGCGAAATATCACCACTTTTAAGTACGTACGTCACACCATTACATGCTTTTCTTATGGGACTACTGCAATGTTTTGAGCATATGTCAAGGAGTAACTTCTGGCTTCACTTCCTTGCCGTTAGGGCCTCTCGTTATTACTCTTCGGTGAGTCCCTCTAATAACGTATAAACGGCTGGAGCGATTTCAATGAAACTCGGTAAGTCATAGCATCATTTCGTCCGACCCCGACCGTGCCCTTCAAATTTTATTACGTCTCACCAATCCATCAGGGCGGCTGTTCGAAATATTTCACTGGCATTCTATATCTCCGAAACTATTACTGACATCACCCTGACATTTTGTACGGTGATAAAGGACACTACTACAAGTTTAACAGAGTCACTTTCAAAAACCTGTAAAGTACAAAACGAACATGGTGGCTAAGCTAAGTTGAAACATTTTAATAGACAAATCTCGCGATGTAACCATCTGAGCGCAGTGAAATATGGGTACAGTAAAATTAATTAAGAATTTATTGCAGCCATACGGCCATAAAGGTACAGTGCCGGTATATGAATATGTTCTAAGCAAACCATGTTGTGGATCTTATGCACAAAAGTCTACCAGGGATTTCACTCGCTTTTTACAGCTGGTCACATGGTAACGGTCACAGGGCTGATCGCACAATTCACAAATACAGGTATTCCCGGGGTCGTGAAAACACTTCGTCTTGCATACCTTGTGGTGGTACCCATGCACAGCCATTGAGGTCACCAGGTGTCGGAGCTCCTGATTCGTGTCGGCCCAGGATCTATTTATCATGGCTTCTGTTGTGTAAAAGGCCAGACAAATCTCCCTTCTTTTCTTTTCTCTTTCAAGGAGCAGTTTATTCCAGCTGAAGAGTTCTTTGGCGAGCTCGTATACAAGCCTCGACTTTGTGTATTTCGATACACCTAGGGCGGCTTTCAAGAATCGTGATTTGACTGCTTCTAAAGTCATTAGATCTTTTAGACTGATCTTTTCCCATATGATATCTATTCCGTAGATTGCGATTGGAACTATTTTTGCGTTGAACAAGGCCATAGCAGTTTGCAATGATAATCTGGATATTTCTTTGATGTCAAAATTGCTTTAGTGGCAGATGCTGCTCGGGATTTCACGTGTATTCTGAATGATCTGGCAGTGGTTTGCAGAGTCACTCCCAGGTATTTGAAGCTGTTGATTAATGATTTATTGTAATGCACTGAGGCCTGTTTGCCATCTCTTGATGAATGCAGTAAATTTGCATTTGTCTGTTGACACAGGCTAGAGTAAAATGTGGCTTTTCACCGATGTCTCAGTCTCACTCATGGCTGTGATTATATGGAAGCTACTGAGGTATGGGTGGTGCTTAGTAATGACATTCAGGGCACAGTCAGTGCCTGTGGATGCTGTGAAAGGTTCTACTCATAGGGTTAGTACCGCTGTTCTGACTCAGTGAGGAAAGCAATGGCAAACTACCTCACTCCTCATCTTGCCTAGTACGCCTCAATATAGCGCTGCCTGGGGTTTTTGTGGGTATCTACCCACATAACCTAATGGCGGTACTATTTGAGGATCCAACCAGCCTTCGGGCTGACTACCTAACAGACAGACAGTAATGCACTGGCATCTAATTTTGTTCAATTGTATACATATACTCAAGATGGCGGCTGTGCGAAATTTTAAAATCAAGTTTTTATTGCTTGTGTCGTAATCATGCGATTGAAGTGAAAGTTTGAATAATGAACCTACGCAATAATTTTCTTTTAATGGTACATAACTCTATGGCCTATACATATAACAATCCAAAATGGCGACCATCAGAAATATCTAGGAATCTATTACAGCACTCAAACTGAAATTTTGTATGTTGATAGAGGCAATTAACATGAGTAGGATATATGGAAATAAGCTTTACTTCTTCACGGAACTACTTGTTGAACATGGTACCGTTCATAATGCTGACCACACAGCTGACAAACACAATCAGCTGAAGGATCATGATAGGACTTCAGCTTGCAAACTCTATGATGATAGCCATGCACGGACATGGAGTTCACGAAGTGTCGAAGGTCCTGGTTCGCATCTGACCATCTCTTGTTCATCATGGCTTCAGTCGAGTAGAACTGTAGCCAGATATCCTTTCGTTTTATTTCCCTTTCTTCCAACAATTTCTTCCAGCTATCCGTAGAAGGGAGAGCACACTTGAATCTCAATTCTTCTATGAGGAAAGATTCCCCAGCAAGCTCACTGACTAACTCTGATCGTGTATATCGAGATACGCCAGTGGTGGCCTTCAGAAACCTTGCCTCGACTTTTTCTAAAGTCACGAGGTCACTCTTAAGCCAGCCGTTCACACTCCAGCTTGCTGGCCACCCGGCTAGCCGCTAACCAGTTGCTGGATTATGTATGGCGTTGCTGACAGCACAGCGTGAAAAGTTCATCCAGCGAGTTTCCCCCACCAGTTGCCATCCGCCCTGATGGATTGTGTGTGTCGAGGCGGCCAGCGGAGCATCCAGCCGCATACGTCTGTCTGTCTGTCTGTTAGGTAGTCAGCCTGAAGGCTGGTTGGATCCTCAAAAAAGACCACCGTTAGATGTGGGTAGATACCCACAAACACCCACGGCAGACCTATATTGAGGCTTACTAGGCAAGTAAAGTGTGAGAATATAAAGAAATTGGTTTATATGCAGTTAGCAATAATGGATAAAGAGACTTTAGAAGAATTCATACAGGCGTACAAAGAAAAGCTGTGCCTTTGGAATCCCAGTTCCCAAAGTTATTCAAATACACAAATAACAAAAACTGCTTTAGAGGATTTGTCGGAAATTTTATTAAAACATTATTCTAATGCCAATATTGATTCAGTGCGTCTAAACATTGATATTTTGAGAACAAACTACAACAGAGAAAGGAAGAAAGTTGCGAATTCCAACGTTACGGGGACTTCAGCAGACAAAGCTTTTTATCAAGTTTATGGTACTACGACAAATTAAAGTTTTTGTCGGGAGCATATAAAAAACCACCAGACGAGGCATAGCATCTTTAGTTAGGACTGGAGACGAAGAAATATAGGCAAGTTTAATTATTACTAGAATTTTTTAAATCAATTTTTGTTTACTGAAAGGGATTTGTAAGACCCAAATTAATAAATTTGGTTATTTTCACTTTTTTACATTTTATGAATATCAGTCTATGTATCATTATGTTTAATTTCCTAATAGTTTTATTGAAACAGTCCCATTAAAATGTTAAATTTATTTTCAAGCTTACTAGTGCGATGTTATCGCGACGGAAAATTCCACTCAACATTTCATGTTGAACTTCATATCTCAAGAATTATTGTATATTTAAAGCCGTGGTTCTGGTTGTTTTACAAAATAATAATGTTCTGTCCCATATTACGACTCCCCTTAAGAACGTCTTGCATTGTTCATTTTATCATGAAATTCTACTTTTCTTTCATTAGTAAAGTAGTTCTTAAATGTTTCTCGAACTATTCTTCCTTCTTCAAAGGTGGGAGGATTTCTTGTTAAAGTGAACCATTATGTCGTTTGTATTTTCACCTTGAAGTATGGAACAATCGGCTACGTTTTCTCGGGTCAAAAAAATCTCTGTGATATAATGCCTACTTTGTCGTCTCAGAAAATTATGTAAGACGCAACTAGCTAACACAATATAGTCCACATTTTCAACTGACATTTGAAGTGACTGGTGGTAGAATCGAAATCTATATGTCGTTATGCCAAAGGGGCTTTTTGTAACTCTTCCTGCACGAGAAAGTCTGTAATTAAAAATTCTTTGTTCATCACAAGCACTCTGTTCTGGAACGGTTTTAATAACACTTGAGACAGTGGAAATGCAGCATCTCCTATGAAAACAAAAAGCGCACATCCTCCTGAATTAAGCAAATCACATGGTGACGGTAAATTTAATTCATTAGGCCTAGTCATCAATAGTCTACAGAATTCAGTATGTTTTATTACTGTGTTGTCGGAGATTCTACCATTTGTTCCAACATGTATATAAATGAATTCATAGTTTGCATTTACAATTGCAAATAGCACGACAATAAAGTAGATGACCAGGGAGAATTTAAAAGAGTACACTTTTTTGAACCCGACTAAACCTTGCCGCACGCACCAGACTATACATTGCGTTCGGTTTTCTTGCAATATCTCGCGAACCCATGGTCCGATTTGGACCTATTAGGTATCAAAGGACTTGGGATGACGCCCCTTTTCCTACAAATAACTTATTTCAACCCCAAAATAAAAGCTACCCCTACCCGGGGGTGAAATAGTGATTTTGTGTATGCATGTACACTCGCGGCTTTCGTAAGATGGCGGTCTTTTTTAAATGATTATTTATGGATGAGTTTTTTAAATTTAATTAAAGGACCCAAAACGAATAGGTTTTTAATATCTCGCGAACCAATAATGGGATATTGCTATGTGGGGTGTTGAATTAGTTTGAGTGATACCCTCTTTCCTGTGGTGCATGAAGATGGGCAAAATTGTTGAAAATTAGGGAAATGGGCTTAATTATTTTGGAAGCAAGTGTCTTTTTTGTTTTTGTTTTGTGAGGTTTGATAAAATAATGTTTTAACGTGATGCAGGAAGAAGGTAAGATTTTCCCGGAAGGGGATCCTTAACGTGCCAGTCAATCTACTGACACGGTTCTCTGGCATTTGCGCACCCTTATAGGTCAGTGGACTGTGCTAGGATATGAACCTATTAAGTGTGGTGCACTGAGCAATGTGAATGGAGACAAGAAACGGCGGTAAATGGAAATTATAATCCTGTGATGAGACGAATGAGTCCAAGCCGGCTCGAGACACTTACAGCAGCCACGATCTCTCTAAAGATCATACAGCTGCCTACACACATGCCCAAGAGATAACACGGCTACACTCTACCTACGCAGAGTGATAACGGTTCTGTTCTCGGCGAGCATGCTACAATTTCAGACTGACTGTCTGCCCATGTAATTATGCATATACTGTGAATGCTCAGGGAAAGTCTGTTATCTTGGAATCCAATAGTGATATAACGTGATGTGTGGTGTCATGATTTCTGCAATGACAGCCTTTTTTACATGGCGTGATTAAATCTTCGTTAAAGTTGAAATTTGAGGTAAAACAGTGTTTTTGTGCGAAATACTGTGGTTTAGGGAAAACCAATAATAAAACTAAAGCAGGCGATGAAACTGGGTAAAATGGTATGTTTAAATTGTAAAACGTGTGGTTTTTAAGTGGTTAAAAGAAAACGTATTATGAATATAATTATTTGGAAGTGAATGTTGGACTGAAGACAGGCAGACGTGTGTAGTCAACGATGAGTATAGCATAGCATGGCATGTGATAGTGTATCAAGGTGAGCGTGTTCTTGGAACGTCAGTGATGACTGTCTACTGTCCGTTCTCATGTGAGGAAATGTCATCAGTGAGATGAAATGTGTTGACTTGTACATCCTGTCATATCTTGCCCATTCAGGTAACTTGAGAAGAGCTGCAGTTGTTCTCAGCTGAACTTAGCTGGGAAACACTGTGCTCTCGCGGGAAAAGTACGGACAATGCTAGACATCCCCCACCACCACTACCTCTAATCTGGTGGGAGGTGTAAACTGCAACTTATGGATTGATATATGTAGATGGTGATTGAGAGACCACCATTACTCTTTACTTTACACTTGATGGTGATAGAAGTGTCTGCTGGTCAGTGACGTTAGTTTAGGGAAACATCGTTAAACTATTGAAAAGGTATGTCATTGTCTTATATGTTATTGATGGTTTAATGCTATTTATTTATGTAATGGTATTTTATTTACGTAGGGTATTTATTTATTGTTGTAGAACCTGGTGAATGGTGGTGGTGAAAGATTGACGTTGGTTAGAAGCAAGTAAGCAGCTTGACTATTATTTGGAAGGTGAGTGTGTGTGATATGCAAAAAAAAAATTTTTTTGTTTATGCTGGATGAATGTAATTTATTTAATGGCAATTTATTTACTTATGGTATATATTTATTTAAGAAACTGGTGAATTGGGAGTTGATTAACGTTGGTTAGAGAGAGAGAGGCAGGGAGTGACTGTTGGATTTATTAAAAAGTTAAGCTATGGATGAATTTTTGTACTGATCTGCTATTCCTGGGTGTCTTAGTATGTGTCTTACCACCCTATCTTTTTCCAAGACAATGTGTGATTAACCTATCGTAACTTTGGTCTACCTCTACAGTTCTTGTCCTTACCGTCTTTTTTTTACAACTAAGCTTGCTATTTCTAGGTGTCTTAGCATGTGTTACCAACCTATCTCTTGTGCTCTAACAACACATCTCGTGTGTTTGTTAGCAATTATTAAAAACACGTTTTCATTGCTTTTTTATTTGTTACCCTATCTACCCATTTGATCGTGTTTATTCTCTTGTAAAACGACATTTCAAATGCTTGTATGTTCCTCTTTTTTGCTACTCTAACAGTGCATGTTTTACTTTTATAGAGCGCTGCGCTCTATTGTAATATATATAGGTATCTAATTATTTTCTTGGTTGGTTGCTTTACAGTGTATTATTGGAAACGTGGTTGGTGACTGCTGTGCCCAAGGTTGCAGGATTAAAATCTTAATACTGTACTGCTGCTGAAAACCGAGAGGTGGAACCATTACTGTGAAGTCGACTGCTGAAAACTCAGGTAAGACTAACTTACAAAATAATATGGCTTATTCTGCCGCTGCTAATATTTTAAACTACAATCTCTTGATTCTCGTTTCAAATCCCGTTGTTTGCTCCGTTCGCGTGGTAAATGTTACAGAAACTTTCATTCCCAAAGAATTTTTGGAATCTTGCTTTCAAATTTTTAGCGAGCCAATTTGTATAGCTCATAGGTTGCACACGGCTTTAAAGGTGAATACGGAACTTGTATGCGATTTTGTATATAAAAAGAATGACGTAGAACATAAAGATTTTTTTTATATTTGCAGCATAATGCAAGAGCTTTTCATAGCCCACAATTTGAAACAGTGGTATGAAACCCACGTGGTAAATGCCTTGCTAACAAAATTTGATAAACTGCAAGAAGGAACCAGTGGCCTTGCCTTAGATAAAATGCATCACCTGCAAATCAACATTTGCAAATTTAACCCTTTCAATGCTGGGCCTAGTAACATCCCTTTACCACCAGCGATTGCCTACCGGAGAGCGGTGATTAACATTGAAAATAGGGACGATGATTGTTTCCTGTGGTCGGTGGCTGCGTATTTGCAGACAGTACAACGTGACAGTTGTTGGCCAGGAAATCACATGGCCATGTTTGAGCAATTCAAACAAAATTAAAATTTAACTTATGTTTCGTGCCCTATGGGCTTAACTAACATCCACAGGTTTGAACAAGATAATTCCGACTATTCGTTTATGGTGTATGATCTTGACGGTGGTGAAATTATGGGTCCTCTTTATGCTACGAAAGAACCAAAACGACACCACATTCATTTTATATTTGTCTGTAGGAGAGGTGAATTGCATTATTAAGAGCCTTAGTAGATTAGTAGGCAGTCAACTGTCCACACAACATAATGAGAAACACATTTGCGACCGTTGCATGCATTATTTTTAAACCCCTACCCTTTTAGAGCGACATAGGGAAGATTGTGTATTGCAGGAAGCGAAAGGTAAACTATTCAAGACTTTGTTTCCTCATTCCACGGGGGTGATGGCGAGAAAAAGCAACAACAACAACATCCTCAACAGAGGAGGAAGATCAAACCTTTTCGCCGTCGATTGAAACGAATATGTCAAACTTGTACTGGTCGTGGCGTCATTAACAGATTCATTAATAGTTTACCTTTCGAAATGCACTTATCTGGGTATCACCACTGTGGTCCTGGAACAAAGCTGAATCAACGTTTGCAGCGTGGAGATGTACCTATTAATCATTTGGATCAAGCATGCAAAGAACATTGTATGAACGACTTACTTTTTTATTACTTCCTGTGATACAATATTAGTAACGTAGTTGTTAGTAAAAGAAACCTATTATGCTATTTTTATAACGCATAAATGAGAAAAAGGGCAACAGTGACCATTTTCCTAGGGCGTCTATCACCTTAGCCTGGGGCCTGCCTTCACCATCACCTCGATACACGAGTACCCCAAGCCCACATTCTTCAAACACTTATGATGAATTTCCTCCTATCATTCATATTCCGGGAACAGCATCACCTCGACCTATACCATCGTCCAATAATACCTACTTAACTGAGCGAAACAAATCGCCCCAGCCTCTCTACACGTCTTCCAATCAGAATTTCGTGTTTGAATACTACCAGACCATTAATTCATCAACCCAGCCCTCCACGTCATACCACAACTTGCAAACAGTTTGAGGAGAAAATGATAGTACAGATACGAAAATATTAGAAAGGTATCTCACATTCAACAAATGAGTTTGCTTGGCATTTGTATGGTATTGATTAATATGTAACACATTCGTGATTAATATGCATTCTTGCTGTAATAATTCAAATCAATGTGTAAATATGTACTTGTGGTATTCAAAACATAAGAAACATATTGTAAATTATTTATATCTTACCTTTAAATATTCATCACGAAGAACCTCGTAAATTGCTTTGCATGTTTCCGGTATTATTTTCCCCAATAGGCCTAAGTGTGGTGATATTTTGCAGCTGAATTTTGCCAAAAACAGTAAAGTGACAATTAAACGTTGTTCTGCTGTAATATATTCACGCATTAAGGTGTTTTTCTTTGATACCATATGTGATATTTTATTCAGCAACAAATTAAACGACGACTTACTCATTCTTAAGTAGTTCTGGTAGTCGTAGTTATCAATGTCACTAAGCAGCTTTGCATCGCAATAATTCACCCGATCACGTACCATTTTTTCACCCACACTTTCTTTCTTTTGTCACGACAACAAACAAATACAAAGTAGTGCTAGTTGCTGACTTTTATTCGTAAAACGCAATGCTGGTAACATTTTCACTCTGACAACCTATCGCATTGACAGTCAAACGTGAAATGAAGCTGGATGCCCCGCTAGAGCGTAAATGAGCTAGACTCTTCCAGCCGGGTGGCCAGCAAGCTGAAGTGTGAATGGCTTGCTTCAGTTAGTTTAGCCCATCTAATCTCTATTTCGTAAGCAAGAATAGGTATGCTTTTGCATGGAATAATGCCATGGCAGACTTGAGAGATAGTCTATTTAAGAACTTGATATCGTATATAGCTTTCGTAGCTGTTGCTGCTCTGAATCTTGTGTGTAGTCAAAAAGATTTAGTCGTTGTCTGAAGGATTTGAAGCTATTTACGACGTGTAGTGCCTCTTTTTTGAAAAGTACTCTGCCATTGGTTTGGATGATCTTGTTAGAAATCGTTACATTGTCTGAGAATCTGACAGTGTTATCCCTCAACATGTTATGGACCAGAACAGTGATCTCTGTGTTTATTCTTCTACTAACGACTCAAGTTTTGAAGACATGATGTTCCTGTTAAGTCTATCGAAAGCTTTTGTAAAGTCGATGAATACCGCATGAAACGTTCCCTGAGGAAATCTGAGTACATTTTCAATGTCATCCAGAAGATTCCTTATTGCTTGGATTGTGTTTCTTCCTCTTCTGAAACCGAACTGTTCATCCGGTAATTTGCTCTCAATTTCAACGTTGAGACTTTTGGTTACTAACTTTGTAAGTAGTTTCAGTAGGGTGTTTTCCAAGACAATCCACCTATAATACTTAGGGTCATGCAGATCACTTTTCCCTTTGTAGATTACCTTCAATGTGGACGTATTCGACG